>CM074726.1:137756965-138241965 GCA_037306005.1 Rhinophrynus dorsalis | reverse complement strand
TCCTCTTAGCCTTGCATGTGGAAGTGGACAACGGGGAACAATATTGAGGTGAATAATGCAAAGGTGGGTAATGTGTAGAGGGACAATGTGGGCAAATCCAGAGAATACTGCGGTGGAAGCAGGTGGGGGCAAGCTGGAGGGGGGCCCCAATTTTGGATCTTGCCTAGGGCCCCAGAGAGACTCCAGGCTGGATTCAAATGCAGGTGTTAATTTTATCTCTGCTTTTATCTCCTGGTATCCCCATAGACTTCAGTAGGAACATCCTTATATAATAATTTGCTGAAAGTATGTTTGTCAGAAGCCGTCATGCGCAGCAGAGACGGCTACACATGCTGCAGTCATGTGCAGTAGAGACTGCCCACGCTGCGGCTGATAATGGAGTGGGATGCTCCAAATTCAGACCGTAGTCCTCTCTGCGCACCTTCCTGGGACCTGTCCCAGGAAGGTGCACAGAGAGGACTACAATCTGAATTCGGATCGGCCCGCTCTGTTATCAGTCGCAGCGCGTTCGGGCAGTCAGTACTGTGCATGACTGCAGTAAGGCCAACAGGATCCGGCCACCAGCCGAGGTTGCTGGGTGGCACTGTGGCCCATATACACAGGCTTTTCAGCTAGTTTTTTATAAAACGGGAGTTAACATTTATCTCCTGCATTTCAATCCAGACCTTAATCTGACTCTGTGTTGTTAGACAGGCTTAGGGGCTCAAAATTGATTCCCACCCTTGATGTTGTACATTCAGCCAGTGAAGCTCATGTACTAAGAAGAATTCTAGGGAAAACTAACTGCACCATAGAGGTAAAGCGGAACTACCACCCAATAAAAATATTGCCCCACATAATTGCCCATCTGGCGACTAGCTGCTCAGTAGCGCTAGTCACCAGAATTATTACCAGATTAAAGAGAAATCTCTATTCTTCCCAGACTGACAGCAGGACGGAGCGCGGACATCGTGCCATAGTGAAGTCTGCCCGCCTGTGCTGTCAGTTCCCTTTTGGAGCCGGCCGGCTCCTAGCAACGCCTCCTAGACTCAGCTGGGACTGGCCGCACAGGCGTGTGGGCATCACTATGGCAAGATGTCTGCTCTCCGTCCTGCTGTCAGTCCTGGAAGAATAGCGATTTCTCTTTAATCTGGTAAGAATTCTGGCGACTAGTGCTACTGAGCAGCTGGTCGCCAGATGGGCAATTATGTGGGGCAATATTTTTATTGGGTGGTAGTTCCGCTTTAAAGCAGGTAGCGACGAGCTTTAGAATATATATTTTACCTTTGAAAAGTACCCGTTCTAAAGAAATCAATAATTGTAGGAGACTGGAACCCAGGCTACAGCGCATACATCTTGTCTGAGTGCCTGCACTGTCAGTCCCGGTCTCCTGCAAGAAGCATTGCAGTGTACCACATGGTAACCAGAAGGACTGACAGCTCAGACGTGCAGACTGCGCTAACCTGGCCGTCAGTCACCTACAATGATTGATTTCTTTTGAACCGGCTACTTTTCAAAGCTAAAATATATATATTCTGAAGCTAGTTGCTACCCGCTTAATTACAGCAGGGCGACTTTATAGTGGATGAAAGTTCTGCTTTAAATAGTAGATTTAGCTTAAAGTGGACCTGTCACCTTGATTTAAGTTTGCATATTTGAAAACTTCATTAAATAACTGCCTATGTTTTATGTTAGCCAAAAGACCAGCCAATGTACAGTTAAAGAGATATACTTGGTATCATATGTTATGTATGCTAATTTCCGCACCAGTGCAGTACCAATAGCACTTCATATGCCGATTAAACTTGTTGGTGACATTTAATATGCTAATTACATTTTCAGTGATGTTTCATATGCTAATGAAGATTTTCAGTGATGTTTTATATGCTAATTAAGCTTAGTGCTGCACCAGGATACTTTCCCTTCCACAAGAAATAAAAATGTGAATATTTCCTAAACTGTAAATCTGCTGACGCAAAAAATATGGTGATGAATGGCGCTCTATCTATACACTATTATAAAATTAGATCCAGCTGCTCTATTTCACTGTGACCAAGGAGCCAATAGTCACTGTCAAGTAGCAAAAACAAACAAAGAAAGGAAATAAGCGCTTAGATCTAATAAATAAAAAATATATATATATAATATAAAATATAAATGGCACAAAGATACAAACTAAATATATTTATTTTAAACAATAAAAAATGTAAAATAGTTATAAACTACACATAATAAGTATACAATATTAAATGCAAATATACCAGAAATATCTAGACAATAATGTCTAGACAATAATAAAAAGTCCCAAAAGAATCAAGATCTATCTTCAGACTGAGAATAAAGGGAAGGATAACATGCAGCTGTATAGCTGTTGTAAATTACTTCTGAAGCCAGTTCCTTTGTTGTGTTCAGTGATTAAGCAGATGAAGGTAAGGGAAACATATGGTTAATTCAATAGAAACAGTATGTGCTTCAAACCCTTCTGTTGTGGACTCACTGTCAGGGCGCGAGCAGGTAACAAATTTCCCGGTATCAAATATGTACTTGCCAGGTTTATGATCCTCTCAACTTTTCCCCTTTCACTCCTTTTACACGGGCAGGTATCCTTGTTCCCCCTGACTATGAGCGGGTACTTGTAAAGTCCTTATAAGATCTTTCTCTCTATTTTCAGGTATGCTGAAGCAATCTGGTGATGTAACCTGCTCAGGTAGCAGGTGTTGCTCCTTTCCTTAAGATAGATGTAGGCTTAATCCATATATGGAAACTCACTTACAAGCTATTAGAGCTTTTAGAGCTGCACAAATATCCTTCTATCCTCAGAGGGACATTGATAATAAAAAGTCACTTGCTGGTACAGTAATATACAGGATAAAATTCTGACGCGTTTCGTGCTAAAACTATGAGCACTTCTTCAGAGAATGTCTCTGAAGAAGTGCTCATAGTTTTAGCACGAAACACGTCAGAATTTTATCCTGTATATTACTGTACCAGCAAGTGACTTTTTATTATCAATGTCCCTCTGAGGATAGAAGGATCACTCTTTGCCTGATGCTCTTAACCCAGTCCAGTATTTCTGTAATGTACTATTACTATTTCTGTAAAACGTTGTGTACATGTATGGCATTATATAAATAAAAATACATACATACATACAGACATACTTAATAATAGTACTAACTTTTTTCTGTGTTTATTATTGTTACACTGTGTTGTATTTTATATTGGACTTTAATATTTCCTCATATTTATCATAGCATCAGACTATTTTTTAGCACTGTAACAGCTGTTTCAGTGGGTACAGAATCTTGATGTTATAATCCTTTCACTGTTGATATGCCATTGACACAATATGACCCAGGATCCTCAAACTGGCCCCTTATCGAACCTTAGTGCATCTCTCCCACTTTATTTAGGGTCTATACATACAGGGGAGGACTAGCAACTTTTGGGCTTCGGGGCAAATACAATGAAGTGGCCCCCTTCTACTGTCTCTCCAGCCCACCATCTTAGCCAGCACCCTTTGGTTAGTTTCATAATTAGCATTAATTTTGTGAAACAAGGCAAGAATCGGTCAATAATCCAATGCTGACTAACATAATGTAAACAGATGTAGATACTGATTAGAGTTCTCTTACAGGGTGCTTTTTCTCATAAAGCACTTACGTATAATGTCAAATCAATTATTAACTTTTGGATTACTTTAATATTCAAGCTTTTTATTTTTGAGATGTCACAGGTGAGTTAGGCTAGTGATACCACAAAGCTTATAATTGAAATGGGGCTACAATAGTGATACAACAGAGCTTACAATAAAGATAAAGCTACACTAATGATACCACAAGACTTACAATAGAAATAGAGCTACGCTACATATACCATAGAGCTTATACATTGAAATTGAGATACACAAGTGATACCACAGAGCTTACAAATGAAACTGAAATACACTAGTGATGCCATCAAACAACTGAAATTGTGCTACGCTAATGGTACCAAAGAGCTTACATTTGAAATTGAATTGCACTAGTGATGCAGCAGTCAGCAGGAAACATTGAATTTTAAATGTCTGTATCTCTCAAACCATAGCGGTTTGAGAGATACTTTTTTTTTGCATTTAGCTCAATTTTTTAAGCTCTTCTAAATGCAAAAACTTTTTTTTGACATTATTAACCCTTTAAAGTCAAAGGATAGATACTACATTCTCCTCTGGCAGTGAGGTGGTTAAACAAGATGAAAGTTAACTTGTAGTCTCATCTTTGAACTTTTGAATAAGATCACAGCTTAAATATTTCTTTACCTGTCAGCATCCTGGATATTTTAAGCTCACTGCTACATTTCCGAAGGAGCAAATGTCAGGAGAAGCCCTTTGAAAAATAAAAAGAGAACATCTTAGAAAAGGACACTGCTGTTGATGTTGGATTTGTTTACAGTTTACAGCATGTTAAAGGTGCAATATATGGATATATCTGTAGGACCTGTACTGCAGGAGAAGGAACCACCATGTTTTCATAGCCAGCTCAGATACTGCACGTGTATGCAGTAAAAATATAAATGTTGTGGCCAAAGTTAGATGTTCATCATTTATTAATAACTAGTGTAAAAGCCCATGTACACGGGCCAAGGTCCGGGTGATGTTAACCCTTTGAGTGCCAGAGGGTTAAGGGCCAAAGAGTTAAGAGGATGGTCCTGCTCTGCATACTGCTGCCGCCTCACTGGCCGCGCGCGAGGCAGTCATGCACTGTAGAGACTGCCCGAATGCACAGAATGCTCCCAGCACAGAACTCCCAGCATTCTGTGCGTTCAGGCAGTCTCTACTGAGCTTCTGACAAACATCCTAGCATTTTATTATATAGGATGACCGACAATACTAATGATAATAATCTATTTTTTACATCTGTTTTCTGACAATGGATACTCAAAGCATTTAGCACACAGCCCAAGATGACAGCCAATAAATTGTATCACTACTATTTGGGTTTACTGACCAAAGTTGTTAAAATATAAAATCTAGGGTTTAAGAAAAGTAAAAATATTTTAAATAAATAAAATGCCAGTGCTTATTTCAATTCGATGTGCTTTTTGTTTCCATAGATGAACTGGAATTACCATGTTCTATTATTTTCTATTTTCTTTATGCTTCCTTTCCATAACCCCAGATGAGGACTAATGCACATACTCACTTTCTAACTCTAGATAAACTGAAATGAGCATAGGGAGATCTTTTCTGTTTTATAAATATTTATTTTCCATATAGCCAATGAGAGGAGGACTCCTGTACATACAGTGCTTTATATCTGTAGATAAAATGAAATGAGCACAGACAGTTAATTTCTATTTTATGTGTACTTTTTTACACAAACTCAAGCACAGGAGGACTGCTGCACTTACGCACTGTGCTTTTGTATCCCTAGATCCATACCTCCCAACATTTCAAATTGCCAAAGAGGGACAATTGTGTTTTAGGGGGTGTGGCTGGTGGGCGGGGCATTAAAGAGAATTTTTAGGCTATTTCATGACCTAGTGACACCTTCTTGTGTAACCTAATAAGTGACTTAAAACAAAACCAAAGTATTTTATTTACACATACTAATTTATAAACACATATACTGACATTTATACAAGCAATATTTTGTGTTTTATTGCTATGGAACAGTATGATACACTTATATACACACCACACAGTCTGTTCTCTTAAAAAGAGGGACATCAGGATGGGAAAGAGGGACAGAGGGATTTGGGTCTAAAAGAGGGATTGTCCCTCCTAAAAAGGAGCTGTTTTTGTTAAACATTACTATCCCTTTAAATACTGCATATATTCACACTTTTTATCACTAGATGTACTGAAATGTTGATCTGTACATTTCTATTTTAAATATATTCCTTCCATCAAAACTGCAATTCATTATTCTATTGTCAGATGTTGCCATGACATATATACATGCACGCAATCATGTACAGTAGAAATGTGTTTGTATTGCTGAAATGTACTGAACATTTGTATGTATTATGGCTACATTATTCTTTGTAGCGCCTTGGGGATATGATCAATGTTTCTCTGTACAAGGGCATTAACAATATGCATGTGTCCAGGCAAGTTAACAATTGCTTTCGTGATAGGAAGATAAATATATTCTATGAAGTGATAGGTGACTAATGTTCATGTTTTTTCTAATGAAACACTCACTCATTGCTTTAATTTAGAAAATGCCTTTATAGTCAGTGAGTCAATCTTCATTCTTAGCCCTGTGGATGCTAGAGAGGTCTCTAATGCATTGCCAAGCTTTGCAATGTGCTAGACACTACTCTGGCATCCAAGGGATAAAAGAGAGCTATGGTGTCCCTTTGATTTGCTTAGTCATTTTGACAGTGCCATGTTTGCAAAAGCAGAGGGATACTTAACTCTTTAGGTGCCGTTGAAGTATCCAATACATTGCAACACCTTGTTCTGACTCTGTATACTTTGCTTAACCCGTTAACATCCATGGTCATTCAGCGGGCCGGCATATGTGACTGACCACGGCTTTCAAAGTTCCCTCTCCCCTGACGTCAGCAGTCTAGCTGACAGCACGGGAATCCTCTCCTGGGATCAGCCGGCGGCTCTGCAGCAGAGCAGAGATTGCATTAATAAAAAAGAAATCCTTTACTAAAATGGTCTCCTACATGTGCTTGGTTTGCAAGCACACGTAGAAGACCTTTTAAGTTAAGGATTTCTTTTTTATTAACGTGATCTCCGCACTGCTGCAGAGCCACCGCTGGTCTCGGGACCGGATTCCCTTGATGTCAGCTAGACTGCTGACGTCAGGGGAGAGGGAACTTTGAAAGCGGATATCTCTCAAACCGTGAAGGTTTTAGAGATGACGCTGGTGTCATTTTACTCAGATTTTTAAGGGCTACAACGAGGGATAGTAATAATGAAGTATTACTATCCCTTTAGGGATTTCTTTTTGGATAGCGATGCCTCGGCTCTGCTGTTTCTTAACAGCAGACATTACTATCCATTTAAGGCCAAGATTCCATTGCAATTGGTAAGTGTTTTAGTTGCTTTAACAGATTCCCATTGAAGTTTATAGGGATTTGTGGATAATTCCCTTGATACAGTTATCAACTGCAGTTAAATCCAGGCCTTAATGTATACAAGGTATATTTAAGATAGTGAAATTAATAAAGCTTGCTGTAGTTTGTATAGTACTAGTGAAGTCAGTAAATGTCACCTTCCAGAAAGCAGTTCTTCTTTATAATAATCAATACACACTAATAATTACTAATCATAATTGTATTATGATGCACACATATACAGAAGCACAGACAACCATTGCAGGTGTTTTAGAAAATACTGCACACAACAATCTGCATAACTGGCTAATATAAAAATATATCAGTTTAGCACTAGAAGGAGTTGATTTATTCTCATTTTTACTGATTCAAAAGAAAAGAAAATCTATTGTTGATAAGTGTAATTAACATTAAAGGTTTGTATGATCATGTCTGAAATAGGGATAATTACACTTATCAACAATAGACTTTCTTTTCTTTTTAATTAGTAAAGGTTACTTTTTAACCACTACCTAATAACAGATACAACTGAACACTGATATATTATGAGCAGATACCAGAGAGGCATTTTCACACAATAACTGGCCTCACGAGATATCAGCTAGGGTGACCACACATCCTGGAATGCCCGGGACTGTCCCTTATTGGGGGTCTATGTCCCGTGTCATCCCCCATCGGGACAACAAAGAGTCCCAGAATGGAGCAACACTCGCCAGTCCGGCCAGCCAATGAAATGTATTTGCTATATGGTCCTCATTGGCTGGCTCAGCCAGCCAATGAGGACCATATAGCAAATACATTTCATTGGCTGGCTGGACTAGTGCGTGCGAGACAGCTTGGATGGTGCAGGTACGCTGGCGATGCGAGTGAGTACCACGGCTGAGGCTCCCGCCAGCGATGACCTTCTTTCTGAGGCTGACACAGAGTAAGAGTTCCCACTGGGAACTTTTACTCTGTGTCAGCCTCAGAAAGATGGACAGCGCCGGAGGGAGCCTCAGCCGCGGGACTAGGGTGACCACATGTCCCGGAATGGCAGAACGGAAATGTGGTTACCCTAATATCAGCATTCTTCTCTTTTGGTTCAGTTCATGTATTTATCTAAATTTTTGCAGAGCAACTATTTTAATCACAACAATACGTACCATATCTATAGTAATAAACAATTATCAATTAATTACTACTTTCTTTCTTGTTTTATATTTTTTTCTGTGCTTTAAAGGGATAGTAATGTTTCATAATAAAAGCAGCTCTAATTAATCATCATAGTATTTAGACTTTGGAGAGTGTTATTTCAATTCTGTCAGAGCTGTAGTTCAAGAGTAATTCAATGACAAAGTATCCCCCTCCCGCCCCTTTTACTGATGTAACACTGCTCAGCCAAAGCAGAAGGGAGGTGCCCAGGTAGACTGCAGAGAGGGACAATCTTCAATTAAGATAAGGGAAAAACCTGAAAAGCTTGTCAAGAGGGGCAGGGCTTTCACTGTTCTCATAGGAAGAAGATTGTCCCCTTCTGTTATCTGTCTGGTCTATGGACTGGATTCCACATCTGAGAAGAGATGGCTTACACTAGGTAAAAGGGGCGGGAGGGGAAACTTTGCTTGTGAATATCTCTCAAACCATAAAGGTTTGAGAGATAAGACTTATATCGTTCTTCATGTTTTTTAATGGCTACAAAATAAAATAAAGATAAAATTAAGTATTACTATCCCTTTAATGATACTCTATCACTTAAAAAGCAATGGTTAATTTGACAGAGCTTTTGAAATCATATATATGTTGTATCAGGCATTTTTAGAAAACTAGTTGATTTATTTATTTAGCTGTACATATTATGCTAACTGATATATTGTGCGGGTACTTCATGTTTTAGCCCTACATTACCTCCCTACTTATTAATCCATTGCCCACCTTCCCTACCACTGAAAGGGATAATTGTCAGTCAGCTGCGGAGGCAGTATAAGGCTGAGAGGAAGTAACTGCACAGCATACCTTATTTAGTGAAATTTTACTTAAAAACTAGCTTTGTTATGTACACCACATAGGGGATTTTGAAAGCTATTTCAAAATCATCCAGGTTGTTTATAGGTGATAAGGCCCAATAATTTGATAATGTTCAGGCACAGTATGTTCATATTTTTACTTAAAACTTAATTTTTTTAAAAATTGTAAATAATAGCCAAGATTTTCTGTGCTCCAAGCAGGGGTGGGAAATCTTCAATACTCCAACTGTTGGAGACTAAACTTCCCATCATTCCCAACCAACCAACTGTTGAGTTGTAGTCTCCAACATCTTGAATGCCTTCTTCTCCCTTTATATTTCTAATAAACCTGCAGGAGTAGACCCTTATATATATATTACTAGTGTAAAAGCCCGTGAGCCAAGGTCAGGGTAATGTTAACCCTTTGAGTACCATTGCTTTGCAATGCGTTGCGTACCCCTCTGGCACTCGAAGGGTTAAGAGGCCGCTAACTCACTGCTCACTGTCTTGTGTCACCACACTCACGCGATGCAATCATGTGCCGAAGAGACTGCCCAAATGCGGGCAGTGCATGACTGCATCGTGACAAACATCCTAGCTAATTATTATATAGGATTAGGTATGTTGTACCATTAAGGGTTATCTATATGTCTCTATGTCTCCATGCCTTTTTTTGAGATTATAGTCCTTTTATTTGATATATACGTTCTTATATCTTATGGGGAACTACATCTAATTTACCTAATATCACCGAAGAGGATGTTGCTAGGCTGGAGTGACATGTGATTTCCAGTGAATGCTGAATATACTGGGAGGCAGGAGAAGCCTCCCCCACATGTGAGTAGATCTATGTGGGAAATAGGGCATTATACATATTGTATTAATCACTGCTACTCTTAGAGACTGGTGTTTTGCGCTGTCTTTCCTTCCCTCCTCCACAATAATTTATACAACACGTTTGCAAGAAAACCTAATCCTGCCCTTGACTGTGAGTGAATATACCTTTGAAAGGAAACAACTTTTTTAATGTAGGTCTAATTTCCCAGCATGCAAACAACTTCTGACATGAGTTAGCTCCAGTGAATTATGTATGTGATTATGATGCACACAAGGCACTCCAGGACACAACTATCATAAAGCGGTAACCAGAAAGCAGTTTTATTTGGTGATCCCATAAATTATGGATAGGATTGGCGATAATAAAAAGAACATAATTCTCATCTCAAGGGGGATTTAACTACTGAGGGCGAAATAAACACACTCATTTTGTGCTGGGGTGGAATTAATTGAAAATAGCTCTAGAAAGACTCATCTACAGAGTGTTCCTCTACAAGCTCATTAGAAAGATGCAGTGACTTTAAGTCCAGACAGAAAAAGATTGTTCCTTAGAACTGTAATGCATTAGCCTGATAATTTGCATTTAGGACAACTTGGTGAATGCAATAGAATTCTAAACACTTTGTCACACAATGGGGGCTTAATAATATTCTGTCATTACCTATAATATATCTTTTTATCACATAACTGTTCAGTGAAAGATCGTGAATACTGTATTATTAAATTAGATAAAATCGAATTGTAAAATAAATCATGTATGCATTTCTCTTGCTGCTTTTTGGAAAGACTAGTTTGATAAAAGCAATAGCAACACTCATTGTAGGAAAAATGCCTACTTTGTGATGTCATTTTCATTTCAGGTGTAACACGTTCACTCCTTATGTTGTAAGATGCTTCACTTAAAAGTAATAACAGCTCAGACTAGCATTTTGTGATAGTTTGGACCATACACATACCGAAATTGGAGCAATTCTGGCGAACAAATATATAGTTTATACCTTTAAGTTTTGCTGTGGGAGGCCAGAGAACAGTTGTACACTAACATAATCGCCCCCACTGAGGCTGACTGAAGAAAAAGAACTGGTGTCATTCTGGTGCAAACCACTGGCATCACAGGGGACAAAGAAAAATATCCATTGCTCTGCAATGAGTTGGAGACCTCTCTAACATTCAGGTGCTTAAAATCTCCATTTAGTGCACTTGGAACTGTCTGAATATTTATTTGTCCACTATGGTGCAGGTGGTTTCTACCATAATTACACAAGTTCTTCTTATTAAATCAGCCTCAAACTTTTTTTTTACCTCTTAAAGCATGTTGTGGAGTAAAGTGTTACCCACTCCTCTGGGTACACTAAGGGCTCGATTCAAATGATGGAGACGGCTGTTTTTTCTGCACAGTAAACTATTCAAATGCCTGAGCTGTGAAAAAATACCGGCAAAAAAATAGCCTTCATGTGATAAAGTTAAGAGGTGTTTTCACCCATGGAAAATGAGGAAAACACCGTAATTTGGAATTCAAATGTCTGCGTTAGCCATGAAGATCCAATAAGGGACACAAGTTATCGCAGGAAAGTTAAGACCCAGTTTTTTTGTGACTTGAGTCCCTTATGGCACCTTCATACAGCCGACACAGAAACCTAAATGAAAAAAACATTTAAAAAAACTTAAGTCCTCAGTGGATGTATTGATATGGGGACCTAAGCCCCATATCAATACATCCAAAGTATGAAAAATGTGTCAAACGGTAGTAGAATTAACCCGATGAGTGCCAGTGGGGTATAATTACCCCACCGGCATTCATAGGGTTAACCCTACTAAGTTAAAAAAAAACAACATCCCATTAAAAACAACACTTACCATTAATCCTGATGTCCAGTGGCGTCCTCAACTTCCTGGTCCTCTTCTGTCCTTCTTGCTTCTCTTCTTTTGTGTATCGTCTGCCTTCTGTTCATTCTTCTTTCTTCTTGCTGTAAATAAAAAATAAAAGAATTAATACAACGCATAAACTATTACATCGTTTAACCTTTTGACCTCTCTGGGCTCAAAAAGTTAAGCAATAGATCAGTGCCCAGTATCATATAAATATGCCGCCATTATTTGTCGTTGAAATAAGCCATTCTTGTGCCAGATAATAAGTATCATATAAATATGCCGCTATTATTTGTCATTGAAATAAACCAAACTTGCGCCAATGTGATATTTAAAAAAAAAAGTACGCTTAGCTTTATAAACTGACCACACACAGCAGCGGAGACAGTTTATAAAGCTAAGTGTATTTTTTTTTGCTGTGTGCCACAGGTTCCCCTCTTCTCTCTTTCGGGCCTATGCCTGTTCCGCAATGAGGGAATATGAACAGAGACAGCCTTTATATATGGGCAGTCTCTGATCCAATTCCCTCACAGCCATTGGCTGAGATGTACTTACGCACATCCCAGTCAATCAGATTTGAGCAACTTTAAGCTGATTGGCTGGGATGTGCGTGGCAGCGGACACAATTTCCCTCATTGCAGAACAGGTCTCGGCCCGAGAGGGATAAGAGAGGAACCTGTGGGACACGGCACTGTGTCTGCTGCCACGCACATCCCAGCCAATCAGTTTAAAGCACAGTTGCTTGAATCTGATTGGCTGGGATGTGCGTAAGCACATCTCAGCCAATGATTGTGATAGAATTGGATCAGAGACTGCCCATATATGAAGGCAGTCTGCTCAAATTCCCTCATTGCAGAATGGGCATCGAGCCGTGAGGCAGAAAAGGGGGGGATCTGTGGCACAAAGCAATGTCTCCGCCGCCTGTACGGCTGCACACAGTGTCGGAGACATTATTGTTATTATTAAGCTAAATATATTTTTACTAGTTGAACAGCCCGTTACACGAGCCACAGTGCCACTGCCACCCGGTCGCGGGGCAGTCACGAGCAGCAGAGACTGCCCGCTCCACAGCAGATACAGAGCTGGACGCTCCTTCGGAGCGCCCAGCTCGCCACGGCAGATACAGAGCTGGACGCTCCTTTGGAGCGCCCAGCTCTGTATCAGCCGTGGCGCGGGCAGTCTCTACTGTGCATGACTGCAGCACGCGCAGCAGTGTCTACTGCGCATGTTGCGGCGTTACACATGATTTAGCAAATTATTATATAGGATTATGTTCTTTGGACATATAATATTGGAGCAACTTTACTATAATGGCTTATTTCTACATATAATGATGGCGGCATAGTTCAATAAACCTGGGCACTAATACATTGCTTAACTCTTTGAGCCCCAGGGAGGTATGCAATACATTGTGTTGCATACCCCTCTGTCACTCAAGGGGTTAAGCTATGTATTATATTATTCTGCAATGCATTCATACCTTTTTGTTTTAAAGATACAAGAAGGCTGAAGAGAAGAAAGAAGACTGAAGAGAAGGACAGAGGAGAAGACTGAAGAGAAGGACAGAAGAGAAGGACAGAGGAGGACCAGGAAGCTGAGGACTCCGCTGGACATCAGGATTAATGGTAAGGGTTACTTTTAATGGGATGTTGTTTTTTAACTTAATCGGGTTAACCCTATGAATGCCGGCGGGGTAATTATACCCCCACTGGCACTCATAGGGTTAATTCTACTAACTATTGACACATTTTTCATACTTTGGATGTATTGATATGGGGCTTAGGGCTCCATATCAATACATCCACTGGGGATTTAGGTTTTTTTAACCTTTTTTTTTCATTCAATTTCCTGCGTCGGCTGTTTGAAAGTGCGACAAGGGACTTATGTCTTAACTTTCGTGCAATAAATTGAGTCCCTTATCCGATCTTCATGGCTAATGCAGACATTTGAATTGCTTATTACAGTGTTTTCATCATTTTCTATGGGTGAAAATGCCTCCTAACTTTATCACCCCACGGCTCTTTTTTTGCCAGTATTTTTTCACAGCACAGACATTTGAATAGTTTACTGTGCTGGAAAAAATGCCATCGGCAGAAAAAACAGTCATCTCCAACATTTGCATCGAGTCCTATTTCTATGGCTTAATGTTCGTTGTGCTTTTAGCCAGACATTTGAATATCGATTTAGACATTTAGGTCTGGATTCAAATGCAGGTGATAGTTTTATCTCTGCTTTTATTTCCAAGTATCCCCATAGACTTCAGTAGGATCATTTGTGATAAAACAGGAGATAACATTTATCTCCTGCATTTGATTCCAGCCCTTATTTCTGTGGGTCGGTATTCATTTTGCCCTACCGGCTTTTTTAGAGCAAACATTTGAATTGTGCTGGAGTCTCGCGGTACAGTAACGCCCAAGAGTGATACTGACTCAGCCTGCAGTCAGTAGCTGTGAGTCTGCTAGAGCCCCAGGTCTATACTAGGAAGGATGACAGAATAACGGAACTAACAAAGGAGCGAACAGACAGAGCCTTCTAGTAAGCACCAGATAGGATAGTCAGACAAGCCAAAGTCATACACGGAGCAGGTAGTCAGTCAGAGCCACAGGTTTACACCAGATAGAATATCCACTGAAGCGATGGAAATCTGGATGCACAGTGGACAGAGCCCCAGGTCAACACCAGAGTGGGTAGTCAGACAAGCCTAGGTTATACACGGAGACGGTAGTCAGCCAGAGCCACAGGTTTGCACCAGGCAGGATATCCACTGAAGCGATGAAATACACAGTGGACAGAGCCCCAGGTCAACACCAGAGTGGGTAGTCAGTCAAGCCTAGGTCATACAAGGAGCGGGTAGTCAGCCAGAGCCACAGGTTTGCACCAGGTAGGATATCCATTGAAGCGATGGAATGTACAGTGGACAGAGCCCCAGGTCAACACCAGAGTGGGTAGTGAGACAAGCCTAGGTCATACACGGAGCGGGTAGTCAGCCAGAGCCACAGGTTTGCAACAGGTAGGATATCCACTGAAGCGATGCAATGCACAGTGGACAGAGCCCCAGGTCAACACTAGAATGGGTAGTGAGACAAGCCTAGTTCATACACGGAGCGGGTAGTCAGCCAGAGCCACAGGTTTGCACCAGAAAGGATATCTGAGCCAAATCGGAACGCATAAGGAGAATTGTCAGACAGAGCCACAGGTCAGCACCAGAATGGATGGACAAACAAGCCAGATCATATACAGGAATCAGGAATACAAATAATGAACTGCACAGAACACCAACGTAAGGGTAACTGAGTCAGTAATCAGTCTGCCCTTTAAACCCCTCCTCAGGAAGTAGGAAGGAGGAGCAGCTCAGAGGGAGGAAGTAGGTAGGAGGAGACTACAGGCCTTAAACACATAAAACAGAGCCCTGCAGCATGCTGAAGCCTCTCGCCTGCAGATGACGCATCTAGTATTGATGCGTCCAACTGCTTGTGGAAATTACGCTGGAGCGTCATAGTAAGCATCGCCAAAAGCGGCGGCACTACAAGGTACTGTGACAGTTGGACACCCATGCCCTAACTCATTGCTCACCACTCAGGCACTCAAAGGGTTGATGACCTGGCTATTGGCATTGACAAATGACTAAACAAGACACAAATAATTAAAATGCCACCAGACTGAGATGCAATCACCTCCCTTCCCTCTTAGCACACTACCCCAGGCCAACCTGCCCTTAATTTGGTCAGTGACAATATCCATGGCCTGGTCAATGTAGAAATTAAGTTGTCAGGGCTGTACTTGGTTGTTGTAATTTGTTATCAGCAATCAATATTTGTTATTTACTCTTAACATAATGTAGAAGATTTAAACCTCAAGAAAAATGATAAACGCTGCACATATTGATTGCTGCACAAAGAAAATTTGTCACCGGTTCTTTAAAAACACAGTGTAATTTTTTTTTCCATTAATGTCAAACTAAGAAGAGGTGATTCATTACATAAACTAAAGGTTGCATTTCTCACATTTCCCTCCATCATCCATTCATAATGATTTCCATAATGTAGTGGTTCTCATACCTGATGCCTGGTGAAACCTGTCACTATCATGAAAAATTCCTGTGGAACTCTAAAAATGAAACTTTATAACACTTGAATTGGCCACATCTGTAATGTCCAATGACATCCTTGTTTCAGTAAAATATGTCTTTGAATTCTGGTTGGTATTGGATACTTAAAGGGACCCAATCACCTAAAAACAACTTTGGTGAATTTGAGCTTAGAAAATCCCCTACATGTTGGTCTTTTAACTAATTTCAGTCAATAAATATGTTATTTTTGCACATCTTCCTTGTGGAGCTAATTATTTCATTTGGGCTCTTCCTGCTTCTCAGTGGAGTACCTGGACAGGGGCAGGTTAATCCCCTGTGGCTATATACCAGCTGAACGTGAGTACACTTTTCATATTCAAAGAAGGGATTTATACATTGGTTTTTAAAGCATCACATTGTTCTTTCTGTTTTCTGCTATATGCTGTGTTTGCCATTTTGTATTTAGAAAACCATTTTGCTCTGTTTAGGTTTATAGCTTGTGTTAATTAATGCACTTAATTAAAGGGATAGTAATGTTTCATAATAAAAGCAGCTCTAATTAATCATCATGGTATTTGGACTTTGGAGAGTGTTATTTCAGTTCTGTCAGAGTTATAGTTCAGGAGTAATTCAATGACAAAGTGTCCCCCTCCTGCCCCTTTTACTGATGTCACACTGTTCAGCCAGAGCAGAAGGGAGGTGCCCAGGTAGACTGCAGAGAGGGACAATCTTCAATTAAGATAAGGGAAAAACCTGAAAAGCTTGTCAAGAGGGGCAGGGCTTTAATTGTTTTCATAGGAATAAGAGTGTCCACTTCTGATATCTGTCTGGTCTATGGACAGCATTCCACATCTGAGAAGAGATGGCTTACACTAGGTAAAAGGGGCGGGAGGGTGAAGCTTTGCTTGTGAATATCTCATAAACCATAAAGGTTTGAAAGATAAGAAGTATATCATTCTTCATGTTTTTTTAATGCCTACAAAATAAAATAAAGTTAAAATGAAGTATTACTATCCCTTTAAGACACTTCATATCTACATTTCCATCCCCACTCACTGACACTCAATGCATTGCCCACTTGTCCTAGCACTAGAAAGGTTGTGTGTCACTGAGAGGGAGAGGTAATACAGGACTAAGACAGAAAGTGCTTGCACAGCACATCTTCCTTAGCATTAGCATTACATTTAAAGGGATTCTAATGTTTCACAAAAACAGCAGCTCCAATTAATCTTCATAGTATTTGAGCCATAGAGAGTATTATTTCAATACTGTTAGAGTTGTAGTTCAAGAGTAACTGAGTGATAAAGTATCCCCCTCCCGTCCCTTTTACCTAGTGTAAGCCACCTCCCCTCAGATGTGGAATCTGGTCCACAGACCAGACAGCTCACAGCAAGGGCAATCTTCTTACTGTGAGAACCCTGCCCCCTTGTCAGGTTTTTCAGGGTTTCCCATTATATTAACTGAAGATTGCCCCATTCTGCAATCCACTTGTACACCATCCTGCTGCTCTGAGGTGAGCAGTGTTCCATCAGTAAAAGGGGTGGGAGGGGGATACTTTATCACTCAATTACTCTTGAACTACAACTCTGACAGTATTGAAATAACACTCTCCATGGCCCAAATACTACTAAGATTAATCGGAGCTGCTTTTATTGGGAAACATTACTATCCCTTTAAATAACTCAAAAACTAAGTTTTTAAATAAAAATGGTTACAAGTTACAACAAAAGTGTTTGATTTTAAAAGCTCATCCAAAATTACCAAACTTGTTTCTAGGTAATAGATCCCTTTCATTTTGAATTACTAGACTAAAATTAAAAATTACAATAACCCTCATTTTTGATTTTAAGTATTCTGGAAGTGCATAATATATAAAGTCACATTGGTTTACTTTTTTCCATCGCCAATTTTTTTAACACTTTTATGTCCCTGGCAGGGGGGTCTTTGAATTTGTTTCCAGAGAGTTTTCTGTGTGTCCCTGTAAAAGCAGAGGGGGTACAACTATGTAAAAAGACAGTGAAACAATGTAGACAATTCTGACTCTGGCAAACCGTGCATGTAGTGCTGTAGGGAGACAGCAACAATGTTTCAATATATCATCTTTCCAGTGGCATAACTAGTCAATGGAGGGCCCTAGTACAAAACATTTTTTTTGGCCCATTATCATAAATATATTTTCTGAGGCATAACCTGGACCTATTGGACCCTGGGGCAGATGCTGTACCCCGGAGCAGCTTCACCTCTGCACCCCCTGAAGTTTTCCAACTTAATTTTAGAGTGCCAGAGGGGTACACTCCGCATTGCAGAGCAATGTGTTGCGTACCCCTCTGGCACTCAAAGAGTTAAAGCTCTCTTGAAACAGAAATTCAATGTGTTCCCTGCCAGAGACATAAAAGTGTAAAAAAATAAAATAGGTGAGATGGTAAAAAAAATATAAAGTAAAAGCAAATTGACTTTACATATTAGTAGTGATGAGCAAGCGTGCTCGGCCGATGCTCGGATCGGCTCGAGCATCGCTCTGCTCGGCACATGGCGGTACTCGTCGAGTACCGCCATGTGCTCGCCCGACATGTTCGGGTGGCGGGGATCTGTGCCGGAAGAGGCACAGATCCGAAGAAGCTCCGCTGGACCACCAGGGACTGGAGGTACGGGGGCATTGCGGAGATGAAGGGGGCATTGCGGAGATGAAGGGGGACATTGTGTAAGAGGGGCATAGACTCTATGCCCCTCTTCCACAATGTCCCCCTTCATCTCCGCTATGCCCGTCTTCCACAATGTGCCCCTTCATCTCCGCTATGCCCCTCTTCCACAATGTGCCCCTTCATCTCCGCTATGCCCCTCTTCCACAATGTCCCCCTTCATCTCCTCTATGGCATAGAGGAGATGAAGGGGGACATTGTGGAAGAGGGGCATAGCGGAGATGAAGGGGCACATTGTGGAAGAGGGGCATAGCGGAGATGAAGGGGCACATTGTGGAAGAGGGGCATAGCGGAGCTGAAGGGGGACATTGCGGAGCTGAAGGGGGCATTCTGAGATGAAGGGGGCATAGCGGAGATGAAGGGGGCATTGACCAGGCACCCTCCCCTCATCAGAGCAGGGGGTGCCTGGTGTTGCCCCATTCATTCCAATGGGGCTCGGGTGCTCGGCCGAGTACTCGAGCCTCAGGGGGTGCTCGGTCAGAGCACCCGAGCACCCGAGCATCGTGGTGCTCGCTCAACACTACATATTAGGCATTTACAGAATATGGAAAGTTATAAAGGAAACTGACTGTTAATGGTAACAGTTACCAGGTAATTATATTGCTTCCTTGTCTGCCATATGTTCTTTGGAACCCCTTGAACTACACTGGGGAACCCTGGGGTTCCACAGAACACAGTTTGAGATCCATTGCCATAGTGCAGTGGCTGGGGTTTTGTTCATTGCCTAATACCCTGGTTTGTAATGGAGAAAAGTGAGCCACCAGCTTGTTTTCTGAATTTAAATGTTAGCCTAAAATCCATGCATCTGCACTCTGTAGTATATATCGGAATGCACAATCGCTGTAGTTCATACCAATGTACACATTTCACCGACATTAAAACAATAAGGTGAGCAAATAGATAGTGCACAGGGAAAAAGACAAATTTTATGCAGATCTCATCTGCAATTTATTTGTTCATAGACCATAATGAGGCTCTAATTAGACTGTGAGCTATTTGGGACAGGGTCCCCCTCCCAATGTAAGTTTCATTTGGTTGCACTTATTGTCAGCTAATAATGCAATAATCATACTGTTTTTTATCCTTGTCCTCTCTTTTTTTAATGTGATACTATCGTGTCTGAACTGTTTCTGCAGCATGCTGTGTATATGTATGGTACTATATAAATAATGATACAAACATACCTACATACACTGCTCCATTGACCTTCCCTTGCGCAAGTATCGAAAATTTGAGCATTTCCAGCATAGATTTCTTAGTACATAGGCTTTAGGCAGGTGCATCACCAATAAATAAATTCCAGTGCCTTTTTCAGTGAAGAATCATATTATTACATATCCCCTAGTGCTGATAATGTACTAAAAAGATATCAGTTCAGTTGGCCGTTAGGGGTCGGGCCAACTCCTTGCAGAGATTTTCACAGGAGTAGGCAGTAGGCCCCTACCCTATCTTCTCAAGCAATCGGCATTCTTTATCATCCCCCACAGGAGAGTTAGCACTGCTTACTCTAAGATCATCCTGAGTATACTCCTAGTTCCTCTGGGGGATGCTATCTGGCCTTGCGGCTGGCATTTTACTTCGGCCCTTGCCATAGAAAGACTCTTCAGTAATCAGCCAACGTTACCCAGCTCTGTACCCTAGTGTCGCTTCCTAGCACTCACTTTCCTGTGGGAACCACACGGTTTCTAGCCTTTAGGTAGGATCTGACAGAAGAACTGTAGAAATTCAGAAGCAAACCAACTGCATCGTAGACAAGAGAAAACATAATTAATCCCCACAAATCCATTGATTTAAATAGAATACTGAATACTAGAGAGGTCTCCAACACATTACTTCACAATGCGTTGGAGACTGCACTAGCATTCAAGGAGTTACAAGCCCCATTTAAATCAATGAGCATTTTTATTTGTTCCCTCTGGTGCAGCTGGTTTGATCTGGAATTGTTCCTGGTCTTTCTAGGATATGGGCCTCAAGTTCAGTCAGCTGATCTATGATGAATAAATCAGCTGTAGTCTAAATTTATACTTACATTGTTCTCTTCTAGCCAGGGTATAACTACAGAGGGTGCAGCTGTGATGGGGCCCAGTAGGATGTAGTTATGCCCTTGGTAGAATATTTTTGTGTTAAGGGCCCTAAAAGAATTTCTGCACCTGAACACTCCAAGGTCTAGTAATGCTGCTGCTTCTTGCCTCACTCTCATGGACCAACAGAAAGCCACAGGAGGGATGTTTTCCAGGAAGGTAAAGACAAGCAATTCTCAGGCAAACCAACTGCACCATAGCGGACAAATGGAAATTCTTATTGATTTCGAAGGGCTTCAATCCCTAGAATGCTTGCTATATCTTTATGCAATTCGGAGCAATGTGTTGGAAATATTTCTAGGAACCAAGGGGTTATAAATGCCATTTAAAATTTTAATTATGGGGATTTTTTTCACCTCTATGGTATAATGGTTTTGCTCCAGAATTGCACTACTTTTCATAAGGCCCAAGATCATTTGAGCAAACCATAACAGCCACCTGATTTTTTTAGGTCTTTACTAGATATCGACAGGTACATTGTATATAGCTGGTAATGATAAAACATACAGGAGCAAATGTATAATGCCAAATGTGGAACAATTGTGGGACAAACCAAGCGCATCACAGGGAAAAATAAATGTTCCCATTTTTTCAAGATATCTTGAGAAAGGTCCAAACTGTGGCCGAAAAGTTGATTTCAATAAATCAGCACCGTTTTCAATCATGGACAAGTCCTGTGAGTTCAGGTTTACTTTACCTCATCTTTGCTTCTACATCGAGTCTGGCACCCAGGCAAGTCACATACAATTATGGTGAGTGCTCTACTACCAGAACTTTGTGTAAAATCCTATATAATAATTCTCCTATATAATAATGGCTAATGTATGTTTGTCAGGAGCTGTCATGTGCAGTACATACGGCTGCACGTTCCGCATTCATGCACAGTACAGATTGCCCGCGACGCTGCTGATAACGGAGCGGGGTGCTCCAAATTCAGACCGTAGTCCTCTCTGCGCACCTAAGGTGCTGAATTTTGGAGCGCCACGCTCCGTTATCAGCCGCTGTGTGGGCAGTCTTCTACTGTGCATGACTGCACCGCGGCCGTTGCTGCCTGGCACTGTGGTCCATGTACACTGGCTGTTCAACTAGTAAATAAATAAATATATATACTTTTTTCAATACAGTAGTGTAGAAAGCATTCAGAGGCTCCTTTTGCAGTTGAAACACAAGTGGATTATTCAATTGACGCTTCGGCCATGCTGTATGTATATATACAAGTGAACCTAAACATGTACTTTCCTGGTTGGCCCTACATGCTCCAGTTTGACATGTTTCTCTCCTGTCACACCATATCTGTTCCTCATTCCCACCATACTCCACCCCACAACATCTGTCTCCCCCCAGCAGTTTTCTCTGTACCTGCAGATTATATTGATTTGGAGAAATAATTAACAATAAAAATTATTACTACAATGATATAAAAAAAAATTCCATGGGCAATACGCATGTGTCTTTTTTGTGTCTGTGGGGGATTTGGCAGAAGGGTAGAGTGGCGTATGCAACTTACTTATTCACAGAGGGCTTAATACATCAGAAAAACAGCTGAACAGCTTTTTTTATTTTAATAAAATAGATTTTGCTATAAGTTGACACCTGTTCCACTTTAGTATCTATCCCCTTTGTACAAAGTAACCCAGCACAGTCCTAGTGGTAGATTGCAGCAGATGATGACATTATTATTGGGGGTGGGGTGGCTGAATACAGATGAACTCTGTTCCTGTTTCAGCACTAGGGATCTTCATCAAATGGTCCTCTGGCTTTCTTTGTTATATGAGCCGTTGATTTTATAAAATGATAAAATCCCCTTATATCCCTCTTATATCCCCTTATATCCCTATGCAGGATCTGATTTGCTCTGCATTCCACAAGGGTTGTGGAAAACTCCAGTGGTGTTAGCAAATGTCAAATATTAAAATGACAAGGATGACATGTGCAGTGCTGGTGATTCCTTACATGTTACAGCTGCTCAAACAGAAAAGTTTCAAGGATTTGAAATTGTCCAGCTACAGAGAAACACAGTAATCAATTATAAATGGGGAACGAGCAAAGAGTGTATGTACCCAACACGTGATGACTAGAGGGATGTGCAATGTCAAATTCATATACATAATGGTAGATAGGAGGAAGTGCAGGATGGAATGCTATTATCTGGCTGGCAAGCAGTAGATGGGAGGGAGATCAATGTGGAATGTTAGTATCTGGCTGGCAGAAAGTAGTAGGTGGGAGGGAGGGTGGGTGGGAGGGTGTGGAATGTTAATATATTGCTAGCATGCCAGCCAGTACTGTTTAATGTACATAAACTGACAAAGCTACATTTCTCATTTACTGTTGTTTGAAATAAAGAATGGCTAACATAAATGTAAGTGATTTAAAAAGCTTATTGTTACAAAATGCCAGTTCCAATTTACATCCTGTGGACTCCTAACAATCAAGCCCTTTAAATCCTTGTATGCTTCCGAAATCTCCAGTGTATTGTGAAGAAAAGTTTTGAAGACCTTTCTAGCACTTAACATATACAGTATATCTGATAACTAGTTTGTAGATATTTGCACAGCAAAAAATTTGTTTTGTACAAATTAATAGGTAATTCAGTTAGTCAGAGACTCTGTGAACATTTTTGTTGCCAGATGAAATTCATTCACCAATATTCTCAATATATCCCCCTAGTCATAACATTCATCTTGATATCAGAGGTCCGGCAGTGTCCTCGACACCCTGGTCCTCCTGTATCTTGTATCCAAAAATAAACATTAAAAAAACAACCTAAAAACCTTACTGCCACTGTTGCTCCTACTCCCTACACAATCTAAAATACCCTCCTTAATCCTTCACAGGAGGTTGCCCAAGCCAAAATGAGAAACAAATTAACAGGGATTTTGTTTTAGATGGCCATCCCTGTTCAAATTAGATTCCATGCTTCCATTGGCTTAAATTGTGGGGTTATATAGGGCACATAATATGCTCTGGAGTTACCTCACCTGCAAGCCAATCAGCATCTTGCTGGAGGGGTCACTGATGCACTTAACATCACTCTTCCATCTAGCGTGGCTACCTAGAGGGGTGACATTGTCAGTGGCGTAACAATAGGGGTCGCAGTGGTCGCATCTGCGACCGGGCCCTTCACTCCAGGGGCCCGGCCGCCCCCTGCGACCCCCTCGCCTGCAGCAGTCGCTCAACTGATCTCCATTCGGCGCGCCGCTCTAGTAATACAGAGCGCTGGGAGATGACATCATCTCCCAGCCTCTGCATTACTACAGCAGCGCGCAGGAGCTTCAGCTCTAGAGATCTGTGCCGAAGGAGGCACAGATCTGTTAAGCCACACCGCTAGACCACCAGGGACTGGAGGTAGGGGCAATGTGGAGATAAAGGGGAAATGTGGATATGAAGGGGTAATGTGAAGATGGGGGCATTGTGGAAGGGGAAATGTGGAGATGGGGGCATTGTGGAAGGGGCATTGTGGAGATGAAGGGGGCATTGTAGAAGGGGCATTGTGGAGATGAAGGGGGCATTGTGGAGATGAAGGGGCATTGTGGAGATGAAGGGGGCATTGTGGAAGGGGCATTGGTGGAGATGAAGGGTGCATTGTGGAAGGGGCAATGTGGAGATGAAGGGGGCATTGTGGAGATGAAGGGGGCATTGTGGAAGGGGCAATGTGGAGATGAAGGGGGCATTGTGGAGATGAAGGGGGCATTGTGGAAGGGGCAATGTGGATGAGGGGGCCAATGTGGCCGGGGGGGCCATGGCAATTCTTGCACCAGGGCCCGGTGGCTTCTAGTTACGCCTCTGGACGTTGTATGCATCTGTGACATCTCCAGTTAGATGCTGTTTGCTTAGAAGGTAAGGTTACTCCTGGGCACTTTCTGTGAACTTCATAACCCCACAATCTCATCCAATTGAAGCATGGGAATATTTGAACAGGGATGGCCATATAAAAGCCAATCCCTGTTCATTTTTCTCTCTTTCTGGCTTGGGCAACGAGTGTGGCAGTGGTGTATTAGTATTTTTTTGTTTGTTTATTTGTTTTTGGATAGAAGATGAAGGACCAAGACATCAAGAACACTTCTGGACCTCTGACATCAAGGTTAGTGTGATACTTGTTATGAGTGGCGCATGTGTGTAAATAAGTGTGTGAATGAAAGAAATGAACAGATGCATTTGAACGAATGTACTGAATGTGTCAGATGTGTTTCTGAAATTGCTTGTTCCATGCCATTCATTTGTAATTTTAATCCGAATATCAAGCAACACGCACATTTTATTACCTTTCCATTCAGTTTGATGCCACTAACATACGATTCAGTTATTAAGATAAACTATTTCAGGAACTAATAAGCCAGTAATTTTGTCTGGTAATTATTTTTTCTTAGAAGGTTCTAGGTTATCCTGCTTTTAACAAGAGTAATACAAAAGAAAGCAATTTTAATACTACACAAATGTACATATAGTCATTACATACCTCCCAAGTGTCACTCTTTAGGGGGGACAGGCCCTCTTTGAGACACAAATCCATCTGTCCCTCTTTCTCACCCTGATGTCCCTGTGTTTAGGAGATCAGATTGTGTGTTGTGTATATAAGTTTATCACATTGCTCCACTGCAAAAAAGTCAAATTAATGTGTGTATAGACTTCAGTATATGCATTTATAAACTAGTCTGTGTAAATAAAATACTTTGGTTTTGACCCAAATCATTTATTCAGTTACACAAACAGGCATCAGTAGGTTATAAAATAACCTAAAAATTCCCAGTAATGCCCCACCCACCAGACACGCCCCCAGCAACAGCACGTAAAACAAAATTGTCCCTCTTTGGCCCCACGACCTTTTTTCAACTGTCAACCACTGATGTAGCATATGCCAGGATAAGAAATATGGCAAAAGAGTAGTGTAAAGGAATTTTTTTGTACAATAAACATAATTACAACTGTAGCATATACTTATATTCACTCACTGATAAAAATATATATTCATCTTTGATCAATTGACAAGTTATCAAAATAAACTTTATTTGCATATTAAAGGAACACTAACACCTATAAATGAAATTGGTTGATATTCCTTTAAATATCATGTGCTTCCAGCTAGCATTTGTAAAAATGATGTATTTTATGTTATATCTGTACAAAATAACCCTTACCTTGCTTTCTTAATGCATGCGTAGACTGTCCTATTCACAAGCCATTTGTATAATTGTGCTGTTTATGATAGATAAGATCTAAGGGATTATAAACCAATGTTCTAGTATTAACCATTTGAGTGCTGATGGGGGATCTTTGGTTTTAGCCACATACATATGTCCACTCTGGTTGATTTTGACCAGATTGGAAGTAGTCGGACAACTAAATCACATTATGTACCTTAAAATTAGCATCAGAAAGCAAATCGGGAATTTTTACAGATGTTTCTAGGAGTCCAGAGTGTTTAAGTGTATGTAACCCAGGTTCATAGTAACATAGTGACATGATGCTGATGAGCATGAAAAAATACATGGCCCATCAAGTCAAGCCCATGCCAAATCATCCCTGTTGATTCAGAGGAAGGCAAAAAACAAACATTGAATCCATTTCCAGTTTAGCCTCAAATGGGTTACAAAATTCCTTCCCGACTCCAAATGGCAGTCATATAGTTCCCTGGATCAACAACCTATCTGCATTGAAGCATCTGTCATAATTCTCAATATTGTTCTGTGCTAGATAGGTATCCATTGCTTTTTTGAAAGCAGTTACTGTATATGTAAGCACAACATCCAAAGGCAAAGAATTCCATAGCTTTACCACCCTTACTGTAAAAACCCCAACCTTTGTTTTAGTTGAAAGCTCCTTTCCTCTAGTCTTAATGGATGACCTCTCATTCTTCCATTAACTCTCTGAATGCCAGAGAGGTACCCCACTCATTTCAATGTGTTGTATACCTTTCTGTCGTTCAAAGGGTTAAGCCAATAGCTATTTGTTAATACATCACATTTGGTATTGCATTATCTGCATATCTGAGAACTTTGCCGGCAGAAGCCCCTGGAGCAACTTGTAGGTCTGGAGGTGGAAATGTCCAAAAGATGTGACTTGTGTCACAATGTAGCTTGGGCTTAACCCTTTGAGTGCCAGAGAGGTAAACAACACATTGCAATGCGTTGCGTACCTCTCTGGCACTCCAAGAGTTAATAGGACAGGGTGGGAGTGGTATGAATGAAAGTGGGGTTTGCCCCATATATATGGGAGGGTGAGGGTGAAACAGGGAAGGGAGTGTGTAGAACAAGCAAGAAAGTAGGCGGGGGTTACCCAGTGAATCACCTTTTTTTACAAAGATGTTACTATTACTTTAAAATAAGTAGAGCTGCATCCTGGAACCATTGAATGTTTTCTAGTGACCTTTGTGCTCCAGACACACCATCCTGCCCCAGACTGGAATTTTGCAGCCCTTGCATCGCTTTCAGATGAGGCAGCCATAGGAAAGGCCTCCGCTCGCCATTATGGAAAAAATAGCTATGTGCTCCTGCTCATACATCTACTCTGAGTATGTCCACAGCTTAGTAGAGAGCATGCAGAAGTGTTAATTGCTGGTCTGTGCGGACAGAGTGCTAATTCTCCAGCTTTGGGGAGCTCCTTGGGAAACTCCGCCCACTTCTCATCTGTTTCACCAACTCCCCACCCTGTTCTGCTCACTTCTCACCCATTCTAAAGTCAAACCCCATCTTTCTCCTCTCAATTCCTACCACCAAATTAAGCAACACCCGCAATCGTGACGTGATTCTCGTCATTTAGACACACCCATTCCCATCCCATGAGCCCTGTCCTGGGACTTCAAAGAAGAAAGTTCCCCGGTATAATTCCCATGCAACCATATAGCATTCACTTTTTATATGTGTCTGTTTTTAAAAAGAGTGATTTGGCAACTTTATTTTATACATATTCTTCCAAATGTTTCATATTGCTGAGTCTACATGACATTTCTTTGCAGTTCTCACCTTGCATGAGTTGTGGGACAAGGCAGCACATTACATCCATAAAAATATGAGCTGCAAGCACTCAAGGCTGTGGATAAAGCCATTTTAATGAGAGCCAGATTGAATTGAGTAAGCAGAGGGTGCTTTGGAGTAAGCAGAGATTCAATAACATCTTCATTCTGCTGCCTTTGGCTCGTATCGGGAAGGACAATAAAATCCATAATGTTGTAATTGATCTAAAAAGCAGACGCCTCCGCTGGATTTATGTCAAGTTTCCTAGATGAATTCAGGGCTGCGATGAAGCTGAAAGATCACAGCTATTCTTTTAGTGAGGGGACAAAGGAAAGTACAAGTTAATTTGCAAAGCATACAAAGGTTACAAGTGCGAAAACATCCACTTAGTGTAAAGGAAATTAAAAGACATAAAAAGTAAAAACAAATAAAATGCAATTATATTAGTCTCAGTTTCCCATTAAAGTATCTTGGTATAATATACTTGGTCTGGAAATATATACAGGCTCTTAGATTCATTATTAACCCTTTGAGTGCCAGAGGGGTACGCAACGCATTGCAAAGCAATGCGTTGCGTACCCCTATGGCACTCAAAGGGTTAACAACATCCAAAGCTTTCCAAATAAATGCACTGGATACCACACCTGCACTCAAAGGGTTAAGGGACACTAATACCAAAGAGGCATCAAATACTTTGCGTTGCATGTCACAGGATATGTCTCTGGCACTCAAAGAGTTATAAAAAGCTGATCTCATAGTAGAGACCACTTTAAAGGTAAAGTAACACTTAATATAGCGTAAAATTTATATTGTAAGGTGTATGTTCCTGAGTAAAACAAGGGTAGTCGTACCACTGAGAGGGGTTTTATTCAAAATTTACAGCAGCTCAGACTTGAATTTTTTAGGTGCAGTATTCTCAATGGCTTGAAATTGTACATCATCCTATGGACAGCGCTGGTCAATTGAAGGATGGTGTAGCAACAGCCCCACTGTACAATTTCAGGCCATTGAGATACTGCACTTAAAAAAATCAACTTTTAGCTGCAATAACTTGTTAATAAAACCCCTCTCAACTGTGGGAGTGCCCATGTTTTACTCAGGAGGATATACATTACAATATAAATGTTACTGTATATTAAGTGTTACTATCCCTTTAACCTTTTAAAGAACAGAGGGCCACTGAAAGCATAACAAACAATGCACTGCACACTCCTCTGGTGCATAACCCTTTGGGTGTAAGAGGGGGTTGCAACACATTGCAAATCAATATGTTGCACATCCTACTGAATCTTCAAGTGTTAAAGGGATAGTAATACTTAAAATGTAAAAAAAAATATGTTGTAGGGTTTATCCCCCTGAGTAAAACAAGAGTACTCCCACTGCTGAGAGGTGTTTTATTCAAAAGTTATTAATTTTCAAAGTTGAATTTTTTAGGTGCAAAATCACAGTGGCCTGAAATTGTACAGTGGCGCTGTTGCTACACGATCCTATGGACAACTCTGGTCAGTTGACCATAAATCTCCATAGGATGGTGTAGCAACAGCGCCACTGTACAATTTCAGGCCACTGTGATATTGCACCTAAAAAATTCAACTTTGAAAATTAATAACTTTTGAATGAAAGACCTCTCAGCAGTGGGAGTGCCCTTGTTTTACTCAGGGGGATAAACCCTACAACATATTTTTTTTTACATTTTAAGTATTACTATCCCTTTAAAAGAAACAGATGAGCTTGAAAGTTCCTTTAACCCTTTGAGTGTCAGAGGGGTACGACATGCATTTCGTACCCCTTTGGCGCTCATAGGGTTAACTTGTTAAAATAAACTTTTGTTGCCGTGTGCATAAATGTGACTGGGAGGCTGCTGAAAGTGAGAACATCTTCTAGCATCCAAGGGGTTAAAATTCCTCTCAAAAACAAGAGGTTAGCATGCTGACTACAATTCCTCCATATGAATTCTATGTGTATCCATTTGGCCTGTTCTTTCAGAAAACTATATGGGTTGAGTACCTCTCTTAACTCTTTGAGTTCCTGAGGGAGAGCAGTGGATTGCAGAGCGATGTTTTACTCATTCTGGCAGAGGGTTAAAGGAATAGTAATGTTTCACAATAAAAGCAGCTCCAATTAATCTTCATAGTATTTGAGCCATAGAGAGTGTTATTTCAATACTGTCAGAGTTGTAGTTCAAGAGTAATTGAATGATACTTAGTGTAAACCACCTCCCCTCAGATGTGGAATCTGGTCCTTGGACCAGACAGAACACAGCAAGGGACAATCTTCTTACTGTGAGAACAATGAAAACCCTGTCCCATTGACAGGTTTTCCAGGTTTTTCCCTTATGTTAATTGAAGATTGTCCTTCTCTGCAATCTACATGAATACCACCCAGCTGCCTGAGGTAAGCAGTGTTACATCAGTAAAAGGGGCAGGAGGGGCATACTCTTTTAATTACTCTTGAACTACAACTCTGACAGTACTGAAATAACACTCTCCATGGCCCAAATACCATGAAGATTAATTGGAGCTGCTTTTATTATGAAACATCGCTATCTCTTTAAGAAGTGAAAACCTAGTTTCTTCCTATTCTTACTCATGTATTTTTTTTAAAACCTTTTGAGTGCCAGAGGGGTGTGCAACGCATTGCAAAGCAATGCGTTGCACACCCTGCTGGCACCCAAAAAAAGGACTGGAGCAATTCTGGAGAAAATCACCCATAACAAAAAGGACAAATCCGCATTCCGGAAGAAACTACTGATAGAAAAGGGACCATTAACCCTTGAATGCTTTGCAGTGTGATGGAGGCCTGCTTTAGTATTCAGAGGGTTAAAGCCTCCAACTCCTCTGGCACTCAAAGGGTTAAATCAGTGTCAATTTGATTTATCCCCCTAGGGTACAGTTGGTTTGCCCCAGAATATTTTTCAGTTTTTAGCCTCAAAGGAGACATTTTATTCAAGATATTAAAGTATAAACATTTTAACTAAGGGTTAGAGAGGGGCAATAAAGACGACATAAAAGTGCCCTTTCAGTGAACAGCAACCTTGTATTATGAATTCACATTGTACACATATATTTATATATTATTTATACTTGCTGAATAAAACAAGGGTGCTATTTATTCAAGAGTTATTACAGATGAAACATATATATTTTTTAGATCAACAGCAACAGCACCAACATGTGGCCAGACAGTATGTTTTTTATTATGCATTATGTAGGAGAATTGGAATCAGTGACTGCAGCTCTACTCAATAACCCCTTAATGACCACTCCAATACAGTGCATGGGGGGCCGTTAAGGACCATGAAGCTTTCTTTTTCATGATTTGAATTGTGGGATGGCAGAGTGGTGTGCAGCCATGCTGCCCTCCCAGAATTCCACGACGTGCCAGAACAGTCACCAGTCCTTAAGTGCTGGGACTGGTGTGACATTCTTGGCATGTCAAGGGTCCTTAAAGCTGAACTATCACCCTATATTAAGTCCCCTCCAGTAACTAAGCATATGGCGATTAGGTTTATTAACAGCGCTATTATCAGACACAAGTACCAAGTTCTGAAGTAATCTGACTTTTCCTGAGACTGACGTACAGGGTTCTTGCTTTAGAGCCGTCTGCGCTCCTGCGCCGTCAGTCCCTTCCGGTAGCTTAAGGTCCCATGCATTGCCTCCTAGAGGAGACAGAGACAGACAGTGCAGGCGTGCAGATGTCTCTAAGCCAAGATGTCTGTGTGCAAGGCTGGCCACCGGTCTCAGAAGGAGGATTACTTAAGAACCTGGTACTTGTGCCTGATAATAGCGCTGTTAAGAACCTAATCACCATACGCCTAATTATTGGGGGGGGGACTAAATACAGGGTGATATTTCCACTTTAAGGGGTTAATCGAAAAGAGCAGCACCACATGGTAGAGTAATTTGTAGTTTTGTCAGTAAGTGGTGCTGTTGCAAAAAGTTTAATTAATTCTTTAAGAATAGGAGGGGTGCTCAATACATTGTGAAGCAATTTGTTGCATACCACCTTGTCTTTAAAAGGTTACAAGAAAAAGGTTTGAAATGTTTGAAAGAAGCAACTACTATGCTGGGATGCTAGCTGGTAGATTACAGGCAGGCTGGTAAGAATTGGATATTGAGTCATTGATAAATTTATGCACAATCAAAAAAAAAAAAAAGGGTGGGGGGAGGAAAACAGGAGAGAGGAAATGACCACTAGATAAGGCACACGCTAAGCTTATTATGGAAAAAAAACACTTGAAATACATACTACAAAGACATATTGACAAGTTAAAAATCATTGTGGACCCACAATGTGTGGAAATAATGAGCTGCAGAAATATCACTTACTGGAGGAGATCCGGATCCCTAAATATCAACTGGCAATTTCATTGTATAATATTGAGCCCAAAGTGGAAGTGCAGTATCTCAAGTTCATGACAATTATTAACCCTTTCAGCGCCAGAGGGGTACGCAATGCATTGCAGAGCAATGCGTGGCATACCCCTCTGGTGCTGAAAGGGTTAATATGCTAAATGTAAGGACACATGGCATATGCATAGATAAACTATCCCAATTTTAGAGCAACAGGCTACATCCTATATAAATGAGCAGTAGATCACATTGAATGTCAACACAACTGAGACATATAATGCAAACCAGTTAACAGGAATAGCCCCACTCCTGATATATTGCAGGGTCATCTGAAGGTAAGAAACACCCATGGAAGCTTCCAGAACAGGATTTTTATTTTTAGTGGGATTTGGGAATAGTTTTCTATCCTTATATTATGATTTCTATACTTTTAGCACATTTAGGGCGGTATGTTGAAAAGAAAAGTGGAGGAATTCTGGGGGGCAAACCAATTGCACTATAGGGGGAGAACTAAAAATTCCCAAACTTACCATTGATTTAAATGGGAATTTTAACTTTTGTCTTTCTTTTGGCCAACAACCTGACTCATAGGGTGATGATGACTTTTAGCATGTCTATATGTTGATATTGTAAAACACATTGCCTTTGTGAATGAAAAAGCCAAGATATGTGATCGCTCCTGGAGCGATCACGTGTACCAGCAGAACAGAGGAGGACCGAAACAGAGCGCTCTGGTCACGGTGCGCCCAGTTTCAGCCTATTCAGCATGATAGCAGAGCTCACTGAGGAGCGCTGCTATCATTTAACCCATGACTTGTCAGGACTGTCATGAGCCCTTATGAGAAGTTTGCCCATGATGGTCCTGGCATGTCACGGGTCCTTAAAGGGTTAAGAAACTTAGGAGGAATAGGCTGGGGAAGGAGTGGGAGGGAAATGGGAGGAACAGACAACGAAGGAGCAGAAGCGGGCAAAGTTTCAGTAGAAACTCCCCACTTCTTGAGAATCAGACTCTGCCCTGGGAAAATACAGACAGTTCCCAGCTATGGGTATAGTATGCATTTTTTTTATATGTTTTATTGTACAAGTATTGATGTGTGCCTCATCTAGCAGTCATTTCCTCTTTAGAGAGCAGTTTGAGTTCTCCATTGTTTACCATCACCCATTTTTTGATTGTGTTTTTATACAGCCCTGTCCCTGACTTTTTTGTATACTGAACAGATGTTGCTTTTTACTACAGGCTGAGCCGTATCCATTATCTTTTGTGAAAGATGCATTTATGACAGCAAAAGAAAAGCTGTATTGTAGACTATAGCTGGTCAAAGACTGATAAATACTGAACTGTTTCTCTGCAGTATTTATCATTCAGGCTGTTGAAGTGTATTATTTATTGCAGGGGGGCTCAAAACTGTCCTCAAGCCCCCCCAAGGGCATGTTTTCAGGTCTTCTCAACTAAACCACGGTGAATGTCAGTAACTCAGGCAGATCCTTCAGAATGACTGAACCACTGACTGAATCACCTGTGTTCATGTTAGGAGATACTGAAAACCTGCATTATTGGGTGGGAAAGAGGACAGATTTTACTGCCCCATGTCTGTTGTGACGAGGTGTGAACAAAAGGCACAGCTTCATCACACCTCATGTGGAAGGTCTGCAGGTAGACCCATAGGCCTCCATTCAGACCATCTTCACAGTATTTTTACTACATTCCTGTATGAATATGGTTACAAAGCAGCATGCAGCTCCTGTAAAAGGCTTGGTAGCCTAGCATTGAACCTTCCATAACAACTGACATATCAACACAGCATCTTTGTGTTGGTGTCACCTATGTGAATGAGGTTTTTTTTAAGTTCAATAGAAAACAAAACACATCTGACATTTCCTAACATCACCAGTAATACTATGTAACAACCATACTGCTTACAAGTTCAGTTATAATGGTCTATCTATTGTGTAATGATGTAAAAGATTGAATTGTTACAATGGTTTCTCTGTAAGGGCCCATTATGAGTTGTGTCAGATATGAGTGCAGTCATTTGGAGTAATGTGTGAGGCAGTGACTTTAGTACAATTTAACACAGGATAATTGTACTGAAGCAGTAGTAGGTGAAAATTATGTTCACTTTTACAGATAATGCAATCCATTTCCTTCATATCAACAAATAGGCATTCCAAATAATACAGTTGTTAATGGAGGATCCTGCGTATATAGAATAACAGAGTAACAAAGCATTACATTAATGGAACTCAGTCGACTTCATATTGGCTTTCTAATGTCGTGTTGTATTGCCAGTAATTGTCTTGTGTCTGACTCAGACAATGCAGGTGTTCTCTGGATATCACTGACTGAGAAACGCAGGACAATAGCTTCAATGACACACAAGGTACAACTACTGCACTGGGAGAAATTTGACTCCAGGCAGCCTTTAAAAGGATAGTAGTGTATTTTTAAAATGTGTTTACCAAGTCTTCTGTATATTAAAAGTAACAAATCATTGCGCTATGTCTAAGAGATTACTTGTTTATAGTTCAAAAGTTATGAAGTGATAAAGATCCACTGCCCACCCCTTCTGGCCACATCACACAGAAGATGCAGTCTGGTCGGGACGGCTACAGCGAGGTACAAACGTCAGTATGCAAAGGGAAATTTTTCTTATACTTACTTACTGAAGTTTGTCCCTCTCTGCAGCCGTCTGGTCCCACAACCAGATTTCAGGTTTCGTGGGAGGGGGCCAGAAAGGGGCAGGCGGGGGAGTTATTCTGCAACAAACCAATTGCACCATAGGAAAGGGGGTGAGATTACCACTGATTTAAAGGAGCAGTAAACTTTTTTATGAAAACCTATATGTTATAGAGCTTTTTCTGCTGGGTAAAATAAGGTCACTCCCACCGCTGTCAGTTGTTTTATTCAAACTGTATAACGGCTCAAATAACCAGGAAGTTAATTTACTGTGTTTACTTCCTGATTGTTCTAACTGACAGGAAGTGACTCTGCAGTTTCTATCACATTCTATGGAGAACTGTGTCACTGACTTTCCTCTCCTTTAGAATGCAACATAATAACTAATTGTAATTTGACCATTAGAGTGCTAATGTAAAAAAAACACAGGTTTAAACACCCTACAATATATATTTGTTTTTCATAAAAAAGTTTTCTGCTCCTTTAAAAGGACCTTTTAACCCCTTGAACATTAAAGAGGTCTCCAATTCATTGTGCAGCAATGTTTTGGGCACCTCGCTACTAATTCCATTTAAAACAACAGGAATTAGTTCAGTTTTCATTGTCCTCTTGGTGCAGTTAGTCTTCTTCTGAATAATGAAAAATACCCTATGACCCTTATTCACAAAACAAAACAGGAACAAGTTTGAGGTGAATAAATGCATAGTAGAGGGAGAAAAAATTTCCGTGTTACCAATATTGTAAAGGAGATTTTAACCCATTGAATGCTGGTGACCTCTCTAGCATTCAAGGGGTTAAATATCTCCATTTTAATCAATGGGAATGTTTATTTGTTCCCCTATGGTGCAGTTTGGTTTTGTGCATAAATCTCTGAATTCTAATTCAATTTTACAATTCTAACACTTCAGAAATTTGGGAACCGCTAAACCAGCTTGCTGGAAACACCATTTTGGGGGGAATTAATCATTTGAATGCCAGGGAGGTATACAACGCATTGCAATGCACTTAAAGGGATAGTAATGTTTCATAATAAAAGCAGCTCTAATTAATTATCATAGTATTTGGACTTTGGAGAGTGTTATTTCAATTCTGTCAGAGTTGTAGTTCAAGAGTAATTCAATGACAAAGTATCCCCCTCCTGCCCCTTTTACAGATGTAACACTGTTCAGCCAGATCAGAAGGGAGGTGCCCAGGTAGACTGCAGAGAGGGACAATCTTCAATTAAGATAAGGGAAAAACCTGAAAAAACTTGTCAAGGGGGGCAGGGCTTTCATTGTTCTCATAGGAAGAAGATTGTCCCCTGCTGTTATCTGTCTGGTCTATGGACTGGATTCCACATCTGAAAAGAGATGGCTTACACTAGGTAAAAGGGGCGGGAGGGGAAACTTTGCTTGTGAATATTTCTCAAACCATAAAGGTTTGAGAGATAAGACTTATATCATTCTTCATTCTTTTTTAATGACTACAAAATAAAATAAAGATAAAACAAAGTATTACTATCCCTTTAACAAGTTATCAAGCAACCAGTGGCTTAATACAGAAGGAAATTAGATAAGTACTTGCCATTTTCTGATTTTTCAGTAACAGATTCTGTATGGCCATCTTTCATTTACCAATAGTGATTGGCAGACAGATCCTTCATTCCCATCCACCAGCTTCTCCTGGAGGATCCCATAAAAATCTATGGGGGAACACATGCATACAAAAACTTCGTGAGTGGTTTAATTTAGGTACAAATCAAGTGCACCATTGAGAATAAATGCAAATTCAAAAAATCCCAAACAAACAAAATAAGGCTTGTAACTCGTTGAGTGCTAGGGAGGTTTACAACATTTAAAGGGTTAACCCTTTGAGTGCCAGAGGAGTACGGAATGCATTGGTTTGCAATGCATTCTGAACCCCTATGGTGCTCAAAGGGTTAAAACCAAATAAATTGGAATGTTTTTGTTCCCTATGGTGCAGTTGGTAGGCCCTAGAATTCTCTTAGTATATCAATCTCTGCTTGAATTTGCAAGAATGGCCGCTGTTTGGTAATGTTTAATCGTATTTCCCTGCCTCACATATGGAAGACTGTGAATGTGACTGTTTATTGGTAAATACCTGAAGAATGAAAACATTCAAAGTAAAACAATAGTCATATCATAAGAATCAATGTAAGGGTAAAGTCTGTGCCACAAATGTCAGTGTTAAAAGGCACCAGTGCGCAATGTCATTTTATGCAATAAAAAGTGCATGTGCAAAACCAAAAAATAAAGTGTTTTGTGTGCAGTGTATACACAAATCTTTTGATTAATACAAATAAAATGAATTAAGAAGAATATGTATATGTATCCTATATAATTATTTGCTAAATAGTTTGTAACAACTCAGTCATGAGCAGTAGAGACTGCCCGTGACGCAGCTGATACGGTGCGGGGCACTCCAAAGTATCAGCCGCTGTGCGGGCAGTCTCTACTGTGAATGACTGCCCCGCGACCAGCTGGCATTGTATCAGCAGTGGCGCGGGCAGTCTCTAGTGTGCATGACTTCCCCGTGACCAGCTGGCACTGTGGCCCGTGTACATGGGCTCTTCAACTAGTAGATATATATGTTATACTAGTGATGATGCATGACATTGCCCGTACGATTGGACACGCCATGCAGTTCGGGGACCAGCTGGACCGCTGCAGTGGTGAGTTTTGCTACAGCTATTATCACAGTGAAAATCATTGCCCCTGTGAATCTCGCTACAGTTTTGTCCTCCGCCCACCCCTGTGAAAATTGCCACCCCTAATTTGCTGCCTGCCGCTTGATCTCTGGCCCCCTGACACCCCAGGGTGGGAGGACAGTGAATCAGGAGCCACTAGACTATATATATGTAAATATAAACATAGAAATAATATATATATGATGAAAAGGGTCATGTGGCCAAAATTCTGCAACCCAGCCACACACACACACCGAGGGGCAGCAGTAAGAAGTTATTAAAACCTCCTCCATACTGCCTCTACCACTGGTCCACTGGTGAAGGCGTAGGGGTGTGATTTTCACAGCACTGGGCAAGGGGGTGAAGCTCCAACATACCTCACTTGCCCTTCATCAGCCCCCCCAGCCCTTACTTGCGCATATTTCTAATGCCGCTATCCCCTACCGCACTCCCTTACTTTGCTCCTGGTATGCGTTTATGCACTACAGTTAGTCACTACTGCTCTCCAATACTGCCATCCTTCTTTCACAATAAATTAGCAGCATGCATTGCCGCTTCCCTTCCTTTCGCTCCATCCATGCCTCAGTTCTTTCCCTCCCACACTCCTTCCACATTGCTGATCTATTCAGCTGCCCTCACTATCTACAAAATACGACTCACACCATGCCCAGCGTTCTTACATATGTCCTCCTGGAACTCATGACATCAGCAGCCACAAACCAAAACATGTTGCCACTTTCCTCCCTCCCACACCCCTCTCCTTCGCCAGGGTTCATCAAAATCCCCTTTCATATAACTCTTTGAGTGCCAGAGAGGTTTGAACCCTCTCTGACAATTGAAGGATTAAATTGCTCCTTAACTTTGACAGTGTCTCTCCCCTTCCCTGCAGGACCATCAACTCTTCTCACCTGCCCTTGTTTTCCATGCTGTAGCATAAATACAACTCCCACCATGTAAACAACCTAGGACAATAGGCCACTCTCTTGCACTGAAGGAACATTTCCGTCCCTCCCACACAACCTCCCATTCACCAAGTTTGATCTAAATCCCCTTTCGTTTCAGTTGCACTTGACTCCCTCCCCACACTCAATGTATATAGTAATTCTTTGAGTTTTAAGTTGGTCTCAAAACTTTTGACATATTAAAGTGAAATATCCCATTGAGTGCCAGAGGGGTATCCATGACATTGGGGGTTAAGCACTAAAGCGTGATAAAAAGGTGATATTGCGGAGATGACTTCTTCAGTGATATCACTTCTCCAGTTCCTATATGATCCTATGGAGTCTATGCACTATGATATCCAAAGCTGTGGAAATCTTAGTGCATTGGCTCTATACAATAACATAGAAACCGGAGAACTGATATCACTGAAAAAGTTATCTCCATGTTATCACCAATTTATCACACCTTAGTGCATAACCCCCATTGTGTGTTAGACACCAATATGCTACTCATAGGGTTAATTCACTTCAACCTTATTGATTATTATTGCGTTAGTCACTCCCTTATAATTCAAATTGGGTGAGATGTTCAGAAAGTGGTGGTAACTGAAATTGTCTTTAATCAGAATAAATAAGTTCTTACACCGTGATCCGTCAATTGTCAGACATTCCATCATTATTTGCATCCAATTCCGCCATCTCCGTCAAAGAGAAAAAGTCGTCTTTAAAGTGGGTGTGGTTCAATTTACCGTCATATTGTAAGTTATTTTCAGAAAAAAATATTGGTTTAACGTCACTTATTTGTGTGAATAACGTAATTTTTTCCAGACAAAATAAAAATGGTCAAAACTTGGAGAAGATAAATTAAAGTTCTGTTAGCAGGAGTGAGAAGCATTTTGTCATTTCAAAGACAAAAAATGTCTTTGATTCTTTGAAAAATTAGACAATTTTTAACATCAGAATTTTTAAAGCCATTGTTCATCAAGATCTTCTTACCATCATTTTTAACTCTTTAGACGCATTTTCAAAAGCGACGGATTTACTTCTGAAAATATTGTCCTTTTTTTTACCACCAACTCATGATCCGACAATTTTTTCATTATGACCACTTTTTGAACATCTCGCCCAAAGATTTATTTCTGTGAATTACGGAGATTCTATCTGCAGCAGTGTTTCAATACCTGGCTGTATGCTGGGGTCTTCAGACTCAGGTGGGCCTTACCACGCTACATAGTGCCCCTCTTCTGACGCTGGTGTTAGCCTCTCAGTGCACGTTGGCCTTGCCTGAGGTGCTGTTTTGCTGCATGCAGTGTACTGAGCTGGTTTGTGCTCCTGACTGCACCCCACACGTGCTGGGCTGGAGGAGTAAGCATGCAGGTTTCACACTGTTCGTTGTGTTCTCACATGCTACCAGTACACTGGTTCCTAGCTCCTGCAGGCTCTGGTACAGGTGCTGGGGCAATGCACCAAATGGCAGGAGAGAGTACCCCCCATTTTTACTTTTGCTTGTGAGTATCCACTTATTTTTTCAATAATGGGATGTTATTATATATTAGTATGAAAGCCTGTGTACACGGGCTAAAGTGCCACCCAGTGGCACCGGCTGCTGCCCCATAACAGAGATAGGCGGTGAGCCGTTTGGAGCACCCCGGTACGGATCAGCGCATTCAGCCAGTCTCTACTGTGCATGACTGCATCGTTCCAGCAGTCTCTACTGCCCATGTGCTATTAAGCACACAGGGAGCTTCTCAGCCTAGCACATTATATTACACAGACTAGTAAAGGCTCTTTGTGTGTTGTTCCCCTTCCCTCATCTGAATACTCGACACATTGCCCTTATCACTGCTTGATGAATTCTGGCCTATGTTCCCATTTCTGATTATATCAGGAGAGGAAATCTAATATATTCAGCCATTGCTGACTTGCATGGTCTGAACAGAGCGCACTCTCAAGACACTATTACATTTAACTTGGTGAGATACGCTTTTTTCTGAAATATTCTTATGCAGATACTAGACAAAGTAATATAATTATTCATCTAAAAATGAAGATGGATGAAAAAAATGTTAATATACAAGTTCTAACTTTTCATAATATTTACCAGCGTTCCTCAGAGAAGCTTGATCTAATCATAAGATTGATGGCATTGAAAACTCCCCATAACCTAGATGTTTCCTATAAATTTTTCATAAGTTCTCATCTCTTAGGTGATACACCTCAATCAGAAGGAAATTGAAGAAAGATAATGAGTTTGTTTAACTGATGGATGTGTGCAGGGACACAGGGAATGATACATTTTCATTAGCATTTTATAATGTTTACAGTGCCAAAACTGAAACTAAGATCACTATAATAATAGTGAGAAATACAGGGGAATAGGTTTATTCGTTTAACCCTTTAATGGCAAGAGGGGTCCTTTAAGGGCTAAAAAATAAAACTAATTCACCTATAACTCGCAAATTTACCAAAGAATAAGAATACATTTTTTTTATTACTTTTAATTTTATAACAATAAGGTCAAAATGTCCGAAAGAAATATCGAAAGAACGAAAGAAAGAAAGAAAGAAAGATGAATTGTTGAATCAAAAATCTACCAGCTGTGGGAATACCATAGTTTTGCTCAGCAGGATATATTCTATATAATAATTCGCTACAAAGTTTGTAACGACACAGTCATGTGCAGTAGAGACTGCCTGTGACGAGGCTGATACAGAGTGGGGCACTCCGGAGGAGCGTCCCGCTCTGTATCAGCCGCGGCGCGGGCAGTCTCTACTGAGCATGACTGCATCGCAGCCGGCTGGCACTGTATCAGCCGCGGCGTGGGCAGCCTCTACTGTGCATGACTGCCCCGCGACCAGCTGACAGTGGCACTGTGGCCTGTGTAATGGGCTCTTCAACTAGTGGCATAATATTCACCAAAAAATTTACCGATCGTTTAATAACTGTCAGTATCTCAGTAGACTGATATAAGGCTACCAATGCATGCTGACTAATCACATTCAAGTGTCATAGGCTAAGAGGGAGCTATTTTGTAAACCAGAAAGCAGAGTCCAGCACTTAATTATGCACTTTCTAATCCAGGGGCATTTTTATGCATGGGCGTACTCCTTTAATCCTGTGGTTGGATGGTCAGGGAGGAGTGAAGCTGTTCTGGGTGCACAACACATAGTGGAAGGGAAGAAAAGGAAATGTACAAAAGGGTGACCATGTGTCCCGGATTGCCTGGGACAGTCCAGAATTTAAAATGTTTGTCCCTTGTCCCAGGTGCCCCCTTCTGGGACAGTACAATGTCCTGGAATGAAGATTCCTGAACTCAGAGGTCTAACCACTATATGAAGAACGACCCCTAGACTACTGTCAGAAAGTGATGTCTCTGCTGGGCTACAGAAAAATGGCTTCCAGACAGAGCTCTAAACACTAGAGAGAGAAATGAGCCTTGCTAATGACATCAATCAGGACCTGCAGTGCAATTTTGTAGTGTAATGCTAATCTGAGGGTTTGGGCTTGATGTACATTATCTTGTAGTCTACCACAGACATCGCTTTTTTTTTGTCACAGAAGTCAGTGGTCAGTTCTCCCTCCAATGTTTAGGACTTTGTGGTGTGTTCTTCTCTCTGCAGTGTCCCTGAATGGCAGAATTGAAATGTGGTCAGCCTAATGTACAACTAAACTTAAAGGAGCAGTAAACTTTTTTGATGAAAAAATTATATATTGTAGGGTCGTTTCCTGTTGAGTAAAATAAGTGTACTTCCACTGCTGATAGATACATATTTCCAGAGTTATTTCTGTTTAAACCTGTGTTTTTTTATATTAGCAGTGTCCTCTAGTGGTCAAATTCCAATTAGTTATTCTGTTACTTTCTAATGGAGGCTTTCTTTGGATATGTTGTCAAGCTATCAAGGTTGATAAAGCAGCGGAGAGCTGTGAAACGCATTCCATAAGCAATCCAATAGATGTCTGTTGTTTTTAATAAATATATTCTTTGGATAGAAGAGAACGGCTACTCTCTTTTTATATATATATATATATATATATATATAGAACAATAGTTCACCACCCTGATGAAGGTCCGCTAAGGACCGAAAACGTTTGGAGATATGAAGCGTTAATAAATTTTGCTACATATGTATTTGCTGTGTGCCATCTTTCCCGGTAAGCCCAGGCTGATTGTGTCTATATATATATATATATATATATATTTTTTTTTTTTTTTTTTAATAATATTTTTATCATTATTTTTATTTTTTCATCAAATGGTGCATCGATTATATCCTTTCTTCTGGTGGATTACTGCTGGACTTTGGTGAATCGAAGAAGAGACCCAAATAGGGATGAGTAAAGTACCCTGTATGTTATATTGGTTGATGACAGACATATGCCTAATCATTACCAACACAGAAATGTGAGTTGATATATGATCTATATTGACACATCATTTGTAGTGTAGAGTAATGCACTATTGGCGCTCCTTCTTCTTCTTTTGGTTTTTCTGAATCCACATTCTAATGGAGAAGAAAGTCAGTGACTTACAGTTCTCCACAGAATGTGACAGAATCTGCAGAGTCACTTCCTGTCAGAACAATCAGGAAGTAAACACAGTAAATTCACTTCCTGGTTACCTGAACTATTATAAAGTTTGAATAAAACAGCTGACAGTGGTGGGAATTCCCTTATTTTACTCAGCAGGAAAAACTCTATAACATATAGGTTTTCATAAAAAAGGTTTACTGCGCCTTTAAGAGCAGGGCTGGGCAACCTGAGGCTCTCCAGGTGTCCAGGACTACAAGTCCTATCATCCTCAGACAGGCTGGGGATGATGGGAATTATAGTCTAGAACACCTGGAGAGCCTCAGGTTACCCATCAATGCTTAAATGGCTCCTATATGTTTTCCTGTATTAGGGGGCTCAAATTACAATGGCAAATGAGGCCTCGTGGGTTCTTAAACTGCCCTGTTGTAACTTTAAACTCTCCCCGGAGAAGCTAAAGAGATCTCCAGTGCATTGTGGACCAATGTGTTGGATACCTCTAGAGCATACAAGGGATTAAAGGAACACTAAACCTAAAACGATTCAACCTCAAAAAACAATAAGAGAACGCCACATGGTACAGTATGTAGAGAGCAATCTCTATTAAATTCAAATTTTTAGAATTTTAAACCTAAAAGAATGTGTATGTTGTAATGTTCATAAATTTTACTCACCTAGAGAAAAACATTGCAATTTATCTAAAAACAAACATCACTACAGAGCTCATTTACTAAAAGAAAATTTGGAAATGCAAAAGGAAATGTGTCAATCACTGCTTCATTATGTTCCTTACAGGTGTTCAGATATAACTGTAGTGTAAATCTAATATGATTGGGCAGGGCTATTACTAGACACACCTCCCAACTGTCCCTCTTGAGGAGGGACAGTCCCTCTTTCAGACTCAAATCACTCCATCCCTCTTTTCTACCCTTTTGTCCCTCTTTGCAGGAGATCAGAATCAGTATTGTGTAATACATTGCTCCACAGCAATAAAACTCACATAAACGTGTAATTATGCTTTAATATATGTGTATATAAATGAATCTGTGTAAGTAAATTAATTTGGTTTTGCTCTAAATAATTTATTCAGTTACACAAAGCGAAACAGCCTAAAAATTCTCTGTAATGCCTCACCCACCAGCCACAACCCCCCCCATAAACACCACCTAAAACAAAAGTGGCCCACTTTGGCCATTTGAAATGTTGGGAGGTATGCTGACTGAAGGGCCAACAATTCTAATTCCCATGTTTAAAGCAATGCATTGGACAAACAAACAATTGGCTTCTTTCCAATGTTAAAGGGATAGTAATACTTCGTTTTAACTTTATTTTATTTTGTAGGCATTAAAAAAATATGAAGAATGATATAAGTCTTATCTCTCAAACCTTTATGGTTTATGAGATATTCACATGCAAAGTTTCCCCTCCCGCCCCTTTTACCTAGTGTAAGCCATCTCTTCTCAGATGTGGTATCTAGTTGTAAGACCAGACAGATAACAGCAGGGGACAATCTTCTTACAATGAAAACAATGAAATCCCTGCCCCCCTTGACAAGCTTTTCAGGTTTTTCCCTTATCTTAATTGAATATTGTCCCTCTCTGCAATCTACCTGGGCACCTCCCTTCTGCTCTGGCTGAAAAGTGTTACATCAGTAAAAGGGGCGGGAGGGGGACACTTTTTCATTGAATTACTCTTGAACTACAACTCTGACAGAATTGAAATAACACTCTCCAAGGTCCAAATACTATGATGATTAATTAGAGCTGCTTTTATTATGAAACATTACTATCCCTTTAAGTCTATGGAGGGAATGCCATGGCCGGTATTTTTTTTTGAAGAAAAGGTAGCAACCCTATTTGGGAACCTAACAACTTTTCTGCTACTATAGCTCAGAAAGGGGGAGCAAGTGGCTCAGTAGCTTATAATGCAGAGAAGGAGTGGCTCATAATGCAGAGAAGTGGCTCAGAATGGGGAGAAGAAGTGGCTCAGCTGGTTAATTGGCTGACTACAAAGCCAATACAATGACTGTTAGACAGAGAAAACCTGATGTGATTTCTGTGTGAGCCACTTGTGACCTTAGGCAGGTTGCTTCTTCCTATGCCTCACTTAGATCGTAAACTCTACAGCGTACAGACTCAGTGGGCCTAAAAAGTTACATGTACAGAACTGTGTACAATTTTGTAGTACTGTACAGTGATACAGCTATAGTATACAGTATATCTCCTAGTAATACAGAAAAATAAATCTGTTAATTTGCAATAACCAAATATTGTTAAGTAGTGCAGCTGATGTACTAAACAAAAGCACACTAATACAATTGCACCATGGGGAACAAAAAAACCCCAATTGATTTAAATGGGGCTTTTAATCCTCTTGAATGCTAGAGAGATCTTCAACACATTGAGAAGCATTCAATGGGCATAAAGGCCCATTTAAATAAATGGAAATTGTATTTGTCCTATCTTGCTCAATTTGTTTGCCCTGGAATAACATAATGCTCAATATTTCTACTGTAAAGTTGATGTTTTGTTGTTGAAAAAAATATAACATATGTTTTTGCAAAAAGATTAAAAAAAGAAAAAAGGTGCTAAGATAGAGGAAGAAAGAACAAACCACAGAGTGTGAAAAAATATACACATTACGTCACACAGAGAAGCAAGAACTGGCAGGAAGTCATGTGGTCACAGTGTGGCGAGGAGAGGTAGATAACCAACTGGCTAACTTCATTCCTTATTTAGAAGAACATTATCATTCAGCACAGAGTAAAAACAAAACTGCCTCACATTGAGCCTAACCACACACTTATTATCAGGGTATTGAGGTCTGGTTTTGTCCATTTCTTGTAAAGACAAGCTGGGAAAGAGGCCTGTTAAGTAAAAATGGAAACTACGAAGTGGAACATATAATTACAGACAAAAGTGGGTCAATTCTGGGGGGAAAACATCTCACCATATGAAACAGCAAACCAATGTCACCATATAGAACATATTAAAAATCCCTATTCATTGAAAAAGGCCCTTTATCCCCTTTGGTGCTAGAGAGGTCTCTAACACATTGTGTAGAATTACTCCACTTTGGCTTTTATATATTTCTAATACCTTGATAATCTAATGAAGTTAAAATGGAATGAAGACCTTAAAACAACTTAGGTGATTTTTAAAGAGCTTCAGAATAATCATAGCTATTTTAACCATTTTATTTAAAACAGTTTGAGATATTTAGCTTTTTTATTTGTCAGCTTATGCAAATTAGCTGGTACTAGTCCAGATAGAAAGGCAAGTTGAAGGGAGAGCAGTGTGGAATGTTAGTATCTGACAGCACAGTGTGGCTAGTGGAAAGGACAGCAGTGTGGAATGTTAGCATCTGGACAGCACAGTGTGGCTAGTGGGAAGGACAGCAGTGTGGAATGTTAGCATCTGGACAGCACAGTGTGGCAAGTGGGAAGGACAGCAGTGTGGAATGTTAGCATCTGGACAGCACAGTGTGGCTAGTGGGAAGGACAGCAGTGTGGAATGTTAGCATCTGGACAGCACAGTGTGGCAAGTGGAAAGGACAGCGGTGTGGAATGTTAGCATCTGGACAGCACAGTGTGGCTAGTGGGAAGGACAGCAGTGTGGAATGTTAGCATCTGGACAGCACAGTGTGGCAAGTGGGAAGGACAGCGGTGTGGAATGTTAGTATCTGGACAGCACAGTGTGGCTAGTGGGAAGGACAGCAGTGTGGAATGTTAGTATCTGGACAGCACAGTGTGGCAAGTGGGAGGGAGAGCAGTGTGGAATGTTAGTAACTGGACAGCACAGTGTGGTAAGTGGAAAGGATAGCAGTGTGGAATGTTAGTATCTGGACAGCACAGTGTGGCTAGTGGGAGGGACAGCAGTGTGGAATGTTAGTATCTGGACAGCACAGTGTGGCAAGTGGGAGGGAGAGCAGTGTGGAATGTTAGTAACTGGCCAGCATGGTGTGGCAAGTGGGAGGGACAGCAGAGTGGAATGTTAGTATCTGGACAGCACAGTGTGGCAAGTGGAAATGGACAGCAGTGTGGAATGTTAGTATCTGGACAGCACAGTGTGGCAGGTGGAAGGGACAGCAGTCTGAAATGTTAGTATCTGGACAGCACGGTGTGGCAAGTGGGAGGGAGAGCAGTGTGGAATGTTAGTATCTGGACAGCACGGTGTGGCTAGTGGGAGAGAGAGCAGTGTGGAATGTTAGTAACTGGACAGCATGGTGTGGAAAGTGGAAGGGAGAGCAGTGTGGAATGTTTGTATATGGCCAGCATGGAATGTTAGTATCTAGCCAGCATGGTGTGGCAAATGGGAGCGAGAGCAATGTGGAATGTTAGTATCTGGCCAGCATAGTATGGCAAGTGGGAGGGAGAGTAGTGTGGAATGTTAGTATCTGGCCAGCATGCTGTGGCAATTGGAAGGGACAGTAGTGTGGAATGTTAGTATCAGGCCAGCACAGTGTAGCAAGTGAGAGGGAGAGCAATGTGGAATGTTAATATCTGGCCAGCATGGCGTGGCAAATGGGAGGTAGACCAATGTGGAATGTTAGTATTTGGCCAGCATAGTATGGTAAGTGTGAGGGAGAGCAGTGTGGAATGTAAATGTCTGGCAAGCACGGTGTGGCAAGTGGAAGGGAGAACAGTGTGGAATGATAGTAACTGGCCAGCACAGTGTGGCAAGTGAGAGTGAGAACAGTGTGGAATTTTAGTATCTGACCAGCATGGTAGTGGCAGGTTGGACAATGAGCAGTGTGCAGTGTTATTATCTGGCTTGCAGGAAGTAACAGGTGGGAAGGAGAGCAAAATCACCTAAATTGAGATCAAGTTTTAGTTCCATTTTAATAGAATGGTACTAATGTAGTCCTGCACCCAGGATGGACAATCTATAACACTTCCTTTGTTGATGGATAAAAGCTACAAATGCGGGACAGCCATTCTATCCACTTCATGGGGGATACGCCATTCTTCCCACTTCATGGGGAATACTCCATTCTTCCTACTTCATGGGGAATACGCCATTCTTCTTACTTCATGGGGAATACGCCATTCTTCCCACTTCATGTAGAATACACCATTCTTCCCACTTCATGGGGGATAAGGTTGGATAAGAGAAGGGAGTGGAGACAGTTTTGTGGTTGTAATGGAGATATCTCTCCAAATGCGATCTCATGCTCCCCCACATATTGTTATTACAAGCCCCAGCCCCAAAAGCACATTAGTATGTATGTATTATGTATGTCTGTATTTATTCATAGTCATGTGTTTACACAGCAAAGGAGAACTAACTTCTCCTAATAAGAATCTTCCACTTACTATATTATAGCAAGAAAATGGCCACTGAATTTTGCACTTGGGCCTTTGTTCAAGAGATAGCGTTTTCAATCTATAGTGGATGTCCTGTACATGGAGGAGGACATTACAGTTGCTGGCACTTTTTCAAACTAAAATAGGCAGACTGCACAAGCCTACTTAACTCTTTAAGGGCCAGAGGGTTGTGCCAAGCATTTCACACCCCTCTAGTTCTCTAAGTGCAGACATTGCCATGTGCAGCGAGCAGAGTCTGAGGTCCCATGGTCCTACCAGCAACTGTCATGTCTACATCAATGGACCTGACATCAAAGACTGATTGAGTAGTTTCTCTCTTGAACCAAGGTACAATAGAAAAACTCATAGGAGCCATTAGAATAGTCTGGCTATAGTAAGCTAAATGGAGGGCAGTTGTAGGTGGTGTTAGTTCTCCTTTAAGCTCTGAAGCCGATGGAGACACTTCGTGTCACATATTCTGCTTCCAGTAACATGTCATGTCAGGGAAAGTCTGGAAGGTATCCTTTCCTGAGATGTTCCCCCTTAACAACTAACATCTGCAGGCTGGAAGACAGAACTGTGTTGGCAGATAACACCAGGGGGGTTATGAACTAAGGCGGGATAAAGATGTGTTAAAGTGGAGATGACTTCTCCAGTGATATCGGTTCTCTATTTCCTATGTTATTCTATAGAGGCTATGCACTAAGTTCTCCAAAATTGGAGAAATATTAGTGCATTGGCTCCATAGAATAACATAGGACTTGGAGAAGTGATGTCACTAGAGAAGTCATCTCCAATTTATCACCTCTTTTTCACACCTTATTGCATCTTCCCCCAGGTCTGTTAGTATAGAAAGGTGCAGCCATGCTGATGAAAGTAGTTCTGGCATCATACAAAAGAGTATTTGGAAGAGATGAGAAAATATAGGGCTAGTGTCAGGAGCAAAATCATAGATCAGGTTTGGGAGTAAAGTGGGGGAAGGGGCTAACTGATTTATGGAGAAGGAAAGAGGAAGGGCAAGTATACACACCCACAACTGGCATGCCTCTAACATCTGAACAGACATTTTATCAACTTAGATATTTGTCATCTATGTTTACCAGTAAAAATAATGATATACTACAAAAATATTAGCCTTTACCTTAAAGAAAAGAATGGCCTGTAGGTATCATTATATTATGTTTTTCTATCCGCCATCTTGACTTTAACTCCAACATGATGAATCTAGGCAGATGGGACCCGTAAAGCTGCTGAACTGAGCTGATTTATAGATCTTATTTTGAAAAAAAAAATGTCCTCCTGTTCTGTGTAAATAGAAATAAGACTATGGAGACCTGTAAAGCTGGAATTAAAGGGCATAAAAGGGCTTAGGAGTAACTTGATGGTTTAGTAAAAATAGCCTAGTCTCAGAAAGAGTATTATATATTTTCACACAACTGCACTTTTGCTGAGAGAATGAACAAGAAAAAGGTACTATTAGGGAAAATACATATATATATGTATTAAATATCAATATTTTACTAATTAACTGCAGCTGCAATTATAGACCTCAGTGTTCAGATCCCTCCTGGGCTGCGGAGAGACAGCTGGTGATTCCCATTGGCTGCTGTGAGGCCACACCCACCTACACAGTTAATAAAAAATGAGGATGTTACTGTTAACGTCTTTTCTTGCAGCAGGTAGAACAAGAAGCTTGGGGTGCACATGAACAATTAAGGCTGTAAGTTTATACTGTTACTGCACCCAGTGGTTGGAGCAAAGGTGATTACCTAGTAAAAGACTGAGCTTAAAATTTTTTTTTCTTCATGTAAAATGGCCTTTATCAATTTTAGTGCCAGGGGCTGCTTTGTGCACCTCTATGGCACACTGACTGCAGGTTTTTGAAGTGTTTGCCTATTTTCTGGGAAACGTAGATATACAAGCTATAATTGATCTTTGCAGATAACATTATCAGAGGAATGAAACTTTGCAGTTATTATTATTGATTAAAGTAGGCAAGAAATATAGTAAAGCAGTGGGGAAGCTAACAGCCTACTGGGCTGTGTGGGTGGAGGCATTAGCAGCAGGAATAGGGAGGTACATGATTTTGTTGAATTGCGCATGAAAAATCAAGATTACCGAACAGCTGTGCATATTTATTTTCTTGTGGGCGTGGCCAGGATTAATGAATCTGGGTGAGTGGAATAGCGAATGAGCCTAATGCAGGAACTGCTATTGTGAACAAATTTATACGTCTGTGTAGTGTTGTTGTAAAAAATATTTTTTTATGCGCAATTCAAGAAGCGTTCAGATTTTGGATTCCAGGATCAGAACATGCACAAAATCGATCTGCGCGCAAAAATGCCTTTAGCAGATGAGCACATTTCTTGCATCGAGCCATATATAAGACTAAGTATTATAATTAGATGACAGTCTAGATAGGCCTGTTAGATCTAACCTGGCATTGTCATCTTAATTTTTTTATTTTTTTTAGTTAGTTGTGGTTACATCCCTAAACAGCATTTTACTCTACTGTATGACTGCTTATTTTGGAGTTCGGTCATATTTATATCATAAGTGGTTACTATTTTTAAATCAAGGGAGCGATTCACTAAGCGGTGATAAAGATGCGATAAAGTGGTGATAAGTTCTCCAGTGATATCACTTCTCCATTTCCTATGATATTCTATGGAACCTATGCACGTTTTTTTCAACTTTGGAGATCTTAGTGAATAGGCTCCATAGAATAACATAGGAAATGGAGAAGTGATAAACTGGAGAAGTCATCAGCACTCTATCACCACTTATTGACTCTCCAGCCAGTTCTATTGCTTTTCTTAGATCTAACCTGTCGTCTACTACTACTAATGCATATAGCAATTAATTATATATATATATATATATATATATATATATATATATTAAATACACAATTACAATGGTTTGTCTACTTTAGGCAGTATTTATAAGAAAGCTACGATGCAGAGATTTACATTCAAGAGTGCAATTCCTTCAAACTATACTAGGCAAACTATTTCCCTTTTTACCCCCTTATTGCATTACGTTAGCCACAGTATGTTACCTGAGATTACAAATGTCCAGGCAAACTTGGATTCCAGCTACAAGTTCACGAACAAAGGGGAAGGCCAATGGGGGAGGGGGTGGTAGACACTGGAGGGGGCTGGATCCACCAGGAACACAGGATATGAAAGAACACAGGGAGAGCAGCTGGTGCTACATACTTTTACTGGTGTTCTAGCCTCGCCCCCTTCTTTCCTATTGGCTAAAGGTTATGATGTCACAAAACCCGCCCCCATCCATTTTCTAGCATGTGCAAAGTCACAACAATGCAAAGCCCCAAAACAATCTCCCTTCCACCTCAAGATTACTTCTTGTTGTTTGCCCCCCTAACTGTCGTGATTAAAGTGGGACTGTCCCATATTGGTGACAAAATCCCATTGTCACATATTACCTCATCCATGTCCCCGTTTCTATTTACTCAGGGAGACTCACATACTAAGAATAACTAGAGGACTTATGGAACAACCCAACTGCCCCACAGCAGAAAAATAATAATTCTCAGTGTTTTAAATTAGGATTTGAACCCCTTGAATGCCAGAGAAATCTCTAATGAATTGCAAAGCAATGTATTGGAGATCTCTGTAGAATTTACAGGGTTAAAAGCCCCATTTAAGCAATTGGGAATTTTTATTTGTCCTCTATGGTACATTTGCATTGTCCCAGAATGGCTCCAGTTCTTATTACTCCAGTCTCAGTACGTGGAAGCCTAATCATTGAGAATTTAAACACACAAAATGTGAGAGGCTCCCGAGGACAAACAACAGCACAATGGCCTGTTCTATGGCTAGTCACCACTCAGAAGTATCATGTTTTAGCTCTACTGCCATTACAGAGGCAAAATTTCCACATACATATTAGACTAATCCTGCCCACAAAGGCGGTCCAATTCCAAAATGATGGGCAAGTCCCCTCTGCATGGGAATACCAGCTAACCTCTGACGTACGTTTTGGCCTTGTTAGGCCTCGTCAGGGAGGTACAACTGAATTCCCTAAGCACTGAGAGCAAGGTTTCCACATGTGGCTTACCCTTCACTCTTAGGGAGACCCCCTAAGAGTATTCAGAATAAACATACCAAATATGATGCTTCTGATCGGTGACTAGCCGAAGAACAGGCCATTGTGCTGTTTGTTCGTCCTCAGAAGCCTCTCACATTGTGTATGCGTCACTGAGAATCTAGCATTGCTGTATAATGTGTTTGGCTGGTGACTTCTCCCTCTGATTTAATATGCAGCATAAGCCTGTCCTGTTAAGAGCAGACCCGACAACGGACAATTTAGATGATTATTCACCTTTAATTCTAATAAAGTTCAGATAGTAGTATAAAATGTTATTACTTTATAAAAAAAAAAAAAAAAAAAAAAAAAAAAAAAAGCTTGATTTTTGAGTACTTTGTAATGCATTGAGTACCCCTCTGGCACTCAAAGGGTTAATAACCATCCATGTCTTCTTCGGCAATTAACTCCTAGGATGCTACAGATTTCTTCAACACATTATTTAACAATTCATTGGAGATCTCTCTAGCACATAAGACTTTACATTTCAATAATGGTTAAAATACCTGTTAGATTATAATGTAATCCAGCTGTATTGAATGCAATCATACATCAATTATTTTGTGCAGATAGGTTGTCACTGAATCTCTGTGGATGGTGGGGAGGCTGCATACAGTACATTGCGGAGATAGCAGGAATAATAGCTTATCTGGAAGCTTTGTTACATTGTACCAGTACATTTGGGGCTAGAAGATCACAGTTCTGGGGAATGGATTATAAATACATTGTCTGGAATGGTTACAGAAATACTGTTCAAGATACTTGGACACAGCTGGCCCTGAACACAGTGCTATAATGTTATTGTGGAACACATAAAGGGACACTTTGTTCCAAGTCAGGACTCATCAGAGCTTTGCACAATGCATGCCTCATGCCCATGAACTTTTTCCCCCTGAACACTGCCAGTAAATATCAATACATATCTTGTGTGTTTTCTGAATATGACATTACCAAGCAATAGTCCCACGTCAACATTTCTGTTTGTGCTAATATCTCTCCTTACAGAGACACATCTCAATGCACTGTATAATGGTTCCTCATTATTAGTTGGAGGCATTTTTGGTAAGAATAATTAAATCGAGGCCTATGAAGCGGCATTACATCATTAGATGGCAGAGAGTAATGAAGCACATCCAGCCCATCTCCTGAAATGAAGAGAACATATCTGTTTCATCTTAGCTGGAGCAGAGGGTAAGTGCTTAGTTGCATATAATAAGGATAACCTGTACCCACAGGCCACATTAAAGAGAAATAACCTCAAGATGTAAGTTAATTTTATTAAATGGTTTACAAAACACTTATTATTTAAGTCAGTTCTATGGTGAGTAATGATTCAGAGGCAAAATTGGTTTGTTTAGAGAATGGGCGGTCATGTTCTAGTATAAATATAGACAACCTGTGGCAGTCTAGCTTTTGGGGACTATAACTTTTATCATCCCCAACCAGCCGTTGGCTTCTTGGGTATGACATGAGTTGTTTTCGCCTGTGGCTAGACTGCAGAGGCTTCCTATCACTGTTATAGCAGCTATAGATTCTTATGTTAATAGGGGTCATTGTCTGCCTCCATACACTGAATAAACAACTCAAGCTCTATGTGCCACTGTATCTGCTGTCATGATGAAGCTGTGCAAAGCCTGTGTCTTTGGAGATTGCCATACTACCTGTGGTTTGCAAGTATTTTTCTCTAGTGTGTGTGGTCATATTTTACTGGAGCTCCAATGAGCAGCCCCAAAACAGCTCTGTTAGCCGTTTGGGGAGTCAGAAAACTGGCCACAAACTTAGACGAGTTATGTGTAGAGTTATGTAGCAATCTCTTCAGTAGCAGTCTATGGGGACTGCCTGGTTGGTCTTGATGTGGCTCTGAAATGCACAGCGGAATCAGCAAGAAGCCCCTGCACATATCACTGTAGGAACAGCTCTTCCGTGTCTTTCCTGTTCCCTCCACCTCTCTGCTCCCCTTTGTCCTAGATGTTCCTGTCCCTACAGTTCTGTCTATAATTTCTGTTCCTCCCCTCTCACCCTTCTTAATTCCCTCCCACTCTCTCCACGTCTTATGTGTGGTCTCAACCTCAAGATCAGAATCATGGCATTGGTGTTTTAAGCTTTTTACTTCCATAGGGATGTTCAGCATATTTCTCTGCAATGTGTTGGACACAACCTGGTTAGTAATGCACCCCAGTCTATTGCAGGCATCCTCTGTTCTTTTCATTCTCCTCCAGGGTTTTGCATCTGCCCTCCATTCTGTGTCTCTCTCTTTTCTCCCCGCTGCTGCTGTGAATGAGGTTCTTGGTAAGATCACCTACTTCCTGTCTCTGTCATTAGTAGGTTATTGTATCAAGTACCGTGGAAGGAGACCTCTATGTCCTAAATACCTGTAGAATAGTAGACAGGTATCCTGTCTGAGATCATTTCCTAGTCATTCCACCTGGGAGGTTTGCTCATATCTCTAGGCCCCGCGAACACTATTAGCATGGCATACCAGCCAACTGTCCCAATTTACGCTGGACAGTCCCGAATTCAGGGCCCAAACCCACGGTCCCACCCACATTACTCTATGTCCCGCTTTTTGTGACCTTTTCCCCACTTCATAGTATTTGCCTATACCACTCTATCAGCCTACAGCCACGTTGCTAAGTGGTGAGACGCATAATTGACTGCGCGGGCATGCATGCATGCAGTTGTTCGCTCATACTCCACTTTGGCGAGTATGAGTGGCTGAGCATTGCAGCAACCAGCAACGCACTTAAGAATGCAATCAACTTGGTCAAACTGTGCCTAATAGCTGTCTTGACTTCCAGATCTATCTTCTGACAGGTACAATTACATCTCACTGTGTCTGCCACTGATTGTCTGATCTCTCTGTCTGAACTGTAAGCGGTGGCAGCACCTGAGTTCATTGCATGTGGGGGTCATGGCCACGGGACGTGAGTAATACACACTGCCTCAGTGCCTGTCTGGCCTCAAATTGACATGGAGCCAGGGGGCAGCAGGTCAGGATGATAATCGTCCACTGAGTTCAGCTGAAAACTGAATTTTTATGTACAGTGCATGCATCAGGCATACCACCCAGCAGTCAAAGCTACCACTGCTGGGTCTTGCTCAGCTGTCTAGCAGCTTGTTCAAAAGTATCACGGCATTTATGCTTAACCCTTTGAGTGCCTGCCAGAGTGGTATTCAGTGCATTGCGCACCCGTCACTCAGATGGTTAACTAAAGCCATGAGGCGAGCGCTGGATGATTCTTGCAGCCAGCACTCAGCTCGTTGTGTTAGTTATCCCTCAGAGTGCCAGCAGTGCACAACGAATTGAATACCACTCTGGCAGGCACTCAAATGGTTAACTCTTTAAGTGTTAAACTAACTGGGGACACTGGGTTATTCTATGACATTTTGCTTCCCCTTACCTGGGATTTGGTGAGTGCAGATCTTATACCCAAGCTGTTCCAGTTAGCCCCCTGTGAGTCCTATAATAACAGGGAAGTTTAGAAAATGACTCCCACACAAGCTCCCTGTGTCAGTGTGCACAGACTGACACAGGGCTGGGCAACCTATGGCTTACCAGCTGTAGTGGGATGGCAACTACTATCACAGGTTGCTCGCAGTTGCTTGCTTTCAAGCATCTGAAAGGGATGGCATGTTCCTCCCACATTATGGCTGGCAGGAATCTGAGTTGTCATGCCGAGTACTGAAGGATACTATGTGATTAATTAGCTATATTGATGTGGGGAAATTGTAGGACAATCATTTGTATCACATTGCTCCAGATCAATACAACTCACATTAATGTGTGTATATTTCAGTATAGGTGTTTATAATAAAATATGTTGGTCGTCTTCCAAATAATTTATTCTTTTACACAAAGAGGCATCAATAGGTCACAAAATGATAAACATCGGTAATGCCCCATCCATCACCCTCTTCGGCCAATTGAAATGTTGGGAGGTATGGAATGGTGAACTGTGAGACTGCTGGTATATGGAAAATGAATCCATTCCAAAAGTGATGTTTTGAAACAGATTACTGGATAAGGAATATCTGCATGTTGTGTATGACTACTGGTTGTACACTCATATACACACACACACACACACACACACACACACACACACACACACACACACACACACATAGCATCACTGCTATTTATAGGCTGGACTAGGAGTGAGAAAGGCATTTTGTTGGATATCTAGTAAGTGTAATTCATTGTGTGTTTTGGAGATATATCAATAAAATAGTGATTTTAGATGTTTTCTCTGCTTCTGTGCTCTTTTTACCATATATAGATTATTGTGAAGTTAAAGTAATAGGCGCCTATTTTAAGGAGCAGTGTTGCAGTCCAAAGACTGAAGGGAAGAAGATGAAGTGTGAATGGTAAGACTATAATCCTCTTATAATTACTGTTCTCTCGTTCGGCTCATCTCATCATTTCACCATTTGACATTCTGATCCTGGACAAACTGATAAGTGCACATTTTATTTCATTTTTCAGTATTAAATTTCCACTTGATCCAATTAATTGCATTAACAAATTGCATTTTACTTGGACTAACTGATATAGGACTAAGTAACACCATTTTACCTGGTATCATTTTAAAATGTCGCATGCAAAATAGCATGCGACTACAGGGCACAGTCATCATGTCACCATGATTAAAAGGGTGTCATGAGACTCTCGCGTTGCAGAACAGCACGAAATTCTCAAGTCACTCCTTCAAATGACACCTTCAAGTCCCATCATCCTTAACATACAATTGAATAGAGAACATGATTTACAGAGCCCAACGTAGCACTCAACAGCACACCGCACCAAACTAATACTGATAATTATAGTGATATTGTATGTATACTACACATGCTAAACTGAAATAACTGTGGGACAGTGTGCAGTTACATACGTAATAAAACCCCACTTGTAGACCTTGCAAAGACATAGAGATACTTAACTGAAATGATGTAATATCCTTTATAATTTCTCCTCTATTGTCACGTACTAATATGCAATATGGATGGATAATGAATTGAATGAAGGTGCTGTGCTACTTACTAATACCAGAATGCCCAGGTATTCTCTGAGTGCTCCGCTCCACCCTGTCATTCTGCACGCAGAGAAGGGGAGAGAGAGGTCAGAGTGGCTTACTTAAGTGCTGTTCCATGTACAATCTCTCTACTAAAGGCTGAAGGAAGATTATTTCTATTTGTATTGTCTTTACTACTTGGTCTGTCCCCTGGACCCCTGTGGACTGGCCAATCAACTCACACGAATGGCACTAGAAGTAGTTGTAATTGTGATTGTATCAAGGATGAAAGTCACACACACAGTCTCCTTCCACTGTACAGCGTAGCACCACTGGGGCAGGGATAGAGAGACACAGAGCAGGAGGAGTTGATTGCAAATATATGGGAAGGCATTGGGCAGAAAAGGGTAATACTATTTTTATACATGGTAGCACACTATTAGTTCTTGCAGCAACTGAGTGCCACTTTACACTGCTGTGAAGTACACCTAAATCTATCTCTAACAAGGATTCCCCAAGTTGTTTCATATTTAGTGTATATGCACCATCTTTGTTACTGCAACCCGAATGCATAACTTTGCATATATTTATATCAGTGGTTCTCAACCAGGGTGCCATGGGCAGCTGCTCAGGATGCCCCACTTTGTCTATGAAGACTAAGTAAAATGTTAAAATTTCAATTGCAATGTATATTTATGGAAAGTGTTATGTACTATATGCACTATGATGTCATCCTGGCTGTGAGACCTAAGAATAACCATTTATGTATTGTATCCTTCATTAAGTTCTTGACAAATTACCTATTAAATGTCAGGGATGCCCTAAAAATTCCAGATTGCATGTTAGGGGTACTGTAAGCAAAAAAAGTTTGTGATCCACTGATCTGTGTTAAACCTCAGCTGCCACTTTTCCACATGTCACTCAGTTTATCTACATTTTACTGTAAAGAAAAAACAACCAGCTCCATATGTAGTTCCTTAGTTTCATCATCAAAGACTGAGGCACTATTTCCCATACCCACCTCAAGACCATTCATAAATAAATTAGAAAGCATTGGGCCTCGGATTGTGATACTCCATTTAGACTAACTTACAAATTCCATCTCTGCATTCTATCATTTAACCAGTTCTCTATCCATGCACATATATCACCTCCCAAGCTGAAGCCCTTTTAGTTTATGCAATAAGTTGTTTTGAGGCAAGTATTGAATTGTATTGTATATTTTTATTTATATAGCACCAACATGTGTACTTGGCACTTTAGAACTCACATTTAGTATAGAAGGGGTACAATAAGTGTGGGGATTAAGTGCTTATATAGACAATCATAAGGGGAATACCAGGTGAGTATGTTAGGATAAAAGGTCCCTGCCCTGTAGAGCTTACAATCTAAGTATAGGATGGGTGATATACAGATACAAGCTGGTAGAGGAGAAAGCTCAGTTTTTGAAATATGAGATAATGTTTCCCTAATTATGGTAGTGCTATATTTAAGAGGTGCTCTTTTAGCTTTGATTTGAAGTTGTTGAGGGTTGAGGTTTGGTGAATGGTGGGTAGTAGGGAGTTCCAGAGGTCGGGAGCAGCAAGGGAGAAAGCCTTCAGTCATGATACAGCGATAATGGTTAAAGGGACAGAGAGTTGTGCACCATGCATGTAGTGGAGGTGCATGTATATAGCAGGATATCAAAGATGAAATATATGGTGGGGACAAGTGATGTAGAGCACAGTATTAGAGGCCTCTGCAAAATTCAAGGATACTATGTTGAAAGAGCAATACCCTTGTCTAGTTTTTTGTAAAATGCAAGAAAAGTACTTTGACATGATCTGTTCTTTACTGGAGAAACAAGGCTGGGGTTTCAAACAGTGTATGTGTGTGGTTCTGTGGCTACTAGGCTATGGTGTCAGAGTGTATGCTTGGTTATGTGGCTCCTAGTGGAACATAGTTGAGATAGCAGACAGTGTAGGTGTGGATAGAACTGGATAATCTCTCCCTTTCCCCTGCCTCTTCTAGCATGTTCAATGCCATGTATCTTTTACTAGTGTATTTATAAAGCACCAACAGATTCTAAAGTGTTGGTGCAGTTGGATTAGTCCAAGAGTGATCCAATTCTTCTTAGTACATCAGCCTCAGATTGCTGAGAACTGAGTACAATAAATAATGTACAATATACTGAATCATCTCTTTCCCCCTTTAAGATGGAATACTGAAGGCATTGATGAATTATTCTCATTGTTGACATCAAGTCTAAAGCATTTTTATAACGTTGTGATACACAGTGCAGCTGAATTCTCCGAAGAGAAAGTGTAACTAGACATTGAGATAAATTATACATTTTGTAGCCCAAAGTCTCAGAGCTCTGAATTTTTTCTTGTTGATTACTTATATACTGGCATATGTGCTCTTACTTTGCAGTTTATAGTCTCAATAGATACAACGTAATTATTTGTTATAAAAAAAAAGTAGTCACATTCTTACCCTGAGAACAAATAACAGTAATACCTTATTTTTGGTATGGTCCCCCTTCAGGTGCTGCTCACAGTCATGATTCATAGTCCCTTGTGCTATTACAGAGCAGAACTTATTCATAGTCTGGTCCCGACCAGAAACAATGCAACACGAAATGTCTTCCTGGGGGAAATAGTAAAACCCCAGATGTTTGTCGGCGCCGGCGTCCAGGCCATTTCTTCACCTCCATACTATGTTTTTCAATGTGCTGACATCAGATTTGCTATATAATCCCTGAATGTTGGTAGCCAGGTAAACCAGAGCAAAACGTAAACCAGAGTCGCAGGTCTCCACCAGATTGGTTATCGGATTAGCCAGGGTCATACACAGAGCGGGTATTTGGACAAAGCCACAGGTCAGCACCAGGACAGATAGTCAGCCAGGCCAAGGGTCATGCACTGAGGAATTAGTCTACCAGAGCCACAGGTCCACACCAGAAGGAATGTCAGCCAAGCCAGGGTCATACACAGAGCGGGTAGTTAGACAAACGAAAGGTTGGCATGAGAACGGGTAGTCAGACAAATTCGGTCAAGCACAAAACCACAAGCCAATTGCACTGGACACCACGAAAGGGTGACTGAGCATTGTGTCCAGGCAGTATTTAAGGTTAGGGTCCAGGAAGAGGAGGAGTCACAAAATGTGTGCTGTACCTTTAAATGGAGTGCACGTCCAAGGGTTGGACGTGTGCCCATAATCTATACAGACCCGCGCCGGGAGGCAGCCCAGAGCGAGCTGCCAGTAAATGCAGTTCAGCCGCAAACAACAGTACGGCTGAAGCCACTGGTCAGACTGCAACTGAAGCCGCTGTATACGACCGTGGCTGGAGCCACCGGATCAAACTGCGGCTGGAGCCACTGAAGGAAGCCACGGTCGGCTCAAGCAGCCACTGCCAGGTACTCTGACACAGTTCTTGTAGAATCCTGAGCATTAGACTCTGATATCACTATTCTGCATCTCTGTGCAATCCTGAGTGCTAGGCTATCACATATGTATACCCCCTGTGATGCAGCTCTATTGAATCCTTCTCCTAGTCTGTGGTGCCAAGCGTTAGTCATTACTGAGTTCAGCCTACTGGTAGAGCACAATGGATCCAACAGCAGCGACTGGGAGATATTGCCTATTCTTCTTTCTATTACTGGTTGCAAATCCAGCACCTGGGCTTGGGGAAAGTCTCAAAACATGTACTGATAAACACCTACCTGGCTCTGATGGAACTGTACCAAGCAAAGATCTTGAAGATGGCAAAAGTCTAATGACAATGGCTGAGATTATCTCCAACTTTGATAAACACATCTGGACATAAAGCAAATGTTCTTAGCCAAGATGATGAGATGGCAAAAGTCATATGACAACAACCAAAAATGACCCCAAGATGGATGAAGTCAGACCTGGCTATAAAGGAAAGGTACCTAGGAAAGGACTTGTAGCTGGAAAAGGTCTCATGACAATGAATGAGATTGTCTCCAAATTGGGTAAAGTCACACCTGGATACAAAGGGAAAATACCTAGGAAACAAGCAGAGGCCTCATGAGAATCACTAAATTATCTTCAAGACCGATACACATATATCTATTGATAACGGAAATGTTCCTAGAGATGGCAAAATACATAATCAAGAATTACTCCAAGATGGCTGAATTTATACGTGGCTATAAAGGAACATAACCTAAGAAAGTACTTGGAGATGGCAACAACTGAGATTATCTCCATGATGGATAAACATATACCCAGCCATAAAAGAAACTTGCCTAGATAAGATCCTGGAAACAGGAAAAAGTCTCACAGATATAACCAAGAATGATGCCAAGATGGCTAAAGTGACACCCGTCTATAAAGGACTGCTGCGTAAGAACGTACATGGAGATGGCAAAGGCTTAAAGACAATAACTAAGATTATCTCAAAGATTGGTCATTTTAAACATCAGGCAGCAACTGACATATGCTATATTGTGTGTTTCTCTGGTGCTTACTATCCTTCCAGTCCTTTGCTTTGCAACTTATTTGCTGTATTTTGAAATTCGGATATGTCCAGCACCAGTGCCTGCAAACACTGAAATCCAGAAAGAGACATCAAATGAGCAGGATCTAGCACCAACCCCACAATCTCTGAAACCCTGCAAATTTCATTAGAAGAGGAAGATCCAGCAATCACTGATATTCTAGAAGATTCATCAGAAGAGGAGCTTTTAGCGCTAGATCCTGAAATCATTGAAATCCTGGCAGAGTCATCAGATGAGGAGGATCCAGGACCAGATCCTCTAATCACTAAAATAATAGAAGTTTCACAGGAAGACTAGAATCCAGCACTATAAGCATTGACATCAAGGAGGATATTTAAGAAGGGACTAGCACGAGCCGATGTAGAGCCTTCTGAATTGAAAATTGCACCTCAAGCACACAGTGTCACCCGCTGAAGCATCAAAGTGAGAACATGTTAAAAAATATCACACAAATAAAGTTATCATGCAGTGTGAAACATCTGGCTAATGTTTTCAGTTCTATTATTAGAGTGATGTGTACTGTCCTAACGTAACTGAAAAAGATGTACGTTTATTACTGTAAAAAACCTTTGGTGCTTTAAAGAAATATGTACCATGGAAATAATGTAGAACTTAATGGCCTGCGAAATGTGAGTATGCTAATTTGTAGAAAAGATCATATGTACCTATATATCATCTCAAATCTGTATATCTGCTCTCCTAGATATCAGCAATTCTGGAGTAAACCAGCTATATTCGTTGAAATGAGAATTCTGATTGAAATATAGCTTTTAACTATTTGAATGCAGGGGAGGTCTTCAACGGATTTCAAAGCAATGTGCTGGACAACTCTCTAACATTCAAAGGGTTAAAAAAAATGCCATTTAAATCAATAGAAATATTACATCCCCCCCCCACGGGGGAGTAGATTCTGTAAAATTATGCCTTAAAACAGTGCTGTTTGTGCATTGATTGCACATCACAGGCACTGAAGGGGTTAAGCCTAACTTGAGGTGTTAAGCTCTGTTACTGCACAAGGCCAACAATACACAAATATATGAAACTAGTGTAAAAGCCCGTGTACATGGACCAAGGTCTGGGTAATGTTAACCCTTTGAGTGCCAGAGGGGTACGCAACGCATTGCTTTGAAATGCGTTGCGTACCCCTCTGGCACTCAAAATGTTAAGAGGTTGCTACCTCACTGCTCCACAAGATGCAGTCTTGCGTCGCCTCACTCACGCAGTGCAGTCATTCGCAGTAGAGACTGCCCGAATGTGGACAGTGCATGACTGCATCGTGACAAACACCCTATCCAATTATTATATAGGCTAAGCAGGGGGAAACAAAAAAAATATAAAACACCAGCAAGGTAGTACTCAAGTACAGGAGAGCATCAGTGCAATACAAGAGGCTATTATATGAGAGGAGCAGGGCAAAAATCTATTATTATAAGCAGCGCCCAGGACAATACACCATTACAAGGGATCAGCACAGCAACAGGCCCACACCAGAAACTAGCAAAGGGTTTAATGAAATCAGGAAGAGAAGAAATATATATACATTTGTGTGACTGTTAGGACAATACACTACTACACCACCATGCTGTGACTTATCTGCCTTTCATTACCCCACCACCCCCTGCCACCAATCACCCAAACATCCACTGCCACCATTCCCTCCACCATCCTCTCCTGCCTGCCTCTATCACTGCCTGTTGATTGATGGCAGGAAATGGTGGGTAATTAAAGGCAGCAGATGGTGGGGTGATTGGTGACATGGGATAGATTGGTGGGGTAATGGAAAGCAGCTCAGCCAGAGCATGCTGGACTATGGTAGAGTAGTGTGAACAGACCCTAACCCACTAATAGCCCTAATTTTAGATTTGCTGCCTCTGCCTAATACCTCTCTCCCCTATGATACTCTAGTCCAGTCACTACCTGTGGGAATTTTAGGGCAGTAGTGGTTAAAGAAGCTAGGTCCTGTGTTTAGTTTTGGGAAATAGCATTTAAAGCAGCCAGTGTGCGCCAGAGGCGAGCAGCCAGTCATTTGGCACCTGCCTTCTGTGAGTGCACTCATCCTGAACTTCTTTTTCCTTATACAGTGCCCCTCCAGATGTGTGAGGTGTTGCAGCTGAGTTATTCTGAATTCTGCATCTATAGCTCTGCACTATCGCCTGAGGCCCACCACCGGGACTCAAGAGAGAGGTAAAGAAATGTAATCATATCTCTCTCTGCATTGCGACCTCAGCAGCCCTGATCTGTTCTTCTTTCCAACTCTTGATGGATTACAACTCCAATTATTGTTCATTTGAGGATAACGGAAATAGTATTCTAACAACATCTGGAAGACCGCAGGTTTTTCACTGGCATTATTACAGTCACAACAACAGCACATGTCTTTTATTATTAGAGTGCTAAATCTTTGTCTGTCTCTGATCTGATCACGGCAGAAAATCCTCCAAATTTCCTTGTTGACCCAATTGGATGAAGAACCGATTCAGCAACCAAGGTGCTCCTAGGTAAGGAACCAAACCCCACCTATAACTACAACACCACCGCCCCCCACACTTTACCTGACTCTACTCCACTAGCAAAGAAAATACTCTTGGTCTATGATAAAGAAAAAAGTTTTTATTCTCCTGTCTGCTTCATAAAGTATTGGAGACAACTCTAACATCCAAGGGATGAAAAATGACCATTAAATTGGTGTGTAACCTAGAAAGTAAAATGGCATCCATAAACCAGGAGTGGGAGTCTGGTACAGACATTGGAAATGCACTGGGACACATACCCAATTCAGAATATGATTGTGGCTAGTGCAGCTGAGACTCTACCCCTCAAAACCTGATAGACTAGGAAACTGCCTACTCTACCTCATGGGAAATATGGCCCACACATTAACTCCCACAGCATCAGGGCCCCATTCCATCAGCTTCTTGGTACTTACAGAAGCCAAGATTTGGGGCATTATCTCAGTTATTGCCACTTTAAAAGGAACTGTGCCCTTGCAATACTTGGCTCTTCATACGTTTCAAACAGTGTTTCTCTGTCTCTTTTTGCTCAAGGCACCCATAACACACAGTGTATTGAACTTTCTGGAAAAACCTTATATTTTACAGGTTATTTATCAAAGAACAATAAAGGGTAGAAATCCAGAAATACACTGTTATTTTTAAGTCTCACGATCAAAATAGAATAAACGAACATGTTGTGTATAACAATTTCCAGAAATATATATTTGAAACTCAACGTTCACACTTTTGCCAAAGTCTTTATAGAACTAAAGGGTGACCCTAAATAAATATCCATGGCATAAGAAAGCGCCACAACACCCTAGGTGAGAACCACTTGTTTAACCCTTTGAGAGCCAGTGGTGTATCCAGCACATTGCTTTGTAATGCATTGTATACCCCTCTGGCACTCAGAGGGTTAAAAGAAGGGCTTATTAGGGTAGGTGTCCTTCAAATAACAGTTATATCTATACTCTTTATTTGCATTTTAGATTTGTTGTAATCTGTTCTTAATATTGTATTTTACAGTCTGGTAAGGATTGCGACCCTTAATCAGTTAATGTCCAGTGACATGTCATGACTGCCTAAAGGACAAGTGACGGTCCTGCGAGAGCACTGCGAGTAGTAGCGGGATCTGAAATTGACTGCTCCAAGACTGGAGGTCTCACTATCAATCCTCTGTTCGTCGTGATCAGTCACGTGTGCCAGAACGTCGAACTTCTCTATCTGGTCCTTAAAGGACCACACACCCCTGGACCGCTGGTTCTTAAGGGGTTAAAGCCATTATTCTCTGTTAAAGCCCATTGTTTGTTATGAGGAGGTGTGACATAGAGGCAGATATCAATAAAGGTCACTTCATTAGAGAAACTGCAGATACAGTGTAAAAATTATATATAGATATTTGTGACTGATGTATGTAGGACACCTACCTAGGTAAATGAATCTGTTAACCCTTTGAGTGCCAGAGAGGTTGCAATGCGTTGGATACCTTTCTGGCACTCAAAGGGTTGAACAGATAATTCTTAGGGGACAGTCAGGGATGTGCACAGACATTTTGGGGGGCAGGGGCTCAAATGAAAAAAAGGGCACTTCTCAATTATTTTATTTTATGTTTTTAATCTGTTAAAAGTACACGAGGGTACCTTGGACAAAAAGGGCAGGTGCTCAAGCCCCCCTTGGTGTCTATGTGTGCACGTGCCTGGGGACAGTTATTTTTTAATAGCATGCTGTTTTTCTGCATTTTGGCCAAATACAGGTGATCTTTTGTCCTCTAATCTACAAAAATGTTCATTACCACTCCAGTGTACAGTTTTAATTCAGGTGCATTTAATGTTTGTTCCTTTCAAATCCAATTGAATGTATTGGGGGAGCTTCACTGAGTGGTGACAAAGTGGACATGACTTCTCCAGTTTATCACTTCTCAAGTTTATCACTTCTCCAGTTCCTATGTTATTTTATGGAGCCTATGAACTAAGATTGTTCCAACTTTGGAGATCTTAGTGGATATGCTCCATAGAATAACATAAGAACTGGAGACGTCATCTCCACGTTATCACCTCTTTATCACCTCTTAGTGAATCTCCCCCTTTATGTCCTTGTTATACTTCGGAGGAGACTCAAATAGAGACCTTTAAAGGGATAGTAATACTTCATTTTAACTTTATTTTATTTTGTAGGCATTAAAAAACATGAAGAATGATATGTCTTATCTCTCAAACCTTTATGGTTTAAGAGATATTCACAAACAAAGTATCCCCCCCCCCCGTTCAACCAGATCAGAAGGGAGGTGCCCAGGCAGACTGCAGAGAGGGACAATCTTCAATTAAGATCAGGGAAAAAGCTGAAAAACTTGTTAAGGGGGGAAGGGCTTTCATTGTTTTCATACAAAGAAAATTGTCCCCTTCTGGTATCTGTCTGGTCTTACAACCAGATCCACATCTGAGAAGAGATGGCTTACACTAGGAAAAAGGGGCGGGGAGGGGAAACTTTGCTTGTGAATATCTCATAAACCATAAAGGTTTGAGAGATAAGACTTATATCATTCTTCATGTTTTTTTAATGCCTATAAAATAAAGTTAAAACGAAGTGTTACTATCCCTTTAAATGTTGATCTTCTGGTCAGTATGAGGAGTTAAGTGATTATCTAACACAAAAACCTGTGGAAGTGCACAGGGAAATTGGACATAACCTAATAGCTTGTTCTAGTGATAATGACATTTCAGGCACTGCTCAATTCACATTTTTCACCATCTTGTGCCATTACAGAGGAGAACTTTTCATATTCATATTAGCCTGTTCCTTCCCACATGCAATACAGATCCGAAATGTCAGACTGATGTACACTGCATGGGGAAAACACAACAAACCCAAGACATATGATTCAACCATTAGTGGACCCTCATCACTGAGGAGCCGCTGGATCTTTCCATCACATGTCCATATTCATATCAGTAAGAATGTCACTAAAACTTTTTAACACCCAATTGTTTGAAAATAAAATTAATACCCGTTTCCCACTCCCCTCCCCTCTCCTTAACATTAACCTCGTCTCCTATAAATAGGCTGACCCACTCTGTTGCCATGGCAACCTGACTATGAGTTTACTCATACATAGTTGTGTGTGAGGTGTTTCAGTGCTTCCTGATCAATGACTATACTCTGATGCACAGAAATGTCACAGAGTGTGTGTGTGTGTGTGTGTGTGTGTGTGTGTGTGTGTGTGTGTGTGTGTGTGAGCTCCAAGATGGGTTGCCATGGTGACAGAGTAATGTAGATCAAGTGGCAGGGTGAGGGTTCCCCCTGAATAATTATGTTTTAAACTACTGACTGACATGAGTCTCACACTTTAATACGTTAGAATGCACTTAAAGGAAGAAAATGTCAAGCATTACTATCTCTAATGTTAGGGAGGAGGTGTTGTTCTACTTAGTGTCACGTTGCTCTGCAATGCATTGTAACTGTCAGTGCCTCTCAAAGGGCTAAAGCAATTCATTATTTTAATAAAAAAAATTAGTCTAAAAATGAATTTCCCCTAATGTGTCTCACAGGTTCCTTTAAATCTCTTCAGAAGCTCCTGGATATTTAGTAACACAGGTTGGAGTTAATGAGTGGATAATAATGATACAGTGACTCATTTACTATTCTTCTCCGAGAACTTGAATACCACATCTTTGTTGTACTGTACAAGAACTAGTAATGAATACATTACACACAGATAAGGAACCAAATCATGCTGTGCTCTGGTTTGGTACTGTGAAAACAGGTCACTGTAACCTGTGGCTTTTCAGCTTATATTGGGCTGGGATTCCATTTGTCTTCAACTGTCCATTAACTTGTTAAGGATGATGGGTTGTGTCAGACAACAGCTGGAAAGCCATAGGTTACCTATCCCTGCTCTTATTCCTCTTTATGTATATGAACTCAGTCTGAAGTGGGAAACCTGTGACTCTCTGGCTTTAGTTTGACTAAAATTGTCATTGCCTTCAGAGAGTTAATTGCTTGCTAATAAAATAGGAAATGTATTCCAAAAACAGCAGGATAACTTTATGTTGCCAGGCCCTGTCCCACTGCCTGAGAGAGAAGGTTGAAGGCGGAGGGAATAAAGAAGGCAATGCAGGCATTCTCAAAGCATTCACCAATGCATTGCAATGTGTGGAACAAGATGTTGATGACCTGTTTCACAGAGATTAAAACCTCCATCCAAATAACTGAGATGTGCCCCATCTATAAGGGTTCTTACTGTATCATCACCCTTTTGTTTGGTGTAAATTAACTACTAATTGTGTATATATTGTTTAACCCTAAGAGAACCCTATGTGTAGGGTTACCACCTGTCTGGTTTTAACCAGGACATTCCTGTTTTTGGGCTTATCTGTCTGGTTTTGTCAACACTGTCAGGGGTTCAGAGGTTCTGAAACCAGAACAGATACAGCTTCAAGCTTTTTGTGCTCCCATTGGTTAGAGTACACATCTATCATCAGAGCACTAATTCTGATTGGCTGGTCATGCAGCTGCCTGCTGATTTAAATAGGGTCTTTATCCCTTTGGATACTAGAGAGGACCCCAGTGTATTACTTGCTCAAAAGAGACCTGATGGGCATGAAGATTCCCAATGGAATGTGTTATAAAGTTAGAGACTGACTACCCAAAATGAGTGGTATCGATCTGCATTTAGCACATAGCATTATGCCTCTATTTGGTTTTGGCAAGAGTTAAAGGCAGAAACACTTTTCTAGTCCCCAAGAAGTTAAACCTGTTCCTATTTCATTTTCTGTTACTAAGGAAATAGCATAAAAGGTAAATACGTTATGTAAGCCGAACTACTTCTGATTGTCAGTGGAAGATTAGGCTGCAGGCAGTAAGATTCTGTGCTATTGTTTGTACATCTACTGAGAGTGAAAAGAGAGCCCACAGAGCAATTTAATGACACACGCTAGGTTCCATTTATACAATCTATTTTTTATAAAATGATTTTATCGGGAAGGGCACACCACGATACCGAGGCTGATGTTTTATGCTACTCTGGAGCAATTTTGGAGCAAATCATGTGCACCATAGGGTACAAATAAACATTTCCCATTCCTCTCTTAATTTAAATGGGAATTTAACCCCTTGTATGTTAGAGGTCTCCAATGCAATCCAAGCATTCAAGAGGTTAAAATCCTTAATTAAATCAATGGAGACTTTTTTTTTACTGTGCTCTACAATGCAGTTGGTTTGCTCCATTTCTGCATAGTATATCACCCTCTATATATGTTTAACACCTTGAAGACCAGTGGTTAGCAGTATATCTTGGTTAAAAATGATGGAAATAAAGGTAGAATACAATGTATATAGCCAGAGGTGTAACTAGAAGCCACCGGGCCCTGGTACAAAAATTGCCATGGCGATCTCCATATTGCCCCCCATTGATTCCAGTCTCCACATTGCCTCCACATTGCCCTCAGTCTCCTCATTGTCCCCAGTCTCCACATTGCCCTCAGTCTCTACATTGCCTTCACATTGCCCTCAGTCTCCTCATTGTCCCCAGTCTCCACATTGCCCTCAGTCTCTACATTGCCTTCACATTGCCCTCAGTCTCCTCATTGTCCCCAGTCTCCACATTGCCCTCAGTCTCTACATTGCCTTCACATTGCCCTCAGTCTCCTCATTGCCCCCAGACTTCACATTGCCCTCAGTCTCCTCATTGCCCCTAATCTCCACATTGCCCTCAATCTACACATTGCCTCCATATTGCTCTCAGTCTCCACATTGCCTCCACATTGCCCCCAATCTCCACATTGCCTTCAATCTCCATTTGTCCCCAATCTCCACATTGCCTCCACATTGCCCCCAATCTCCACATTGCCTCCACATTGCCCCCAATCTCCACATTGCCTTCAATCTCCATTTGTCCCCAATCTCCACATTGCCCCACATTGCCACTATTGAACCCCAGTGTCCATCTCCTACCTCCCTGGTGGTGCAGAGGCATGACAGGAGAGGTCTGTGCCTCCTTCTGCACAGACCTCTATACAGCTGGAGCTCCTGTACAGTCCTCTCTTCAGTAATGCGGAGTGCTGGGTAAAAAATTGGCTTCTGTCCAATGTTAAGTCTATGGAGGGAATGCCATGGCCGGTATTTTTTTTTTAAGAAAGGTGGCAACCCTAGCTAGAGGTCTGTGCCGAAGAAGGCACAGACCTCTCCTGCCATGCCACTGCATCACCAAGGAGCACCACCAGCTGCTTGTTGTGGGTGATGGGGTCGCAGGGGGCGGCCAGGCCGCTGCAGTGATGGGTCCCCTTATTGTTACGCCTGATACATATGCAGGATTGCCAATTCATCCCTTTTAAAACTGGATATATATATATATGAAAAATGTCTGTTCAGTCTAGAAAAGGACACACTTGCAGTAATCAACACTGTAGCCCTGCAGCAGGTATTTTTAATATGTATCCAGTTTTAAAAGGATGAAATGGCAACCCTAGGTATATGTATAACCCTTTGAGTACCAGAGTTTCCCTCTGGATTCTAGACAGGTCTCCAAAGCATTGATCTGCAATGCCCTGGATATACCCCTGGCATCCAAAGGGTTATAATTCCAATCTGGGATGTGGGTGTGGCTAGTGCAGTTCCAGATTAGTGTTGAGCGAGCATGCTCGGCCGATGCTCGGATCGGCTCGAGCATCGCTCTGCTCGGCACATGGCGGTACTCGTACGAGTACCGCATGTGCTCGCCCGCCATGTTCGGGTCTCCTCCCCGCACGTTTTGCGCCTGCTGCGCAGCCAATAAACGTGCAGGGAGGCTCTGACATCGGTGTAATGCCAGCAGCCATGTTGGCTGCTGGCATTACACTGATTGGCTGGCCAGAACCCGTGGTCGGGTGCTGTATAGCACCTGACCATCGAGTTCGGCTCAGTCTGAGCCAGGGAGAGCTGAGGATAGGAAGGGAAAGGCAGTGTAGGGAGGAAAAAAAAAAAATTGTGAAAAAAAAGAACCAAAAGTCCTTTTTAGGACTACTGTGTGTGGGGGCAGCAGGTTATTTTGTGTGGGGGGGGAAAAAAAAAAAAAAAAAAAAAAAAAATATTCTGTTTAGTGTGAAAAGTTGCAGATTAGAGCACATTCTGTTTAGTGTGCACAGTTGCAGATTAGAGCACATTCTGTTTAGTGTGCAAAGTTGCAGATTAGAGCACATTCTGTTTAGTGTGCAAAGTTGCAGATTAGAGCACATTCTGTTTAGTGTGCAAAGTTGCAGATTAGAGCACATTCTGTTAAGTCTTCAAACTAAAATATCAAAGTCACATATTCCATTCAGTGTGCGTCGCCGCAGTTTAGCAGCACATTCTGTGTACTGTGCACAGTTGCAGAATAGGAAGAAATACTGTTAAGTTTTCAAACTCAAATATTAAAGTCACATATTCCATTCAGTGTGTTTCACCGCCGTTTAGCAGCCTATTCTGTGTACTCTGTACAGTTGCAGAATAATAAGAAATACTGTTAAGTTTTCAAACTCAAATATTAAAGTCACATATTCCATTCAGTGTGTATCACCGCCGTTTAGCAGCCTATTCTGTGTACTCTGTACAGTTGCAGAATAATAAGAAATACTGTTAAGTTTTCAAACTCAAATATTAAAGTCACATATTCCATTCAGTGTGTATCACCGCCGTTTAGCAGCCTATTCTGTGTACTCTGCAGAGTTGCAGAATAGTAAGAAATACTGTTAAGTTTTCAAACTCAAATATCAAAGTCACATATTCCATTCAGTGTGTATCACCGCCGTTTAGCAGCCTATTCTGTGTACTCTGAACAGTTGCAGAATAGGAAGAAATACTGTTAAGTTTTCAAACTCAAATATTAAAGTCACATATTCCATTCAGTGTGTTTCACCGCCGTTTAGCAGCCTATTCTGTGTACTCTGTACAGTTGCAGAATAGTAAGAAATACTGTTAAGTTTTCAAACTCAAATATCAAAGTCACATATTCCATTCAGTGTGTATCACCACCGTTTAGCAGCCTATTCTGTGTACTCTGAACAGTTGCAGAATAGGAAGAAATACTGTTAAGTTTTCAAACTCAAATATTAAAGTCACATATTCCATTCAGTGTGTTTCACCGCCGTTTAGCAGCCTATTCTGTGTACTCTGTACAGTTGCAGAATAATAAGAAATACTGTTAAGTTTTCAAACTCAAATATTAAAGTCACATATTCCATTCAGTGTGTATCACCGCCGTTTAGCAGCCTATTCTGTGTACTCTGCAGAGTTGCAGAATAGGAAGAAATACTGTTAAGTTTTCAAACTCAAATATTAAAGTCACATATTCCATTCAGTGTGTTTCACCGCCGTTTAGCAGCCTATTCTGTGTACTCTGCACAGTTGCAGAATAGTAAGAAATACTGTTAAGTTTTCAAACTCAAATATTAAAGTCACATATTCTGTGTAAGATGAAGAAGGCGGGTAAAAAGGGACGGGGAAGTGGACGTGATCCTGAAAGTTCAGGGCGCGGGTCAGGACGCGGAGAAACTGTGCCTGGTGCCAGAGCACAAGAAAGAAAGACATCCACCATACCTAGCTTCATGTCTAATTTTACAGGGCGTCGCAGGACATCACTCTCGAGGTCCGACCACTGCGAACAGGTGGTCGGTTGGATGACAGCTGATACTGCTTCCAGTCGGTTAAGCACCACCCTGTCTTCCACCAAGTCCACTCTCAGTAGCCAAGAGTCTGGTCAAAATAATCCTCACTCTGATCATCCTTCCTCCCACCATACACGGTCTGGTCAAAGAAGTGATCCCACACTGGGATATAGTGAGGAGCTCGTCTCATCACCAATCCTTCATTTGACCCTCTCTCCAAGCACGCTTGCAGAGGAACATGACATCTTGTGCCCTGATTCACAACCTCTAGAGGCTACCCAATCACAAGAAGATGACAGATGTGAACGGCATTTAAGGTCAAAGGAAGTAGTGGATGATGATGATGATGATGAGACACAGTTGCCATTAAATCAACCACTATTTCCGTCTCAAGACCTTGTTGAGGAGAATGTTATACAGTTGTCAATGACTGAGTATGTGGTGGGATCAAGACTTGAGGAGGATGATCAGAGTGAGGAAGTGGAGGAGGACTTGGTGGACGATGAGGTGACTGACCCCACCTGGGAAGGTGTAGAGCCGAGCGATGTCAGCAGTCCTGAGGGTGAGCCATCTGCAGCACCGCAACAGGCTGGAAGAGGCAGTGGTGTGGCTACAGAAAGAAGGCGGACCGCACCAAACCGGCCCGCAAATGTTCCACGGAGCACCCCCTTGCGTAAATCTCCCTTGCCAAGGGGTAGGTGTTCCGCGGTATGGCGTTTTTTTAAGGAAAGTGCGGACGACAAAAGAATTGTAGTTTGCAACCTGTGCCACACCAGAATGAGCCGAGGCATGAACACTAGAAACCTCACCACCACCAGCATGATCCGACACATGGCATCCAAGCACCGTAGTAAGTGGGAGGAACGCCTGGATCGCCCATCTGTGTCTGCAGGCCACACCACTGCCTCCTCTTCCCCTGTTTTCGGTGCCGGCCAATCGCCTGTCGAAGGCGCAGGCCCGCATACCTCCCGCCCTGCACCTGTACCATCTGAAGCACCATCAGCGACCACATCCACTTCCCTGTCCCAGCACAGCGTCCAAATGTCGTTACCCCAGGCATTTGAGCGCAAGAGAAAGTACCCAGCCACCCACCCACAGGCCATAGCACTAACCTCACACCTTTCAAAATTACTGGCCATCGAAATGCTGCCATTTAGGCTTGTGGACACTGAGTCCTTCCGCAGCCTGATGGCAGCAGCTGTCCCTCGGTACGCGGTCCCCAGCCGCCACTACTTTTCCCGGTGTGCCATCCCCGCATTACACCACCATGTGTCCCGTAACATCACCCGTGCCCTGACCAACGCAGTTACTGGGAAGGTCCACTTAACGACTGACACATGGACAAGTGCTTGTGGCCAGGGACGCTACATTTCCCTGACGGCACACTGGGTGAATGTCGTGGAGGCTGGGAGTGACTCGGACCCTGGGATGGCACTGGTGCTACCCACGCCGAGGATTGCGGGCCCTACCTCCATCAGGGTTTCCACCAGCACCTACGTTATTGGCTCCTCCTCCTCCGTTTCCACCTCCGAATTCTCTACACACAGCGCCACTCCCCCATCAGCCAGTAGCTGGAAGCAGTGTAGCACTGCAGTGGGGAAGCGTCAACAGGCCGTGCTGAAGCTGATCTGCCTTGGGGACAAACAGCACACGGCCTCAGAGCTGTTGCAGGGGATTAGTCACCAGACCGAGCAGTGGCTCTCGCCACTTAACCTGCAACCAGGCATGGTTGTGTGTGATAATGGGCGTAACTTGGTGGCGGCTTTGGAGCTCGGCAAGCTCACACACGTACCATGCCTAGCGCATGTATTTAATTTAGTGGTGCAGCGATTTCTAAAAACCTACCCCAATGTGCATGATCTCTTGACCAAGGTGCGCCGCGTGTGTGCACATTTCCGTAAGTCATCAACAGCTTCAGCCGGCCTGTTGAAGCTGCAGCAGCGCTTACAATTGCCAGCTCACCGGCTGCTGTGTGACGTGAGCACGCGCTGGAACTCCACCTTCCACATGTTGGCCCGGCTTTGTGAGCAGCAGAGGGCAGTAGTGGAGTACCAGCTGTTACACGGTCGTCGCCTCTCCGTTCAACTTCCTGTAATCAGAAGTGAGGAGTGGGAATGGATGTCAGACCTCTGCGAGGTTTTACGCAATTTTGAGGAATCGACACAGATGGTGAGCGGCGATAACGCTATTATCAGTGTAACCATCCCAATTCTGTGTCTACTGAAACGCTCGCTGCTCACAATTAAAACCGACGCTTTGCATGTGGAAGAGGTGGAAATGGGGGAGGAAGAGCTTACACAAGGTGATAGCCAGAGCACCCTCACTTCGTCTTCTCAGCGACAATTGGAGGAGGCGGAGGAGGAGGAGGAGGAGGAGGAGGAGGAAGACACGGTTGCCTCCGCTACAGAGGGTAGCCATGGAACTTTAGTTCCATCTCTTCAGCGTGGGTGGGCAGAAGAGGAGGAAGAGGATGAGGATATTGAGAGTCATCCTCCTGGTGAGGACAGCGAAATCTTGACTGTTGGTACTCTGGCACACATGGCTGACTTTATGTTAGGCTGCCTTTCCCGTGACCCACGCGTTATACGCATTTTAAACAACACGGATTACTGGGTGTTCACCCTTCTGGACCCCCGCTACAAAGAGAATTTCTCATCTCTCATTCCTCCGGTGGAGAGGACAAGCAAAATGTTGCAATACCAGAAGGTTCTTGTCGAAAAATTGCTCCAAAATTTTCCATCTGACAACGCTGGCGGCAGAGTACGTGCTACCTTGGCCAACCGAGAAGGGGAGAAAAGGGGAGCACACAGCAGTTCCGAGAAAGGCAGGGCAACACTCTCCAAGGCGTGGGACACCTTCATGACACCCCGCCAGCACCCTCACCCTGATGCGCAGCCTAGTGTCACAAGGAGGGAAAAGTTTTGGAAGATGGTGAAGGAGTACGTAGCAGACCGTGTCAGCGTCCTCAATGATCCCTCTGTGCCTTACAACTACTGGGTGTCCAAGCTGGACACGTGGTATGAACTGGCACTCTACGCCTTGGAGGTGCTGGCCTGCCCTGCCGCCAGCGTTCTGTCTGAGCGGGTATTTAGTGCTGCTGGTGGCATCATAACAGATAAGCGTATCCGCCTTTCCACCGACAATGCTGATAGGTTGACACTTATAAAAATGAACAAGGCCTGGATTTCCCCTGACTGCTCCACTCCACTGGAGGAAAGCCCCGGGGGAACATAAACTCACTTTATATATGTTATTTACAATGATGTGAATACTCTGTATTCCCATTCACCCCTTCCACCCAAAAAACGGGTATATGGTTGACTCTTAATCTTCTCATCCTCCTCCTCCTCTTCCATATGCCCTGTGCTATAATTTTTATATAGGGCCAGCTCACCAGCGGGCCCTGTGATATAATTTTTATATAGGGCCAGCTCACCAGCGGGCCCTGTGATATAATTTTTATATAGGGCCAGCTCACCAGCGGGCCCTGTTTGACAATTTTTATATAGGTCAGCTCACCAGCGGGCCTTCTCATATAATGTTTTATTGGGTCAGCTCTCTAGCGGGCCCTCTCATATAATGTTTTATAGCGTCAGCTCACTAGCGGGCCTTCGCATATAATGTTTAGGATGGTCAGCTCTGCAGCAGACCCTCACCCATAATGTTTTAGATGGTCAGCTCAGCGCACGTTTCCCTCTTAATCATGGCCTCAGTTCAATAAAATCAAGGAAATTTTTGGGAGAATTTGCCTCTGTGCACGTTTCCCTCTTAATCATGGCCTCAGTTCTGAAAATCAAGGAAATTTTTGGTATAATTTGCCTCTGTGCACGTTTCCCTCTTAATCATGGCCTCAGTTCTGAAAATCAAGGAAATTTTTGGGAGAATTTGCCTCTGCGCACGTTTCCCTCTTAATCATGGCCTCAGTTCTGAAAATCAAGGAAATTTTTGGGAGAATTTGCCTCTGCGCACGTTTCCCTCTTAATCATGGCCTCAGTTCAGAAAAATCGAGGAAATTTTTGGGAGAATTTGCAGATGATATACAAGTAAATATACAGCAAATACTGTTTGGTAACAATTTTTCGCCTAAAGTCGTTTTTATCTTCCTTTTTGTGTGTTTTACGGTCAGTCTGTAAAAATGGCGTACTACGGGCGAAAGATCGTTCCCAGCAGCGACGTTGGAGTCCAAGATGCATCCAGACATCCTCCCTATGCTGTCCCTGAACCATTTCTGTAGTGTTTCCATCTTTTTCTGCCCTTTTCCTATGGACCAGGCACCCTCCCCTCATCAGAGCAGGGAGTGCCTGGTGTAATGCTCGAGTCCTCCCATTGACTTCAATGGGGCTCGGGTGCTCGGCCGAGCACTCGAGCCTCAGGGGGTGCTCGGTCAGAGCACCCGAACACCCGAGCATTGGGGTGCTCGCTCATCACTATTCCAGATGCCTGTTACTGGTTTATGGTGGCTGGTGTCAGTGTATAATACTATTTGCTAGCAATTTTTAATCCCTAGGATACTGGCAAGTTGTACAATGCATTGTAAAGCAGAAACACAAACATACACATAACATATATAGGCAAAATATATATCAACCCTCCATGAATATCTTAACCCCTTGGATGGTCGGGTATTGTGGCATCACCAATGCAGTTTTTGAAATCAGTTGGAGAAGTCTTTAGGATCCAAGTGGCTAATAAGCCCAGTCACTTGGGCAAAAGTCCCATCGCGTTTCTGTTAGAAATAGATCACTATGTCAGTTGAAATCAGCCATATCAGTTTAACTCAATGAGGGAGAACAAGCTAATTGGTGTATTGGCAGGAACACAGGACAAAAATGACTAAAATAGCAAGCTATGAACACACACAGCACGGAGTTAGTAGGCCAAGGGAATCAATGTCAAAAACTAGGCCAAGAGCTACATCAGATCTAAAGTTAATAACAGAGGGGCACATACTGGTGTCAGAGAACATACCGGGTTTAGGATGGGAATTACTGAAAGACACAAGGTCATCCTCAGCTGACTGGAGATGTCGATCCAAAATAGTAACAGGGAAAAAGTGTCATCATATGTCATGAACTAAATAGGATCATGGGCTAAAACTAAAAGCTCAGTCTTACTGTACCCCTCTGGCACTCAAAGACTTAAGACAGGAAATTGCACTGAATGTGTGACTGTTTTATTCCTTGAATTCCCATAGAATGAAATTGAATATCTGGATGAACACAAACTGGAAGTATACTGGACACTAGATGGCACTGTTAATGTATAAAAAGCAATGGTTAAAATTGTAATAACTCCGAAATGACACATTTCCCAGCTGGGGAAGGACACTTGTTTTGTTCAGCATGTAAAGTCATATAACATATGTTTTTCTCATCCTTTGGGTAAAAGTTACTAAAAATGGGTGCGTGACTTTTAGTCCTCAATAGCTACAAACAATTCAGATTTTAGGTAAAACACAATCCTCCTGAATATGTTGTGTAAATCATGTGTAAACCTCATTTAATTGGTTAAGGATGTTTTTAGTAAATTTCACAAATCTGACCTGTTTGGTCAAGGACGCAACTTAGTCACTTTTGTTACATAACATTATCATTCCTTATTGAACTTGACCTAAAATACTCCGTGTTCTTCTGTGTTTGGTAGATACAAAGGAAGATATACTGGTTTTGCCTAAATGGGTGACCCAACATTCATCCTCTTGCTTAAAGGGATAGTAATGTTTCACAAAAAAAGAAGCTCTGATTAATCTTCATAGTATTTGTGCCATGGACAACAGGGTTTTCCTTATACTCACATTAAGAAGAGTGTCCCTTGCTGAGATCTGTCTTGTCAAGAGACCAGATTCCACATCTGAGGGGAGGTGGCTTACAGTAGGTAAAAGGGGCAGGAGGGGGATAGTTTATCATTCAATTACTTTTGAACTACAACTCTGACAGAATTGAAATAACACTCTCCATGGCCCAAATACTATGAAGATTAATCGTAGTTGCTGTTATTGTGAAACATTACTATTCCTCTAACCCCTTAAGGACCAGCGTTGCACAGCCCTATGGTCCTAAAGGGGTTAAAACCCGATAGCTTAAAAACAAGTTTCCCTTGAATGAAATGCAATCTTTGACAATATCATTAACCATTTGCGTGCCAGAGGGATACGCAAGGCATTGCAAAGCAATGCGTTGCACACCCCTCTGGCGCTCACAGGGTTAAAGAAGAAGTAACGCCTCCTAATAATATCCTCTTACCTTATTATGTCTAGAAAATCTGAATGATTCTTATGAGTGTTGTCCTTGTGTCTTTGTTCACCTTCTTGGATGTCATTTCTATGGAGGCGGACATGACAGTTAGTAGAGAGACCGCAGGACACAAACTCTACCCACTGCACATGGTACCCATGCATATTGCTGGCAGTTTATTCATTCTGAAGTGGGCAGAGTGAATGAGCCTATTTAAATATTTAGCGACCTGTAGAATCTACAAAGCATTGTAAAAAATGCAATGTACAGAACTCCAGTCCTCGAAGGGTTAAGATTACCATATATAATGGGCAGAGTTTGTGTCTTGTGGTCCTGCTAGCAACTGTCATGTCCACCTCTGTGGCAGATCCACTAAGGCCATTAGGATTTTCTCTATATACATGTATATATAATGAGGTTGCAACCTCAGTATAATGCTTACCGGAGCTTGATGTAACAATAGAAGCCATTCACATCACACTGAAGGGAAGCGTGAACGTGCTCCCTGGGGCAGCTGGGAGGGAGGTGGGAGGAGCCGAAGATTCAGGGTTTCCGCATTATGCTGACAGGCACAGCTTGAAGATAAAATATATTTAAAAGTATGTACACTTAGAAAAAATTTTTTTTTCCTAATAGTACTTTATTAACTAAAACTATGGTAAAAAAATGTTATGAGGTGAAAGCTCACCTTTAAGTGGGGGTTATTAGCAGTAGGCGTTACTTGTCCTTTATCATGTGTACAACTCCCAGAAAATGGAAGAACATTTGATTTTCTAATTTGAGTTTTTCCTTCAACTTCTAGGCTGCTTATTTCAGGCACTATTCATCACTTAACCCTTTGAGTGCCAGAAGGGTATCCAATGCCAGCATCAAAAGGGCGACATTCTGATGTTGCACGCTTAAGAGTGACCAAATAGAGGGACAATGTGCAATGCCCAAGATGCCTATAAACTATAAGCGTATCATAGTTGCTCCTGACATTTATATATCCAGTGTGCAATGCTCAAGATACCTATAAACATATCATAGTTGCTCCTCACATTTATAAATCCAGTGCGCAATTCACAAGATGCCTATAAACGATAAGCGGATCATGGTTGCTGCCACTCCTCCCTGTGACTTTTCATCTCTGACTCCCTGCTGCCTACTTTGTTCATCCGGTGTTCTCAAGCCAGTTACCCCCATCTGCACCCAGGTCTGTATTGGTCCCCTCCTCCTCCCATGCAGGCCAGTGATCCGGATGAATATAAAGTGGAAAGCATAGTTGATTCAAGCCTCCATTGGGGCCGGCTCAAATACATGATTCATTGGAAAGGGTATGGTATTGAGGAATACTCCAGGGAGCCCTATTCTAAGCTGTACACACCAGTCCTGCTCAGTTCTGCTCACCTGCTAAACCCAGTCCAGCCACTCAGACCTCTCCAGCACTCTGAACTGAGCTATGAAGGATTCAATCATCTATGCCAAGAAGGATACAGACCTGGGCACAAATAGGGGGTAACTGGCTTGAGAACACCGGATGAACATGGTAGGCAGCAGGTAGCCAGAGATGAAAAGCCACAGGGAGGTACGGGGGCAACTATGATCCGTTTATAGGCATCTTGGGCACTGCACATCCTATATTATAATTTGCTAAGGATGTTTGTCAGAAGAAGTCATGTTCAGTCGAGATGGCTGCGCGCTGCAGTCATGCGCAGTAAAAACTGCCCGCGCCGCGGCTGATATGGAACGGGGTGCTCTGAATTCAGACCAGAGTCCTCTCTGCGCACCTTCCTGGGCTTGGTCCCAGGAAGGTGCACAGAGTGGACTATGGTCTGAGTTCGGAGTGCCCCGCTCCGTATCAGGCACAGGCAGTCAGTACTGAGCATGACTGCAGTGCCACCAGTATTGGCCCGTGTACACGGGCTTTAAAACTAGTTGGATATATATAAATGTCAAGAGCAACTATGATCCGCTTATAGTTTATAGGCATCTTGGGCATTGCGCATTGTCCCTCTGTTTGACAACTCTTAAGCATTCAACGTCAGAATGTCGTCCTTTTGATATGGATGAAATTATGATCTCGCCCTTCTGATCATAGCCAAATAGAGGGCGACATTTCAATAGTAAACCCTTTAAAAGAACTGAAAATGTTATAAAGGAAAATAGAAAGAGAAGACTTATTACTGGTGGGGATTACAATATGTATCAATATGCAAGTTTAGATAGGTCAAATAAAGAATTTGAAAACAAAAATGCCTTAGGTGTGGACAGATTACAGCCTAATGAGTCTGGCTTTAATCAGGGATTGATAGGAATAGCAGTAAATGAGAGTATGCTCTTGAACAATGAAATTAACCCATCAAGTGCTTTGCAATGCATTGCTCACCCCTCTGGCACTCAAAGGGTTAAACAAAAGTTAAAGAAAACTATTCAACAGGGAGAAAGACATTGAAGCTGATGCCCTACAAAGAACAAGGACGCGCTATACTGAGGTGTGATAAAACGGAGATGACTTCTCCAGTGAGAAACACTTTCCAGTTCTTATGTTATTCTATGGAGTCTATGGCACTAACATTTCTCAAACATAAAGGTTTAGTAATGTCTGAAAATTAATAACATGTAATATTGTAGATATAAAAAATAAATTAACTGGTACATGTCCAGTCTCTCAATCATGTATAGTTTGAGAGATATAAGGTTTTAAAGTCCCCCCCCTCCCTTTTCACTGATGTCAGCTTTAAAGCTGACAGAAGGAGATTTGAGTCGTGCGACCCGAGGGTGGCTCTTCAGCAGAGCCGAAATAGCTCTATGTAAAAAGAAGAACTTCACTGGAACTGTCTACATAGTGTGCCTGGTTTACAAGCACACTTTGTAGACCGTTCCAATTAAGTATTTCTTTTTAGATAATGCTATTTCGGCTCTGCTGAAGAGCCGACGGCTGATCCTGGGACCAGGATCTCCTTTTGTCAGCTTGATGCTGATGTCTGTGAAAGGGAAGGGAGGGGGATCTTTAAAACCTTATATCTCTCAAAATATACATGATTGAGAGACTGGACTTGCACCAGTTAATTTACTTTTTTATATTTACAATATTACATGTTATTAATATCAGACATTACTATCCCTTTAAGAAAGCATGGGGCTTTTGTAGTGATTTGGAGATTTCTCTAGCATTCAAGAGATTAGATCCCCATTTAAATCATTGTGAATGTTGAGAATTATTATTGTACCACTATGGTGCAGTTGGTTTGTACCAGATGTCCCCTAATTCAACTTAGTATGTCAGTCTCCCCGAGGAAATGCAAACTGGGACATGGATGAGGCAGTCTGGGACTTTCTTACCAACATGGGGAAGTCTGACTGTAATTGGGTTCAGTTGGGAAGTATGTAACAGGACGCCTCTTTGGAGCCAGTATATAATTTGGGGCAGAAGACAGATTGTTTTGGGGTTTTGTGTTAGTAGTAAAAAGGTTAGAACTTATAAAGACAGTAAAACATTTTATTTTTCAAAAGAGGTTTAACCCTTTGAGTGTCAGAGGTGTATGCTACGCATTGCTTTGCAGTGCGTTATGTACCCCTCTGGCACTCAAAAGGATAAAAAGATTAACTTGTTATGACAAATAAACAGAGTATTGACAAACTCCAGAATAAATAATTACACAAAAGAGTAAACTACAATAGCTGTTTAAGCCCTTAAGGACCATTGACGTAACAGAACCGTCACGCTGGTCCGGCACTTAAGGACCAGTGACGGTCCCGGCACGTCACATGCTTTTACTCACAGCGCTCCTGTAGGAGCGTGGTAATACCAGGCACTGAAGTTGATCGCTCCAAGACCGGAGCGATCTCTTCCAGTCCCCCGTTTGGCATGCCGCCCCACGTGATCAGTCACGTGCGACGGCACTTCAAAGTTTCCTATGTGGTCCTTAAGGGACGGCACACCCCGGGACCGCTGGTCCTTAAGGGGTTAATCACAACCCAACACAAAAGACAAAAATAGCCCCAACTGCATAAAAAAAGATTTCATTGGCAGAAAAAGAAACAACTGGTCTATGCAGTCTGCCTACTTATGATACACAATCATGCAAAGTCTCAAAATAGACATACAAATCTATTTCATGCAAAGCAAGGCACTGGAGACTGCTCTAATTTTAAAAGCCTCATTAACATCAATGTAAATTTAGGGAAATTATATTCATCCCTCATAGTTTAATTGTTTTGTTCCAGAATTACTCCTGGGAACATATACATTATGCTGTGGTAAAGGAGTGATAAAGATGAGATAAACTCTCCAGTGTGATATCTCCAATTCGTATGTTATTCTTTGAAGCCTATGCATTAACATATTTTAAGTTAAAGGGATAGTAATGTTTCACAATAAAATCAGCTCCAGTTAATCTTCATAGTATTTGGGCTGTGGAGAGTGTTATTTCAATACTGTCAGAGTTGTAATTCAAGAGTAATTGAATGATAAAGTATCCCCCTCCCACCCCTTTTACTAATGTAACACTGCTTCCCTCAGAGCAGGGATAATCTTCAGTGAGCATAAGGAAAAACCTGTCAAGGGGGGCAGGGTTTTCCTTATGCTCACAGTAAGAGGATTGTCCCTTGCTGCGACTTGTCCGGTCATGAGACCAGATTCTACATCTGAGGGGAGGTGGCTTACACTAGGTAAAAGGGGAGGAAGGGGGAAACTTTATCATTCAATTTCTCTTGAACTACAACTCTGACAGTAGTGAAATAACACTCTCCATGTCCCAAATACCATGAAGAATAATTGGAGCTGCTGTTTTTGTGAAACATTACTATCCCTTTAAGTACTGCATATATTCACTCTTTTTTATCACTAGATGAAATGAAATGTTGGTCTGTACATTTCTATTTTAAATATATTCCTTCCATCAAAACTGCAATTCATTATTCTATTGTCCCTCTCTGCTATCCATCTGGACAGTCTTGCTGCTCTGAGGTGAGCAGTGTTACATGAGTAAAAGGGGCGGGAGGGGGATACTTTATCATTCAGTTACTCTTGAACTACAACTCTGACAGTAATGAAATAACTCTCTCCATGTCCCAAATACCATAAAGATTAATTGGAGCTGCAGTTTTTGTAAAACATTACTATCCCTTTAAAGTAATGTTGGTGTAAGGACTAAATAGAGTAACATAGGTAATGGAGACTTAACCCTTTGAGTGCCAGAGGGGTACGGAACGCATTGCTTTGCAATGCGTTCCGTACCCCTCTGGCACTCAAAGGGGTAAAGGATAGATTTTCTCACCTTTATCACACCTATGCACATACTTTTTGTACATCAGTCTCACTGCACCCCCATTCATGATGTAAGATTGAGGACCAAAAGTTTTAGAATAACTCCATAAATCAACTTCAAATTACTGCATTATTTTTGATGGAATTTAGAGAAGACAGGAGCTTTATTGTTTTACTGAGTGATATATTCCCCACATCCTCATTAAGTACCACAGTAAAACCATTACTGAGATGCAGAAGTTTCTTTCCTTCTGCTTTATAATTATATCACATCACATAATCATCTTGGAGACATTAGGGATATAGTCTACTGAACAGCTGTATCTGTGCACAAGTTACCTGACATCTTATTTTATTCACATTCTGTAAGACATATGTTTAATAAGGTTGCTTAGAGGGAATCTTTACTCCAAATAAATTCAACGATGCAGCCCTTTGCATCAAAAGTTGCTTATGTTAATGTGGAGAAAATATTCTGCAAAACGCTTAAAGGGGCCCAGTCACGTAAAAGCAACTTTGATGATTTTGAAAGCTTGAAAAAACACCTTTATTTTGCGTTAGCCATTTTTATTTAGAAAATACATTTTTTGAGTTATTTAGATGTATTGGTTATGTTAATTATGGCACGCCGCGCAGGCACTTCCTGTCTTAGCCCTACTTTACCTTCCCCTCTCTCTGAAACTGCTCCCGTAGCACAGAAGGGGTTGACCCATTGAGTACCAGAGTGGTACGGAATGCATTGCTTGCAATGCATTCCATACCACTCTGGCACTTAAAGGGTTAAGTGTCAGTGAGTAGGGCAAAGGTAATGTAGAGCTAAGACTGGAAGTGCCTGAGCTGTTTGCTTTAATTAGCGTAATCTATAACTTTAAATAACTAAAAAAGATTTCTATATAAAAAATAGAGAATCTAATCTCAACACATCTTTGTTCCATGACCTATCTGATAAAGCTGCCTAATTAACTACATGTCCAGAAAATCTTCTCTCTACAAATAATCTTGTATAGTCTTTCAAGATATAGGCTGCCACTGGGGGGAGACTTTAGAAAGAAGATTGATGCTAAACCCTAAAACTCTAATATAACTAAAAGACTGGCCATGTGATCCTGGCTACCTCTAAACTAATCAGGTAGCTCTGGAGTTAATATTTACTCTGTCACCTGGCCGATCCCAAACTGTAGTTTTGAGGCTAGGAGGAAGCAGTCTCCACTTCTTCCTCTGGTTGGCAACTGGTACTATGGGATTACTGTGGGCCTGGGACTAACATTTAAAGCCCCTGAAGAACCAGTGTGCCTACTGAAAATTGAAATCCCGCTGGACCTTGGCTCTCGGCAGATGCACTGGTTCTGTGAAGGCTTAACATGTCAGTCCTAGTTCCCATAGCAATTTACAGATTAAAGGTGGGAGAGGAGGCTGCTTCCCCCTAGTCCTGAAAATACAGAGCAGAATTGGCCATATGACAGTTTAATTTATAATCCCCAAACTGACAGATTAGTTTAGCAATAGTCAGAGGCACATTCCAATCTTTTGGATAGATTAGAGTTTATAATTTATACTTATATACTTATATACTTATATACTTATGCTTATACCAAAATGGATTAATATGGTGTTCATTTCATGTATGCTGTTGTTTCTCAACATTGCAGAATATGTAAAGTCTAAAAGGAGGGTGACTGTCACTTTAACTGGAGGACAAAGTAAGATGACTCACTAAAGCTTAGATTTTTCTCAGGCTGGTAGCAGAATATAGTAGGATATTCAATGGTTTTTAAAGATTTTAGTACCTCTGAAGTGGTGGAAATGTAAAATGTAAAAAAACCCCCCCAAAAAATAAAAAAACATATTTTCTAAGTACCACTTTATGGAAATATATGTGCATACCAGTTTAGGGGTATACAACACCTTATTTGATGCAAATGAATGTCTATTTTCCAAAAGTGTATGTCTTGCATACCTTTGTTTCATATTTCTAATAGTTATGACCATATAAATGTAGGCAGGTAATTTACAAAAAACAAAATATCTTGGTCTAGTTTTGTGCCTCTGACATCCCCAGTGGTATGTCAACCCATAGCAATGGGGTACCATTGTTTTTAGATAAACAGTAAATAATGAATACAGCAGGCCAAACCATAGTTTTCAAAGACTTCAGTAAAACTGAAGTAGTACTCCTTTCGTCCGAATATTCACCATTGACTACCACCCTCTGTCTCTTGTCACTCAGCCATTGCTTTATCCATTTAACTATTTTTGCATCCAGACCCAAACACTGCAATTTATTAATGAGTCTTCTATGAGGGACAGTGTCAAATGCTTTGCTGAAATATAGATAGGCTATACCTACTGCTCCCCCCTGGTCTACTATTTTAGTTACCCAGTCAAAAAATTCTATGAGGTTAGTTTGACAAGAGCTCCCTGTTGTAAACCCATACTGTTTGGTATCTTGCAAACCATTCAAATTCAGATATTCAACAGTTCTTTCCTTTAGCATAGTCTCCATTAATTTTTCCACTACTGATGTAAGACTTACTGGTTTGTAGTTACCAGACTTTTCCCTGCTACATTTTTTGTGAAGCTGTACTACATTTGCTATCCTCTAATCTTCTCAAACTACTCCAGTCGATAGCCACTGATTTAATAATTCTGTTAAAGGTTTTGCCAGAACACACTTAAGTTCTTTTAATAACTTTGGGTGTCTTCCATCTGGTCCCATTGATTTATTTGTTTTTACCTTAGAAAGTTGAAGTAGAACTTCTTCCTCTGTAAACATGCATGTTTCCCATGTCTTGCTATTTCTTTTTTCTAACAGAGGTCCCTTCCCTTCATCTTCCTCTGTAAAATCTGAACAAAAATATTCATTGAGACAGTCAGCTAGCCCTTTATTCTCATCTACAGTTTCCATGTTTTGTTTTCATTCTAACTATCCCTTGTTTCATTTTCCTCCTTTCACTTATATATCTAAAAAATGTTTTATCCCCCTTTTTTATTGACAGTTTTTTCCTCTGTGTATGCTTTGGCACATCTAATAATGCATTTGGCCTCCATCAGCCTAGTCTTGTACCGATACCTATCTTCTTCCTTCTGCGTCTGCTTCTATTTCTTTAATGCTTTTTTTTTTTCTTCTTTCCAATATTTGCCATTTCTGCAGAGTACGGCAGTGTTTTTTTTCTTTTACTCTTGCTGACATGCCTAATGCAAATCTCTGTTGCATTTAGTAAAACACATTTCAGATAATCCCATTTCTCCTGGACTCTCTAAAGATCTCCAGGTTGTTAAAGACTGGCATAAAAATGTTTCCATTTTAGAAAAATCAGCCTTTCTAAAGTCTAGAACCTTTGTCTTTAATCTCCAGTTAATTAGGGATCTGTGCAAGTCATGCATGTAGGTAAAACTATAAATATTTGGTATTTTTGCACTCCTGGGGTTCAGGGCTTTTAAAATATAATTGAAAATTTCACAACCAGGATACATGGATTTGATACCTACTGTTTTATATTAGCAAAATAAGTGACTTTTTACTTTTCTAATTCATGAAATCATAACTTGTCGCACAATGTTTAATTTACTTCATGTGAGACAGCATGACAAAGCTGAATTTGTTCTGAAAGAAAACCCAAAACAATACTTAGTTTTCCATATATAACAAGAACGTTACCTCCGGGAATCATACCTAACTAGATGGATAGCAAAATGTTCAAAAAGCGCCATACCTCCAGCACTCAGAGGGTTGAGGGGATAAAGAAGACCTGGTACCCTATGATAAGTTTAGTTAATTTTAAAGATAATTGAATGCTGTTATCCTGTTAGCCATTTGTTTACAATATGAATTAATCTGTACAGAGACTGTACACTGGGGCATTCCCAATAACACAGTGACCTTAACAGCTCTAATAAACATACTTTACAGGGAATTAATGTGTGACATAGCACCCCCAAAACATATAGGTTATTTTTTGTAAACTCTTTATTTTTCAGAAAAAAGCAAATAAATAAAAATAAATGCTTCTTAGGATAAAAGGTCCAATTGAAATCCCTATTTAAAGGGATAGTAATGTTTCAAAGTAAAACCGTCTCCAATTAATCTTCCTAGTATTTGGATCATGGAGAGAGTTATTTCAATACTGTCAGAATTGTAGTTCAAGAGTAATTGGATGATAAAGTACCCCTCTCCCTCCCCTTTTACTGATGTAACACTGCTCACCTCAGAGCAGCAACACTGTCCAAATGGATCTTCAGTGAGCATAAGTAAAAACATGAAAAAAACTGTCCAGGTGGGCAGGATTTTCATTGTTCTCACAGTAAGAAGGTTGTCCCTTGCTGTGAGCTATCTGGTCTTAAGACCAGACACCACATCTGAGGGGAGGTGGCTTACACTAGGTAAAAGGGGCGGGAGGGGGATACTTTATCATTCAGTTACTCTTGAATGACAACTCTGACAGTATTGAAAGCACATTCTCTATGGCCCAAATACTATTTTGAAACATTACTATCCATATAAACTAATGGAAATTTGATGAATTTTTTATTTGTTCCCTATGTTGCAGTTGGTTGGCTCCAAACTTGAAGCCCTAAAAGGTAAGTGACATAAATAAGATCTATATAAGGGTATTTATTCTACTCAAAATCCGACAGAGCACTAGATATGCTAACGCAACCAGAGAAGTTGTGAGTAATATAAATAAATAATTTCACATTATAGATTTAATTTCAGATGATGATAAATTCTTAATTGAATCAATTGCATAAATATAAAACATGGTATAAAGGCTACTGTCTCACTATTATGTGTATCAAGAGCAATAAATGTAAAATCAAAAACATGAAAACAGTTTAGTTTGTATAAATAGTAAAAATTAAACAATTTCACATAGAAACCAAACGATGGTAATGGTGAAGAAATGATGATAGAGGATGGAATGATTCTCTCCGCTAAGTACACATCCAGGAAAATGAATTTTAAGAGTTATACCTATAAGAATAAGTAGTCACTAATAGCTCCGAATAGTAGTTACTATCAGCTCCTAATAGTAGTTACTAACATGTCCTAAAAGTAATTACTAACATGTCATAATAAATAGTAGTTACTAACAGCACCTAATCTTGTCTACTAACAGCAAAATTCATGTTTGAGCTGTAATAACTTTTGACTAAAACACCTTTCAGAAAAGGGAGCACCCTTCTTTTACTCAGGGGGATAAACCTTACAATATACACTAGTCTTCAAAATTTTGGGGTCACTTAGAAATGTCCTTGTGTTTGAAAGAAAAGCAAATTTTGTCCATTAAAATAACATCAAATGGATCAGAAATACATTGTTAATGTTATAGATGTCTATTGTAGCTGGAAATGGCTGATTTTTAATGGAATATCTACATTTGCTGCAAATGGAGTATTCTTTAACCCTTTGAGTGCCAGAGGGGTACGCAACGCATTACAAAGCAATGCGATGCGTACCCCTCTGGCACTCAAAGGGTTAATGAAAGCAAAGTTTGAAGGACAAATTTATTATTTAAATTAAAAATCATTATTTCTAACCTTGTCAACGTCTTGACTATATTTCCTATTCATTTTGCAACCTATTTGATGTATGTTTTCATGGAAAACAAGGTAATTACTGAAGTGACCCCAAACTTTTGAATGGAAGTGTATATTTTTTATCTCTGAAGTGTTATTATCCCTTTAACTCATGTATTTGCATTTCATGGGACAGAAGCGAAAGTAGATTGTAACTACTGCAGAGTAAACCATTTTTACTGAAAGATGTGGTTTCTGTTATGATTGCTATTTAGACCTTTCTGTGCATTTGTCAAAAACTGACACCTGGGGGGAAACCAGACCCATAAAGCTGTATAGAGTCCAGCAACTTCATAGAGTGAGGCTCTGACCTATATTATCATGTGTTGTATGCAGCATTATAGTCACTAATAGACCGTGAAATGCACAAAGCAGCTGTAAAATGCACCAAACTATAAACTGTTTTACAAATGGGGAATTGCTTCCCAAACTCATTCAACATTTTACTGCTTTGGACATACGGGCTTGTCTGTGTTCACTGTGCGCTGATCTTGTAGCTGGGATATCACACAGAGAGGCTGTTCTACTAAGCAAATGTATGGTTGTCCTTGAGAAAACCAACTGCACTTCAGAGAACAAATACAATTCCCAAATGATCTTTCATTTAACCAGGACAGTTAACACCTTGAATGTTAGAGCGATCTCCAGTGCATTGCAAAGCAATGGAGATCTCGCTAGCGTTCAAGGGGTTAAAAGTCCTGTTTATCCCTTTGGTTGCCAGTGGGTTGCCACTTTGGAATTCAAAGGGTTATATCAATGGGAATGTTTATTAATTCCCTGTGGAGCAGTGGTTTACTCCAGAAATACTCCCATTCACACATCAGCCTCAGTATAAGGCAGTGGTAAGAAACCTTTGACCCTCTATCTGTTGGACTGCAACTTCAGTTCTCCCCCACCCCCCGATGGCTCCTAGATTTAAATGAAGATAAATTCTTTAGTTTGCCTTTACATACTCTTCAAGTACATAAGATGCAGTTAAATTGCATATACTTTTTTTTTTTAATAGGTATAGTAATACCTCAAACAAAACACAGCTCCGATTCTCATTTATACTAATTGTACCATATAGAGCTGTATTTCAATACTATCAGCAATTGAATGAGAAAGTATCCACCTCCCGCTCCTTTTAGCAGCCTTCCGTCAGATGTGGATTCCAGTCGCTTGACCGGACAGCTCACAGTGAGGGGCAATCTCCTTGCTGTGTGCACAAGGAAAACTCTGCCCCTCTTTGACGAAGGAGGGCAGGTTTTTCCTTGCACTCGCAGTAGATTGTCCCTCGCTGCAATCCATCCAGACCGGCTTGTAAAGCAGCGTGACATAAGTAAAAGGGGTGGGAGAGGAATACTCTCATTCAATTACTGCTGAACTGATAGTACTGAAATACAGTGATACATGGGACAAATAGTATGAAGATGAATCAGAGCATCATTTTGTTTGAGGCATTAAGAAACTCAAAACACTAAAATATCATAATGTATATATATATGCAAAAAAGAATTGCAGCACAGCAAGGAATGAGGGGACCCAAAACAAACCAAAGACAGACCATAATCCTGCACTGTTTCATACAAATTACGCAAATCTAAACCCTGTGTAGTACATATATTAAACCAATGTATTCTCTGGTTTAAAAATAAGGGTTTTGTCACAGTTTGATCAAAATAAGTTTAAGCTCACTTACCTTGCCAATGTACCCCTATTTTATGTGAGTCCTATCTATTACATTTTGCCATCATTAAGGCTTATGAAAATGCTATACATTAAAACCTGAATCTATGCAATGCCCTAATGGCTGACCTACTTACAAAGAGAAATCACCTACAGTGAGGGGGTGGGGACTCCCCATCATCTCACCCAGTGGCGTAACTAGAAGCCACCGGGCCCTGGTGCAGAAATTGCCCGGGCCCCCCCCCCAATTTTCACGTTGCCCCATTCACATCTCTTACCTCCATCTCCCGCGCGGTTCTCAGTTATGCAGAGCGCTGGGAGATGATGTAATCTCCCAGCTCTCTACATTACTAGAGCGCCGGGAGATTAGCTGAGCTGCTGCAGGCAGGGCTGTGGGCGAGTGGCAATGGGTTCAAAGGGGGCGGCCGGGCCCTTTGGAGTGACGGGCCCGGTCCCGGTCGCAGGTGCGACCCCTGCGACCCCTATTGTTAGCCACTGATCTCACCCCTCCATCCTCTCTCAGCCCCCTACTTGCTCTCTTCTCCTCATCCTCTCTAAGTCCCCATTCTCTCTCAGCCCCCTTCCTTTCCCACCACCCTCATCCCTTCTCTCTGAACCCCATTCTCTTAGCCCCTATCACACCTCTCAGCCCCCCATTCCCTCTTTGAGCCCTGGCCCCCATCCTCTCTCTCTGCTCCCCACCCTGAATGCCAGGATATTTGCATTCAAATAATGTATCTAACATTTTTTTTATTGTTTGCACCCAAAACTTGGTCTGGCCAATAAAAGATGGGGAGGGGGACCCTGCTAGTTACACTTGTACTGGACTCAGTAGTTTCTGACGTTGACCCTACATAAAATTATAAGAAAAAGAAGTGAAGAACAGAAAATAAAATAAGATTAAATTAAAAAAGTAAAGGCAATGTGACTTTAAATATTCTGCACTATAAACGAGCCAGTGTTCCTTTATTGCCATTACATTGTTTACCTCTATGTGGCTCTCGGTTGATTGTTCTTTCCTTAGACTGGACATGAAGAATAAAGCTTGAGCACCTCTGCTGTAAAGTATAGTGATCAATAACCAGATCACATTTAACCCTTAGCAATGTACTGAGATCCCTCTGTCACTAAAATGGTTTACAGCATCAGTAACAAATGTGGCATGCGATGTTATACAGCTACTGGCAAATCAATCAATTGATTTCACCATCCAATGTGTTATTAGAAGTTCATTTTAATAGTATTAGCCTAGCTCTGAATCTTATTATGAACATGTGTTGGGATAATTTAGCCATCAATATGTACCTCCACGCCATCTGCTAGTTGTCTGTGTACCTATGTATAAGAGTAATACTATGTGTAATAAACAAATAAATATTCCACAAATTCCTATTTGCTTGCAATGTATCCAGTGCATTGCTTTACAATCCATTGGAGGCACCACTAACTAGGGGTTAAAAGCCCCATTTAACCATTTCAGTACATGAAGGGTATGCAATGCAATGCAAAGCAATGCTTTATAAGTTGCGCACCCCTATGGCACTGAAAGGGTTAAATCAATAAAATGTTTATTTTGTCTCCTGTGATGCATTGTGTTTGCCACAGAATTTCCTACTTTGCTTTCATACGTTAGACACATCTGAAGTCGATGATGAATTGGTGCCTTGCACTAACACAGACAAATAACATCACTGATGAGGCTGAAAAAATACACATGTCTATTAAGGTCAGCTTTCTATATCCCCTTTGTTGATCCAGAGGAAAGCAAAAAAAAAAAAAAAGTATAAAAAACATTCCTGACTCCAAAAAGCATTTACTTATTTCTCTGGATCAACATCCTATTTGCACTGAAACCAACTAATTCTCGATAATGATCTGAGCTACAAGGGTATCCAATACTTTTTTGACAGTGTCTACAGTATTTGCAGAAGCAACTTCCTGGGGCAAAGAATTGCACAACCTTACTGCCCTTACTGTAAAAAACCCCTGCCTTTGTTTTAGTCGAAAGCACTTTCCTCTTCTTAGGCATTCCACTTACAACTTTATCCTGTGTCAATACACTGTAAAGGTAAGCGAATATTAAGAAGCTGATTTCATTAGAACTGGATAGATCATACAGCAAACCAACTGCACCACAGGGGACAAATACTCATTCTCCATGAGTTAAACATGACTTTTAACCTTTTGAATGTCAGAGGGGGTTTTATTCCATTGCAAAGGGATGCATTGCAAACCCCTCTTACTCTCAAAGGGTTGAATGCTAAAGAGGCCATTTACACATTGCAAATCAATGCCTCGGGGACCTCTCTAGCATTAAAGGGGTTGAAAGTGCCAGTTAAATAGTTGGGAATATTGGAATTGTTTTATCTGTCTCCTATGATGAAGTTGGTTTGCACCAGAATTGCTTCAGTTTGTCTCATCCTCTGAAACTGCAGCTAAAGTGTGTGTGTGTAATTTCCTTTTCAAAGTACAGCAAGGATGAAACCATGTGCAAAAGTTTATATTTTGCTAGTTAATCATTGTTCTCCTTTGATCTTCTCATTAGACAATTTTGGTGGCCTACCATCAAGAAGGATGTCACTGATTTCTACAGTTCCTGTACTACTTGCAGGCAGGTAAAGGTGCCTCCTGTTAACCCTGCTAGGTTTCTCCAACCATTTCCAGTCCCAGAATACTCATGGACTCATGAAGCTGTAGATTTCATGGTGGACCACCTTAATAGAAAAAATACAGACATCCTGATGAAGGTAAACCACGTTTGCAGGCAAGCCTATTTTGTGTCTTTTCCAAAGCTACCACTGCCTCAAGATCTTGTGGTTGTGTTCCTAAAGGAGATCTTCCGTCTTTATGGCTTTCCTCAACACATAGTTTCTGACATGGGTACACAGTTTCTCTTTAAGTTATAGAGGGCTTTCTGTCATCATCATGGGACTGACATACAGTTTTCTTCACATCCTGCCGCCAGTCAAAACTCAAATCAAATCAGTTTCTATGAACTTTTGTGGATGCTCAGCAATCTAACTGGACTGATCTCCCCTTTTTTCTCATTTCTCTTTTAACAACCTGAGATATGAATCTCTCCTATGCTTTCCATTTTATGATAGCACTTGGATATAACTCTCAAGTTCTTCCTAATATCTTCTCCTAATCCTGAAATATGGCTGTGGAATCTCGAGTCCAAGACTTAAAACAACTTTTGTCTGACATCCAGAGGACCATTAGTATTAACTCTTCCCAAGTGAGAGCTGCAGACAAGTTCTGTGGTCCTACTCCTGCTTTCCACTCTGGTGACAAGGTTTGGCTGTCTAACAAAACCCTTCATTTACAACAGCCTTCATTGTACTTCAGACCTAGATTCACTGGTCCTTTTGAAATGGTGAAGAAAATTACTCCTGTCACTTACCACTTTGAACTTCCATCCTCTGTGATGATTTCAAGTTGTTTCCATGTGTCTCTCTCCTTAAACTGAGGGTGAAGAATCACTTCTATCAGCTTATTTCCCCCCTGAACTTAGTTATTGTCCAATGGCAAGAAGATTATCTGGCCCATAAAATTTTGGACTCTTGCCTGATCCAGAGATCCTTGCAATACCATATTGGCTGGAGGAGCTGTGGACCTTCAGAGTTCTCAGGGGCTCCAGCATTGGAAGTTCACTCCTACGTATCCATTAATTTCACCGTTCATACCCGGGCAAGCCTTGATGCCCATAGAGCTCTCCTTGAGGGGGGTGTTAGTGTCCTACCTCTCGCAGCTGGGTTATGCATGCTGTCACTTCTTTTCTAATGCCTGTCTCATGCTGTTTCTGCATCTCTCTCAGGATTTTATACATTTTGCTTATGTGCATATGTGTGTATGTGTGCATCCACGTGTTCACATGTGTGAGTTTTTCTGTATTTGGTCGGTGAGCCATGTAAAACATTTGGGTTGTGGGCACCTGGTTGGTACGGTTCTCATATTTTTACCTGGACTAACTGCGATGACACCATTCTTCGATTATAGGGTTTGTTTTTTAGTCTGAGTACTCTTCTTTTTTTCCTGTTCTCCTGGTTTTCTCTTCAGCTTCAGATTTAGCCTGCCTTGAACCTTTGCCTACTTCATTGTGTTCCCCTGAATTCAGTCCACCTCTCTTTCCTGCCTTACTACCATTTCTGAACTTACTGCAACAACCTTGACCTTGGATCATCTGATCTTGACTTCATCTCATCCATTTGGTACCCAGCTTTGGATTCAACTTCTGACCACTGATGGCTACACCAACCCTGGGGCTCAGACCCTGGGTGGCAAAAATTGCCATTCAGCTACTCAGGTCCAATTTTGGATTCCATTAGAGCTGGACTATATAAACTACAATGAAGATTAAAACACAGTACTACTGGCTGTCAAACAGACATGGTGTTATAGCACAGACTGTGTGCTTTAATACTAGCACATGTTTTGTGGGGGTGTGCGTGTCCTTTTAATTATTTGAAACCAAATGCACTTATTTGTAATTCAGGTATCTTTGAATGTACATAATACTTGGGCCTAAGATCACGCACCAGAGTGAAGGCTGTTCTTATTGTCTTTGAAAGCATGGGACTGTTACTTTCATGCTGTCTGAATTTAGACAAAAAAAATTCCCTAATCCTCAGTCTCCCTTCTCTGGGTTTACCTTAGAAAACTAAAGAGAAAAGAGCTATTTATTTGAGAATGACTTGATGCGGTAGGCTCTTATATTTACTTTTGTATATGCAAGATAAATATCTTCTCTTTGCCATTAACCAAGTACAAAACATTCACGCTCTGCGCTTCTAAACTCCCCAATGTACTGATAATAAATACTTCATATTACTAAAGCTCTATTTATCTCAAAGCAAAAAAAAGGCAGAGAATCAGAGTGCTTGAAAAACATTACCTTGCTCTAGACAGCAGTGACTAATACTTGAAAATAAGCCTTTTGAATTTCAATTTTAAACACGATAGAAATGAGATAATCCAGAATTATCATTTACTGCTCGGATCACCAGGATAGAATATTAGGACCTTTATGCAGAAAGGAAAATAGGAGCAATTTGGGGGAAAAACAGCTGAACTATATGGGAGAAATACAAATGTACATTTGTTTCACTGGAGCCTTTAACCCCCTGAATGCTGGAGAGGTCTCCGAAGCATTGCTCTCTATCATTTATTGGGTTTAAAGCCCCCATTTAAATCATGAGAATATTTGTTTCATGTACTGCATTTGGTTTGCCCAACAAACACACCACATTTCATTTAACCCTTTGAGTGCCAGTGGGGTAAGCAACGCATTGCAAAGCAATGCGTTGCGTACCCCTCTGGCACTCAAAGGGTTAAGCACATGGCTCTATGTGCAGATATGCCTGTGCTGAATAGTTCTAAGGCCTGGAATGTTCACACCTAGTCTGCCAAATTCTGCACACTGAGGCTGATCTTCAAAGAAGAACAAAAAGAATTCTGGGTAAAACAAACTGCACAGTAGGGGTAAACTGCAATTTCCCACTGATTTCATTGGGACATTTAACCCCCTTGAATGCCAATGAGGGCTCCAGTGCATTGCAAATACCCAATTAAATCAATGAGGATTTTGCAAATGTTTATTTGTCTCCACAGTGCAGGTTTATTGATGAGGTGCTCTCGTTCTTCTCAGTGCATCAGTGTCAAACTGATGACTCCAAGAGTTCTGACTCAATCCCCCCATTTCATGCCCCCTATAACTGGCTCAAAGTACAAATTCCCATTGATTTAAATGGAAATAAGAATTACAAAGATAATGTAATCAAATTCAATTATTATTAGTGAATGTTGTACAGCATTGCCCATGGCTAGTCTCGCTGCAGAGATTTTAACAGGGATGGGCAGGGAGTGAAGCCACCCTGATTCGCTGCATGTGGCCAGTCTCCACCCCTATGCCACCCTGGTAAGAGGCAGACAGCGCACAAGAGACCACTTAGAATTTTATATATACAGATCATCACTTATTTATAAAGTGCCAACAGATTCAGCAGCACTGTAATAGTATTGGGGTACAATATATAAGGATATTTACAATCAACATTAAAAGGCATTAGAAACAGAAGGATAAGAAGGTCCTGCTCACTAGAGCTTACAGTGGGATCTTGTAAACTTACTGTACTTGTAAAAAATATTCTTAAAGGGGAACTGTCACCCCTATACGAGTTTGCCTCAGTGTGATCTTCATAAATTGATAATCTGTAATTGTTTTTTTGTTATACAATGCCTGCTATGGCAAAATTTACATTTTTAAATATGAGCCAGGGCCTTACTACAGGACTGAGGTTACAGCTCTGAACCATAGCCTGTCAATATTCGTCTGTTCCCTCCCCAAGTATTGTTGCGCTGCAACCTCCTCGGATGATGGAGGATTTCTCTATGTAACCTGGTTGGAATGTGACAATACTGGGGGAGGGAACAGAAGAAGACTGACAGGTTGCGGTGCACAGCTGTGACCTCAGTCTGTCCTGTAATAAGGCCACAGCTCATTTTGAAAAATGTACATTTCGCCAGAGCATGCACTGTATAACAAAAATATACAGCAATTACAGGAACTTATGTTCTTAACTGAAATTTGGATAATCTGATCATCCTCTTAGAAGTGTTTCATGAAATGAAGATGAACATGTATGATCTTGCACCTAACTTATAACATGTATGCTTCCGTGTTATTGTCTTGTGTTGAGATTGTCTTGAGTAACACATTTTTGTCTAGATGTTTTCATCGGGATTGTATCTATGAACCTTGCATATTTGCTATGTTTAATACTGATGTCAGTATTTATCAGTAATTTTCTTTAGTGTTCGCTATCTGATTTTCACTGTATTGATCAAGTGCCCAGGACTGTGCTTATCTTGTATAGTCTTAGGCAGGCTTTCCCCTCTTTCACTGTACATAACACCATGATTGGTAATGAGGAACACTCACCACTAGGCTGCCCATTTCATTCTCAGAACGCTAACACAACCATTTCCATAGACCACTATGTGTTACCTTATTTGACCCACTAGTTTCTACAATGGCCCATACTTCTGCTCCTACTCTAACACTATTCCTTGTGTTATACAAGCATTCACAGTATACACTACCTTAAAGACTACCTCATACATGATTATTGTACACCTTTAACCCTAAATAGGCATGCATATTATATACGCTACACTTAGGAGCACACATTATTTCCAAACAATGACATTTTACATCGAGGCTCTTCAGTGCACTGCACAGCATGATGTTTGAATGGGATGCACTTGGTCAGTCTCATTTATATCCAGTCTCTCTATTCAGCCATCAGGGTAAATATTCCCATACTCTCACATGCTGGCGGAGCTCAGGCTATAGAGAAAGGTCTCCAGTGCATCGTGCAGCAGATCACAGTATCTTTTATCCTCAGGATTGCTTATGTTTGCATTGTACTATGTACTACTATTACATGCCCTTGTACAATACACTTGCGTTTGATGGCCCTTTTGTTTAAATTATTTAAGAACCCTCCAGTGACACACATAGGACAATTACTGTATTAGTCTTGGCTAGTTTTATTTTCACGAATGTACAAATATCATTCTTAGTTATCCACTTGATGTATTACATGTAATTATGTGATATTTTCCTATTAATAAAATATTTTATTCGATTATTGCACATTTTGGGGTTTTTCACTGTATTTTCATGTAATTTTATGACATCACTAATTAGGGGATGCCATTTTTGGCACCCACAGTAAGGTGGAGGGTTTAAAAGGCAGTTTCTTTTACTATGATGTATCCTGAAGAAGGATGACTAGAGACCGCTGAAACGTTGACTAAACCAAATTTTCTTTTGTTTCAAACTCCTGTGAAGTCCCGAGAGTGCTTATGAGACCATCTACACAACTATTCCTGCATCCGTTCATTAACACCCAGGCATTTAACCTTTAAAACCCCTTAAGGACCACTGATGTGGCAGGACCGTCACTCTGGTCCAGCACTTAAGCACCAGTGACGGTCCTGGCACGTCGCATACGTTTACTCACCGTGCTCCTGTAGGAGCGCGGTGAGTAATACCGGGGACTGAAGTTGATCACTCCAAGACCGGAGCAATCTCTTTCAGTCCCCCGTTCGGCGTGCCGCCCCATGTGCTCAGTCACATGGAACGTCACATCAAAGTTTTCTATCTGGTCCTTAAAGGACCGCACACCCCGGGACTGCTGGTCCTTAAGGGGTTAATAAGCATGAGTGCTTCCCAGTTCTGATGTATATACTAGCAGTGTGGGCCCATCTTGTGTCCTTTTATTTATTTGTAAACTACAAAAAAAAGCGCAGCAAAACCCATTGGTACCTATAACGTTAACCTACAGTTTTTTGTGTTAGTGATTTATAATTAAAAACATTGCTTTTAATGTGGCGAGTAATGATGACTTATTTTACATATGACAGTGCAGCTTTTGGCATCGGATTATGATGTATTTATAAAAAAAGATGAGCAGTCTTTCTAAGGGACCTTGCGCGCAGCAGTACTTTTCCCAAGAAAATTTGGTTTGTGATTGTTTTGTTTCCACATAAATTACAGTAGCAGTGAGCACAAAGGTAAGAAATGTAGTGTGACAGCAATTACACACTTAACCGTTTCAGTGGCAGAGGGGTAAGAACATATTGCAGAGCAATGTGTTGTTCACTTGTTTGGCACAGAAAGGGTTAATAGGCATCTTACATATTGACCGTGGATTAAAGTCCATAAAGCTGATTTTGTATCAAGCACTCCCAAAAACATACTACTCAGAAGTGTAGTTTTATGTTTGTGATTGGCAAAAATGTCATAGGCACAGACTCACACACATGTGTCTTGAAATGTAAGGTATGCGTTTACTCAATGACATTGCACGTGTGTGAAGGTAGTGATGAGGTAGTACATTGAGGAGGCAGAGGGCCGCCTTTCCCTGTGGTGTTTGGTTGGTTAGTTGACAGGCGAGGTGGTAGGAGGCATGCGGCAGAGGGTAAAGTGCTGTGTTTTCCAGGCTGGAAGGAAAAAGACGCAGAAGATTTCAATCGAAAGTGCACATTCACTGACTACAGACTTGTCACACCGTCTGTTACGTCACTCTATACAAACGTGTCCAGCAACTTAGAATGGTGGATGTGGGTATTGTGCACAAGAAAGGCAATTTATTACAGTCGGATAAATGAAAAACAGTAAATATCAATGTACTTGAGAGAAATGTGATTTGTGTTCTATTTACCGCAAATCGTAAAGCTCCCATCCGCCTCTGACTTCTTGAGGGCAGGAGTGAAATGATTGTTTAGAAGCCTATAGTGGGCCATAGCAGGAACATAACCCATTAGTGTATATTTCTATTAACCCTTTGAGCACCAGAGGGGTACTCGATACATTGCTCCGCAATGCTTTGTGTGCCCCTCTGGCACTCAGAGGGTTAAGTAATATGTACATTATCATGGTCTGTAAACACAATGTATAGTAACAGTTAGTCTTCCTGATTATAAACCCCCACTTGTCTTAATTAGGGAGAAAATGCAGACCATTATTAGTTAATTGCATGCGGATTGGTTGTAGAGAATTAAATGTAATTAGTAGTGAATATCATGTCCCAGGGAAGGTGAATATGATGCTTTGGTGGCAGACTTTGGGGTGTTATAGACCAAGGTGTGAAACTCTGCACATGAATTCTCCAGTGACATGTTATTGTATACAGTAAAACAACCAGCACCCAGGGGACACCTGCAGCTGCACTGAAATCAGATCACTCCACAACGCTTAACCCTGTGGCACTGAAAGGGTTAAGAGCTGTGGGACATTGCATTTTCAAGCAGGCATCATCACACTGTGGAGCGGTCTGATTTCCTGCTCCCCAGCCACTCCATGTCTGTGCGGCTGCAGGTGTCCCCGGTTGCTGGTTATTTAATGACCAGAGGCAGATCTATGTATTTTTGGTGAAGGGGTGAGGCTGAGGGTGCTGCAGTAGGGTACGAGCTCATAGAAAAAAGCCTTCCTTGGGGAAGGTGTGAGGTGGAGGCTGCTGCTGGATGTAGGGTGTAGGGCAGTATGGGAGATGTAGTGCAGTGAATGGAGAGTTTTAGGTTGGCTACACCGGAACATTGAAAGAGTTGAAGGCAGAATAACCCATTGAAAGTGTGGATGATATGACGATGTGATATTAGTGGTTGTAAATGAAACCACTTGAACTGGAATATAGGGGAGGATAATGAAAGGAGACATTTTTGTTTTTTGTTGCAGACATAACACCATACGACATGGATGACATTATGATGACATAACTGTTTTGAAATGAAAGCACTTGAATGTGAATGTAGGGGAAGCTGAAGCTGTTAAAATTACGCCTTTTTTGTACTATTATACAGAAGTGTAAAGTCATTTTATAGTATTCATATTAGTGTGACTTCATGATTAACCCTTTCAGTTCCAGTACCACTGTGGCACTTAAAGGGATAGTAATGTTTCATAACAAAAGCAGTTCTAATTAATCATCATAGTATTTGGACCTTGGAGGGTGTTATTTCAATTCTGTCAGAGTTGTAGTTCAAGAGTAATTCAATGACAAAGTATTCCCCTCCCGCCCCTTTTACTGATGTAACACTGTTCAGCCAGATCAGAAGGGAGGTGCCCAGGTAGATTGCAGAAAGGGACAATCTTCAATTAAGATAAGGGAAAATCCTGAAAAACTTGTCAAGGGGGACAGGGCTTTCATTGTACTCATAGGAAGAAGATTGTCCCCTTTTGTTATCTGTCTGGTCTATGGACTGGATTCCACATCTGAGAAGAGATGGCTTACACTAGGTAAAAGGGGCGGGAGGGGAAACTTTGCTTCTGAATATCTCTCAAACTATAAAGGTTTGAGAGATAAGACTTATATTGTTCTTCATGTTTTTTTAATGCCTACAAGATAAAAGGAAGTATCACTATCCCTTTAAGGGATAAGTGCTTCACTGATAAAGAGCACTGCATCCCGCGAGCGTCTCTTTTTGTTAGTGGGTTCCAAAGTGTACCAGCATTAGTGAAAAATGTATTGTTTAGCTATATGTTTATGGGTCAATGATTAACCCCTTAAGGAGCAGAAGGGTGTGCTGTCCGTCTGCTTCTGCCAATATGGCTTCTGACCTTATCGATACACAATGTCCCTACACACAGCTGTCGTGCCGTCAATAGGTCCTGGCACCTCTTCTTGCTTTCATTTAACATCCTCTACCTCTGCATGCAGTTATAGTTTGGCTGCTCGCAGGCTGAACTGTAACTGCATGCAGGCACAGAGGAGGTAAAATGAAGGCAAGTGCAGGTGGCAGCAGCTGCTGGCAGATCCACAGCTGTGGGTTAGGGCAGTGTGTATGGCACTGGAGGAAGCGGCATCAGAGCAGAGGCTGGTCTGTGGCAATTAAAGTTGCTAAAGAAGTGAAGAGCGTCATAGGTGTGAAACACTGGGGAGTTGCATTGCAGAACTGGCAGTCCCTTCTTCCAATGCTCCAGTCCGCACTTGTGCTCCTCTCACAGACGCCTAACAAGAGGAGATAGTCGGAAGGGACTAAGTCCTGCCCCTGTGTTTGTCGGCCTCAGGCAGTGTGGAGGAGATAAGCATATCTCCTCCTACCTGCCTCCCCGGGATGTGTATGTCATACACAGGGAGCGTGGAGGAGATATGCATATCTCCTCCTAGATGTTGCCTCAGGGTGTGTCATGCAGCCCTCTCTATGTTGGGCTCATGGAGTTCAGGCATTGTGTTCTCCTAGCTGCTGCCCTGAGTGTGACAGGTACGGATGTAGAATTTGTGAGCATGTGACCACTTTGTCTTTTATAGTATAGATATTTATATATAATAATAACACATTCATGACAGTGGTAAGTAAAAGTCCTTGAATACATTGGAATCCGTTGCAGGTGACAATCTTAACACTAGTCTCTCTTTAAATTACTCTTTCTAAATTGAATTTGCTGGTAAAATATGTTTTTTGCATGGAATAATATAAGATAAATTCCTTCTAGTGGTTCAGACTACTGTGCAGAGTTGTTAAACTTGGTCATCAGCTTGTAGTGCCAGATCTTTCTGTCTCTCTGTGTCTTAAAGTTTTTCCATCAGTACTGTGGCTCTTAGATCTTTCTTCTTAACAGTAACCTTTTCTTAGAGTGTGTCCTGTCTCACCTATGTATAACTCTGTGCTGGAACATTTCACGTGATTGTTTCACACATGATGAGGTAGATAATAGTGTTGAGCGAGCGTGCTCGGCCGATGCTCGGATCGGCTCGAGCATCGCTCTGCTCGGCACATGGCGGTACTCGTCGAGTACCGCCATGTGCTCTCCCGCCATGTTCGGGTGGCGGGGATCTGTGCCGGAAGAGGCACAGATCAGAAGACGCTCCGCTGGACCACCAGGGACTGGAGGTACGGGGGCATTGCGGAGATGAAGGGGGCATAGCGGAGATGAAGGGGGACATTGTGGAAGAGGGGCATAGCGGAGATGAAGGGGGACATTGCGGAGATGAAGGGGGCATACAGAGATGAAGGGGGCATAGCGGAGATGAAGGGGGGCATTGACCAGGCACCCTCCCCTCATCAGAGCAGGGGGTGCCTGGTGTAATGCTCGTGTCGCCCCATTGAAGTCAATGGGGCTTGGGTGCTCGGCCGAGCACTCGAGCCTCAGGGGGTGCTCGGTCAGAGCACCCGAGCATCGGGGTGCTCGCTCAACACTAGTAGATAACATTAGACTATCTGCGGGAGAATGTGACCTTGATATTGTGGTTTAGATGTTACAGGTTAGGTTGTGAGAGCAGAGGACATATTGGAATTTTTTTTAAATCTGTCATCTGTATGCAGTATAGTTTGAAACTCTCTTGAGATTTTGAGATTCAAGTTGAGATTCATGTTGGGGGGAGGGGTTGTAGGTGAATATTAATGGCACCTTTTTCTCTTCTTGTGGTTGTTTGTATTCCAGGAGATATCTTCTTGGTGCAGTAATGGTTCATTGAATTTGAGTGTCTGTGACCTTGGCATTATATTTGGTGACTGATAACATATCTCCAGAAATTTTTAAGATGTTCATCCCAGTCAGCAGTATAAGATCCAATTTGGTTATACCTTAGGGCCTGTCTGAAAACAATAGCGTTTTTTTGTGTGCCTGGAAACTGTTTTTTCTCAGGTTGTTTAGCCTGTCTGTCAGTTTGTGGTACAGAGATGTCTGGATGGAGTTGTTTTTAACGATGATTGTGATGTCCAGAAAATTAACTTGCATAGGTAAACGGCTGAGTTTGATGGAAGGTACTGTAATTTTTGTGAAATGTCAGTTAATCTTCACTGACAATACAAATGATTAAGACATCATCTATAGAGCAGAAGTAGACCAGATGTTTTATTTGGCATATGGACAAGAACGCCTCTTCCCTTTTCACCATGAATAGGTTGACATATTGTAGCATAATTCATGTTCCCATGGAAGTTCCAGTCTTTTGTAGGTATAGGTCTTGGCTAAATGAAGTAATTATGTGATAGTATAAGGTGCGTTAGTTGTGATTTATCCACCTCTAACACGGTACCACCCTTTACCTATATTACGATAATTTAGCAATATCACGTAAAGGGGCTCTGACTATTAATAGAAAAATAGTTTTCTTAATAAATAGAAAAAAAGGCAGAAAAAAGTAATAGCCCACAAGGAATCTAAGTGTAGTGTTTATTCAAGATAGAAATAAATACACATAAATGGCAATAAAATAAACAAATAAAAGAGTGAGTGAACATCTACTTGATTCCCTGATATTTGGCTGTTTCCAGAATCGGTAAAAGAGCTATATGTGTTTAGAATTCTCTATAGAGCAAACATAAGATAAGTGTATATATTATTATATGTACATACTATAAATCAGAGATATTGCTAAAATGTAGGCTATATATTAAGAAGATATAGACCTAAGGAACATAGGTGATATATGATGGAAAAAACTGTAGAATATGCAGTTTAGTATTATTGGGGAATTACATGCAGATCCAGCAGAACATATGTGGGGTGAGCATTAATGATGGAGTGGAGTGCTGGGTATGAGTGCCTGCCTAAGCACTGGAATAACCCAACCCCCAATGTACAAAGTGCTTACAAGATGGTAACTTGTATATCAGCATATAGTAACAGTTACTGCATTCTGCTTACCAGAGTTCCCCTTGATTAACTGCACATCAAAGTGGAGTGTAGTAGTAAGCACTTTTCACAAGACCAAAGGATACAAGTGACTCTCTGGAGGAGCGTACAGATGGGACCTGGATGCTACTGAACTCCACTGAACTCTACTGAACTCCACTTTGATGTGCTGTTAATCAAGGGGAACTCTGGTGAGCAGAATGCAGTAACTGTTACTAAATTCCAATATACAAGTAACCATCTTGTAAGCACTTTGTACATTGGGAGTTGTGTTATTCCAGTGCTTAGGCAGGCACTCATACCCGGCACTCCATTCCATCAATAGTGCTCACCCCATATATATGTTCTGCTGGATCTGCATGTAATTCCCCAATAATGCTAAACTACATATTCTACAGGTTTTGCCATCATATATCACCTATGTTCCTTAGGTCTATATCTTCTTAATATTTAGCCTACATTTAAGTAATATCTCTGATTTATAGTATGTACATATAATAATATATACACTTGTTTTATGTTTGCTCTATGCAGATTTCTAAATGAATATAGCTCTTTTGGCGATCCTGGAAACAGCCAAATACCAGGGCATCAAGTAGATGTTCACTCACTCTTTTATTTGCTTATTTTGTTGCCATTTATGTGTATTCATGTCTATCTTGAATAAACACTACACTTAGATTCCTTGTGCACTGTTCCTTTTTTCTGTCTTGCATGCAAGCACTGCCCGGGTGATACACAGCGGCACAGGGACACTACAGAGAACTACTACCTAACCTTGACTAATACATTGCTTGTGGATTAACCCAGACTGGTGTGCAACTAATGTCATTCGTGATCATGTGGGGCAGCACAGTGGCTCAGTGGTTAGCACTGTTGCCTTGCAGCACTGGGGTCCTGGGTTCAAATCCCACCAAGGACAACATCTGCAATGAGTTTGTATGTTCTCACTGTGTTTGCGTGGGTTTCCTCCGGGTACTCCGGTTTCCTCCCACACTCCAAAAACATACTGATAGGTGAATTTAGATTGTGAGCCCCAATGGGGACAGGAACCAATGTGAGTGTAAAGCGCTGCGGAATCTGTGTGCGCTATATAAATAAAGGATTATTATATCTAAAGCATCTACTAATCAATAAGACTTCATCTTTCCATCCTTCCATCATCATACATATCCATTTCATCATCTCCATCAACCTCAATCTTAATATGTACTGTACATTTGTCACTGTTTATTAACAACATTTCAGGTTAGGCCCAAAAGGTGACCAGTGACTTTCTTACTAATACGTATTTCAAGCTTAATGATTACTGATTTTTAACCCATATAACGTTCACATTAATACTCAATGTTAATTAACACCTCAAGAGACTGATTGGTATATTTATTTGAATTTAATTTAACATCTATGTTTTGATGATTATACATGTTTTGATGATTTGTACGTATATTTGCCATTTTTTTTATCATTGTATTTGGCGTTTAAAGGGATAGTAACCCCCCCCCCCAACAACTTGACGGCAAAATACAGCAATGATAGAAACATACTGAACGCACTTAGTCCCATCTCACAAACCTTTATGGTTTGAGAGATGTATGGCAAGACAGACCTCCACTCCCTCCCCCTTCTCATACGACCACTGTATAGCGGACGTCATGAGATCCGGCTTCCAGCACCAGACGGCGGCTCTGCAGGAGCGCTGTCATCTAGATATCTCAGTATTATTACTTCATCGGTATGGTCTAAAACATGTGCCTGGCTTGCAAGCACATGTTGTAGACCATTCCTATGAAGTAATTATACAGAGATATTTAGATGTCAGAACTCCTGCAGAACTGACGAAAGTCGGCCGACCGGATTCTGCCTCTGACAGCTTTACAGCTCGTCAGGCAGAAGGGGGAGGGACCGGAGGACTGTCTTGCCTTACATCTCTCAAACCATAAAGGTTTGAGAGATAGGACTAAGTGCGTTCGGTATGTTTCTATCATTGTTGTATTTTGCCGTCAAGTTGTTGGGGGGGGTTACTATCCCTCTAACTAGTTCAGGGTATCCACAGACACTTTCACTTTAATCCTATTTTCACCAAATTTTCTGGGTATCATCAACACTGTACAGGCACCAGAGCACACTATCATCCATTTTACATTTTTTTTAACAAATGCAGCATTGGGGAGTTTATCCCTGACACTTCTAAGTGGCCCCACAATCTTTTGGGACTTTCGGATTAAGTATCTCTCTTGGCACTAAACTTATTTTTACTCAGCATCAAAATCAGTATAATATGTTTCTACAATAAAAGTTTACTTCTTCTACCATTATAGTTTATACATATGTACAGGTCAGGTGTCAGCAAAGTGAGACATTCAGCAGTTGAAGATGATGGGATGATGGGAGCTGGGGTTGGAGGATCTCAGGTTGTCCATCTCTGATGTTGGAAAAAGAGTGAGAAAACCTCACCTATGTGTATGTTCTTCTTACACTGATCTGTAGTCATTTGTATAGACTGATTCAACTGATCATTCAAAATACCAAAGGAAATTATACATGATTACTGAGAATCATAAGGAAATGGTAGCTGAAAGCAGGGTATTAGATGAGCTGCTGTATCTACACGTTGATAGATTGTTGACAGCCTGAAGTCATGGTTGCTTTTATGATTTTGGTTGTCTACCAGAGGACACACTAACCTGACCAGATTCACCTCCGCCAACTACCAGAAGCTAGGGATCCCACTAATTTTAATCAACCGCATTCATATTATTTTAGCTGCATTATTGATAATATCTCTTTTTCCTGTGTGTCAGAATGATTAATAACTTTAATTCTTGTCTAAATGACTCAAAATACAAAGCTCAGAAGGCAATATGGAGATGGCTGATTTTGTAGTTTATTAATACTAGTGTCATAAAACGAGTCACATTAATCCTTTGAATGCCAGAGGGGTACGCAATGCAATGCAAAGCTTTTTTTTTTTTTTTTTATTATATTAACAATGCCCTCTGGTGTCCAGAATGTTCACCTGCAGTACACCTGGTATTCATACAGTTATTCTGTTGCATTTACTCAGCATGAAAACCCCTATAACATATAGGTTTTCAATACAAAAGGGTACTGGGAACCACTGTAATAGAAAGTTCAAAAGTAGTACCACTGCATTTTAAGGAGTCTACACAAAGGGTCTCCAATAGCCCTTGGGAGTGTTAGGGAGTGTTTTTGGAGGGCTGGCCTTGGTTGGGTATAGGAGGGGATTGCCATGTTCGTGGATGTCATCTGAGTCCCTAGCACGCCATATCAGTATTCAATGGGACACCGGTATGTTTCCCAGGCTCTAGGAGCCAGGTGTATTATGGGAAAGTATTAGATATATATATTGGGTACATACAGTGTAGGCTTTTGGATGAGAGAGTAGTCCAGAGAGAATGAATGCTGCTCTAGAGGAGAATGAATAAGCATCAGATGTAGATGGCTTCAGAGACACATTAATAGAACTTTATAGCAACCAGAGACAGAGTGCTGTCAATTGCTAATTAGGGACACTGAATGGGGTGGGGGTTGTAGAAAAAACATTATTAGTACTTGATTAACAAAGACAAAAGGAGAAACAAGAAAGGAGCCCAATAATGTAATATTGATTTTCAAAAGCAATATGTATGTAGTAACAAGGTTTGGCACTCACAGTGGAAGTTGTCAGCTCAAAATTGAAAAACTCATCTGAATGATAGCAAAATATCATTAAGTAATTTTATATATCCTTATGTTTGTTTGTGACAATTCTACAGATACTTTATTACATCAGTATTGTACATCCCCAGCCCACTGTGAGTTAGCTACTCTAGGCAGTGAGGGAAAGTAGACATATTCAGTAGGTGCCATGGAAGGTAATTATTGAAGCTTTTTGGGATAGCTGTTGAGATAGATAGCTAGTCAGGATATTGTCTATTTTGTTACTTTGCTGTAGGAGACAATGGGGCTGATGTACTAAGAAAAATGGGGAAATTCTGGAGCCAACCAACTGCACCATAGTAGAGAAACCCATCATTGTGAAATGTTAAAAGAACTAAATGGCTAACACTTGAATCTAGATATACCCTTCACCTTTCTTGATTAGTTTATAATCACTTCTCCGGAAAGCTACCACTCTACCTGCTCATTCCAACTCTACATATATATCCTATAACTATCCACTGCTAACAACTCACTAAATATTCCACACTACCTGAACAATATGCTTACTCTAGCTCTCCATAAATCTTATAAACTCTGCTCCACTGCCAGCAATTCACTATTTCATACTACCTGAGTTGTATGCCCACTCCCGCTCCCCATTCTACTTGTAAACTCCTATCCACTGCTAGCAACTCCCTGATTATTACATATTACTTGAGCAGTATGCTCACTCCAGCTCTCCATGCATCTTATAACCTCTGCGCCACTGCCTGAAACTCACTGACTATTACAACCTGTGCAGTATGCTCACCCCAGCTCTTCATACTCCCTATAACTTCCACTCCATTGCCAGCAATTCACTATTTCATACTACCTGAGTTGTATGCTCACTCTGTCTCTCCATACTACCTATAATATGCTATCCAATGCTAACAACTCACTGAGTATTCCATACTACTCGAGCAGTATGCTCATTCCACCTCTCTATACATCTTAAAACCCATGCTCCACTGTAAGCAACTCGCTGACTATTCCACACTTCCTGAGCAGTGTGCTCACTTCAGCTTTCCATACTACCTACAACCTTTGCTCCACTAACCTCTGCTCCAACAATTCACTGACTATTCCAAACTACAGGAAAGATGCAAGTTGATCTGCCTTCTCCTACACAACTTAGAAAGCCTGGAATAACCTACCCAAAAAAACAGATCTTCTCCCAGTCTAAAACTCCCGAGAGAAAACTGCTTATTTGTATTTAAAAAAACATGTAACTGTTTATAACATGTAATATGTTATTTGTATTTCTTTATTTATATACTAGTTGAAGAGGCCATGTACACGGGCCACAGTGCCACCCAGCAACGGCCATGGTACAGTCATGCACAGTAGAGACTGCCCGCGCTGCGGCTGATACGGAGCGGGGCACTCTGAATTCAGACCGTAGTTCTCTCTGCAGACCAAAGGTGCGCAGAGAGGACTACGGTCTGAATTTAGAGCCCCGCTCCATTACAGCCACGGTGCGGGCAGTCTGTAGTGTGCATGACTCCAGCACTCGCAGCCGTCTCTACTGTCCATGACGGCTTCTGACAAACACATTTAGCGAATCATTATATAGGATACTACCGTTCAAAAGTTTGGGGTCACTTGGAAATTTCCTTGTTTCTGTTGTGGGAGCAGCTTGACCGTATGGTATGTAAGAAGTGCCCATCAAGCCAATCCAAATTGTGGGAGATGCTTCAGGAAGCATGGGGTGAAATCACTTCATATTACCTCAACCAGCTGTTAACTAGAATGTCAAAGGTCTTCAAGGCTGTAATTGCTGTAAATGGAGGATTGTTCTTCGAAAGCAAAGTTTGAAGGACACAATTATTATTTAAATTAAAAATCATTATTTAGAACTTTGACAATGTCTTGACTGTATTTTCTATTAATTTTGCAACTCATTTGTTGGAAAACAAGGACATTTCTAAGTGACACCTATCTTTTGAATGGTGGTGTATGTATATTTTTTAGTTTGTATTTTTCTATTTGTGTAAGTATGTAACTTTATACAGCTCTCCAGGACATACTTGAAAACAAAAGAAATATCAGTATATTCTTCCTGGTAAGACAATTTCTAAGTAAATAAATTAAATGTCATATTGGTTTAAACCCTTGACGACAGGGCTGCACGCTGGAGCCACCTAGCATTTTTTTTTTTTGGGGGGGGGTTGCGTAATGGATTCAGGACTCCCCGAGCGGAGTCTACCCATGACGTCATGGGTCCTTAAGGGGTTAAATGGGCTATTTAACCCCTTGAATGCTAGAGAGGTCTCCAGGCTTGGAGAGCCCTCTTGCATTCAAGGGCTTAAAAACTTCACTTAACTCAATGGGGATTTGGGGAATTTCTATTTGTCCCCATGGTTCAGTTGGTTGGCTTTAGAATTGCACCTGCTTACTTGAATTAGAACTACAAACCATCTCAAAGAATATCAGTCCACACTCACAGTACGTGCTTACAGGGACCGAACCAGAGGGATGTGTGGAAGCTCTGCATTTTCTATTTTCTACTATGGTTGTGTTTGCACCTATTGTTTGGAGATGCAGCTGGGTTGCCTGAATGAGGGGCACTATTACACCAGACAGGACTTTGGCTGAGTTTCTTCCATACACCCAGTATGCAGCTCTTCCACACTGGGTATATGGAACAAACTCAGCCAAAGTCCTGTCTGGTGTAACAGTGCCCCTCATTCATGTAACCGAGCTGCATCTCCAAACAATAGGTGCAAACACAACCAGAGTAGAAAATAGAAAATGGAGCCGCTAACTCAAGCTGTATCAAATCAAAGTCCAATTACACTGTGAAGAGGAACATTTACCACCAACAGTAATATCACCAGTGACAGAGCAGCACAGAGCAGGAATAGACTATACACTGATAGTTGTTTTGTGCACCATTGCACACTTCAACAAGGAGGCAGAGCTCTACTTCTCACAACATCGTGGGAGTCAAAGATCTCCTGAGTGAGTCACCATGTACATCACTGCAGCAAGAGGTAACCTAAGGGAATAGTTTAGTCAATCAGGTGTGCAGTTCTGGTGCAAATCAATGCAGGTAAGTGGCAGCTGGGTGTCCAACAAGATCAAATAAATACATGGGGCTTTAATCCCTTGAATGTGAGAGAGGTCTCCAACTCAATCCAGTAATGTGGGGGGAGGGATGACTATGCTTTTAGAGGTGCACAGGGTCTGTCTGGATTTCTGTTTAAGCTGCTTTGCTGGTGTTCACATCACCATTAGGGGGTAGTAGAGAGATTCTGGGGCAATCCAGCTGCACCATAGGGAACAAGTAAATATTCCCATAGAGCTAAATAGAGATTGTAACCCCTTGAATGCCAATGAGTTGTAAATAACTATCATTCAGGGGTTTAAATGCCACATTCATTGGAAACATTTATTTGCTCCCTCTGGTATAGTAGCTTTCACCTGAATGCCTCCTTTTTTGTGCATATGGCCTCTAGTGGTGATGTAGCCAACAGCAAGGAAGCTGAAACACATTCAGAAAGCCCTCCTGCACCTCTACAAGCATAGCCAGCCTCCCCCATACACACACCACCACTGGACCACACACAACCTTGTACTGACCGCTTGAGTTCCAGTCTCCTGTGTCTGTCTTATGTCACAGTCTAGATATGTGTGTGTGGCCATGTGTTTGGATGTGCCTGTGACACTGTATACTAGTATCTGAATGTGTGACCTTGAGTGCTTGTGTCTCCACAAATATTTCACATTACATATTTGTCTCAGTGTGTGACAGTGTGTTAGTATGTCAAAGGCAGTGTGATGTTTTATGTGTTTGAAAATGTGTATGATAGTGAGCGGAAAAGTGTATTTGTATGTGAATATGTGAATGCTTTAAGTGTGTACACTTAAATTAGACCTGTCACAACACAGATTTTAATAGTCTAATTAACGGTATCTATTTAAACTACATATACCTTGTGCTTTCTAATTTTCTGTCAGTTTCATGGTTTTAAACATTTTTGGTTTAGTAGTCAGGGGGAATGTACAAATCTGCCACCACAGTTAATTATCTGCACTAAGACATTAGTCTCCAAATAATGCAGCTTCAAATAATGCAGCTTCATTCTAGGGTATTAGTAGAGCAGCTGTAGACAAATGTTAAACCCTTTGAGTGCCAGAAGGGTGTGCAGTACAATGCTTTCTGGTACATTGCCTACCCCTCTGACGCTCAAAGGTTAAGACCAATCTCTCCTTGTTATTGTGTGCCTATACTTACTTGCATAGTGAGCAGAATCAGTCAGATGTAAAGCCCCCTTCAAGTTCTTTCTTGTCCCCAGGGTGGAAGGTGAAGCAGCCCCACAGTTTGCCTAACCCGGTACTAGAGCATATTATTACTGTATTGCATACCTACTCATGCACTTGTTGTCCTATAAAGGAATAGTAACCATTTATTTTTACATATTTCACAAATCTATGCATATAAAAAGAGGAACACGTCATGTGACTAAAATTCTGCAGTCCTGGCACACACCCAGGGACAGTATCGTTATTCAAATATCCATTATAATGCCTGTCCCATTGGTCCAGCCATGGAAGTCTGATTTTGACACCTCCCTGGCCACTCCTGTCAAAATATCTGCACGGAGATGGAGGGGCTACAATGAACACACTCACATATATATATATATATATATACACACACAAAATAAACACACATGCAATACATACACACAACACATGCAATACACACACATGCAATACACACACACACACACACAAACACAATAACTAGAATACACGCTCACAATACACGCAAGACACACAATGTAAACAATACACACAGACACTATGAATACACTCAAAACGCTATACATAATACAATAAAAGCATAATGTTATTTGCAATACACAAATCTCTTTTCGCAAAACGCTATACGATATACACAAAATTCTATACACACAATGCTATATGCAATATTCAAAACACTATACATAATATGCTATAAGAAAAATGCTGTGCATTATTTGCAAAAAGCTATTGGCAAAACACTACAGGCCAAACACTATATGTTATACGCAAAATATTATACGCAATACATAAAACAATATATGCAAAACGCTATATGCATACAACTGTATGGGACTTTTTAAAATTAGTTTCATTAACCCTTTAATGACCACCCACTCAGCCAGCAGTTAAGTACCACGTAGCTTTTTTTTTCCTCGAAATGGATTCAAGGGTCCCCGAGTGGCATGCAGCCGTGTGGGGACCCCTTAATTCCATGACTTGCCAGGACTGTCATGTGTGCTTAACACAAATTTACCCATGATGGTCCTGGCATGTCATGGTTCCTTATAGGGTTAAATGAATGGGCAAAGTCATGCCAATTTTGGTTGTAGAAAGACCACCCCTGTGGCCTTTAGTGCGTTTAGTAGGCTCATGCAGTCTGTCTTGCTTATGTGTAAAAAAGTCCAGCAACTATCATGTCTGCCTCCATAGACATGACACCCTGGACTAACTGAAGAAGTTATCTTTTGGACAAAGGCACAAGGTAAAAAATTCATAGAGATCATTAGAAATCTCTGGTCTTACTGGGGGATTATTATTAGACTTGTGCATGGCAAAAATTTTCAGTAAAATTAGATTTTGACTATTTTTTTTTTTCTGATTCAGAGGATCCGAATTTCGGACCAGACTTGTTCAACTCGGACGAAATTAGGCAATAGTCTGAATTATTTGGCCGAATTTAAAAAAAAATGTGAAATATTCAATAAAAAATTTAAATTAAACAAATAAAAATAAAAAAATACATTAAACTAAATTAATAATATTAACTCTCTAATGAGACAGGAAGGGGTCACATCAAATTAAAGCCCTTTCTGCCCTTTAAAAAATGATATATAATATGTGTTTGTGCAATAAATGAGTAAGGTAGGAATTATGGTTGAACACACACATAGCAAAAATGCCAAAATTGCTTGTGTCCTTATGTGATTAATATCTGCACTTTGCATGAACTGTAAAGCACCTGTTTTACCAGATCTATTTTTAGCAGTATGTAGCAACATTGTAATAGTTTCAGGCGTGAAAGCGCCGTGCCGTCGATTTTTAGTAGCATGTAGTAACATTGTAATAGTTTCAGGTGGGAAAGCGGCGTCCGATTTTCCGAAATTTACACCTAAATTTCGGACTAGGTCCGTTTCGGATTCTGATTTTTTTGTGGGCAGACCTTGGTTTTCAGAAGGTCCGAATGATGCTGAATACGCCTTATTCATCCAAACCGAATAGCCAAAGTCTAATTATTATTAGGAGGTGCTATTTCTCATTTAAGTGGAACATTTTAGGCATAAATAGATAATAAGCAGGTGCAGCACTAGTAAATCTATTCCAGTGCCTGTTTCAGTGAAAGTGTATTAGCTCATCCACATCAGTAGGACTGATATCTCTGACCTGGGTTTTAACTGTTTGAGTGCCAGAAGGGTGCGCAACACATTGCAAAGCAATGCGTTGCGAGCCCCTCTTGCACTCAGAGGGTTAAGGCATTTTAGTAAACACTCTTGAATGCAGGGAACAACATGATATTAGTGATATTTGCATCTTTTATATATTTCCTTGAATGGTTTTCCACTCAGTGTAGTCTTGGACTTTTAAAGGGACTTTCCAAATTATTCACTGATAATTTAAAGGGATAGTAATACTTAAAATGTAAAAAAAAATATGTTGTAGGGTTTATCCCCCTGAGTAAATCAAGAGTACTCCCACTGCTGAGAGGCGTTTCATTCAAAAGTTATTCATTTTCAAAGTTGAATTTTTTAGGTGCAATATCACAGTGGCCTGAAATTGTACAGTGGTGCTGTTGCTACACGATCCTATGGACAGCTCTGGTCCCGGGACCATAAATCTCCATAGGATGGTGTAGCAACAGCGTCACTGTACAATTTCAGGCCACTGTGATATTGCACCTAAAAAATTCAACTTTGCAAATTAATAACTTTTGAATGAAACTCCTCTCAGCAGTGGGAGTACTCTTGTTTTACTCGGGGGATAAACCCTACAACATACATTTTAAGTATACATTTTAAGTATTACTATCCCTTTAAAACGTATTATGTATTATAGATTTACTTTTTAATTTGGCAGTAAACTTTCTACACTATGGGATGGGGATTTTCTTGAAAAGTAATAACTAAGAGCCAGGCAACACCTGTGCCCATTGTGCAGGGTATATTATAAATAAGATTGTGTATGTGTGTAGTATGTACATGTGTAAGTGTGTGTGTGTGTGTGAGAGAGAGGGGGGGGAAGACAGAAAGAAAATGTATCTGGTGTGTATGTAAGTGTGTGTGTGAGAGAGAGAGTCACAGAAAGAGAGAGAGAGAGAGAGAGAGGGAGAGAGAGAAAAAAAGAAAATGTATCTGGTATGTATGTAAGTGTATGTGTGTGTGTGAGAGAGAGAGAGAAAGAAAATGTATCTGGTGTGTATGTAAGTGTGTGTGTGAGAGAGAGAGAGAGAGAGAGAGAGAGAGAGAGAGAGAGAAAGAAAATGTATCTGGTGTGTATGTAAGTGTGTGTGTGTGTGTGTGTGAGAGAGAGAGAGTCACTGAAAGAGAGAGAGAGCGAGAAAGAGAAAGAAAATGTATCTGGTGTGTATGTAAGTGTGTGTGTGTGTGTGAGAGAAAGAAAATGTATCTGGTGTGTGTGTGTATATGTATGTGTGTATGTGGGTGTATGTGTGTGTGTGAGAGAGAGAGAGAGAGAGAGAGAGAGAGAGAGAGAAAGAGAGAAAATGTATCTTGTATGTGTGTGTGTATGTATGTATATGTGTGTTTATGTAAGAGAGAGAAAAAAATGTATCTGGTGTGTGTATGTGTGTGTGTATATGTGTGTGCATATGTGTTATGTGTGTGTGTGCATATGTGTATGTGTGTGTGTGTGCATATGTGTATATATGTGTGTGTGTATGTTTGTGTGTGTGTGTGCATTTGTGTATGTGTGTGTGTGTGTGTGAGAGAGATATACACAGACAGAGATAGAGAGAGAAAGAAAATGTATCTGATGTGTGTGTATGTGTGTAAATGTTTATATAATGTGTGTCTGTAAGTGTGTGTAAGTGTGAGTGCCTTATTCCAAATATCTAGTGAGTGCCTATTTAACAATACTGTTTTTTATTTCTGTTTTAAGACTTCATATATCACGTCAAACATTTTAAATAATTAACTAAAATAATGCCATCATATAATAACATTTTTAATCTTAAAAAATAAACACTTTATTTGAAGCATATTTATTGAATAAAGCTTGAATCTAATCCAAAGAATTATGCCTTGTAGATCCTGAACATCTGATTTGCATTTATTACACAGAGTAATTATGCCTAGTTCTTTATATTTTATTTATGATATTTTTCTAAGTTTGTTGGATAACTAATTTCAAGTCGGTTCTCACATTACGTCAGAGTCCAATTTAATTGGAGATCAAATGAAGGCTTCTTGGAAACCCAGGGCATGTAAATAGTGTGCGCTTAACAGCAGCACATGCCATAGCTTTTTTTAGGCAATGAGGCTTTGACTACATTTTTGAACAGCTGCCAGGACTAGCAAGAGATGTACTAGCTGGCTGACAGGAAGAGCAAATGCCGAAACATTATATCTGGCTTACAAATTACACCATACTTTGTATCATTGAAATGTTTTTTAGTTGACGTTTTCGTTCTGTAAAAAATGGGATTTAAATCAGAGAGCTTCATCCTGCATAACGCTAGGGGTTGAATTAAAGGAGAAGTAACACCTTCTAAAAAAGCACTTCCTGCTTACGGACAAAAAATCCTAATGGCACCTATGAATTTTGTCCTTGTACTTTTATTCAAGGTATAACATTCTCGTTCAGTTCTGGATGTTAGATCCATGGAGGCTGACATGACAGTTGTGAGCAGATTGACAGGACACAAACTCCGCCCATCTCACATAGTAATCTTAATTGTTTAAGGAGGAGAGAGGTGCTCAGTGAGTTGCACACCCACTGGTCCTTAACATACTATGTAGGCTCATGCACTCAGTTGCTGGCAGATTTTTTTTTTAACTCTTTGAGTGCTAGAGGGGTATCCAACACATTGTGTCTGACACTCAAAAGGTTACACCAAAGCAGGCAGTCATGTCCTCCTCCATAGACATGATATCCAGGACTGACTGAACATGATATCCCTTGACCTTAAGGCACAAAAGGAAAATTCATAGGGGTCATTAGGATTTACTGGCCACAATGGAGGGTTATTGTTAGGTGTAACATCTCTTTTTTGGGCCATTTGCACAAAGACCAACAATGAGCAATTCTGGGGACAAGCCATCTGCATCACAGGGAGCAAACAAAAATATTTCCACTGATGTAAATAGGGCTTTTAACTCTCTGAATGCTGGGGAGGCCTCAAATGCATTGTTTCATGACATACAGTCAGCAATGCAAATATTTTATATACGTTGGGGCATATGTATAAAGTGAACAATTAAGGGACAAACCCCACTGCACACTAGGGAACAACGGAGGACATTTATAAAAGTGGAGTTAAGTGAATTTCAACGTTAAAATGGCGATAAAAATTAATTTCCTATTTATAAAAATGATAACGAAGCATAAAGAGAGAGTAACGCCGTGTAGTTGTTGTTGGTTTGTTTTTTTAAAAAGTGGCATTTGGAACCGTAAGAAAAGTGGCGGAACTGTAAGAAAAGTGGCGTTCGGAGCTGTAAGAAAAGTGGCGTTCGGAACTGTAAGAAAAGAGGCGTTCTGAGCTGTAAGAAAAGTGGCGTTCGGAAGTGTAAGAAAAGTGGTGCAGTGAATTTATAAAGAAATGTCACTGTTTGCGACATTTTAGCGACACAATTATCACCACAATATTAACACCATGTCTGACCTGTTCTTATTTCTGGCGTAGTGAGTCTATGTAAACGTGCTCACAAAAAAACGTAAGTCTGAACAAAAAAAGCACTATTATGACACATTTATAAACGTTCGATTGCTGCTTTATAGGTATCAACTATGATAATAAGGAAGAGGGCCGGTTCAAGTAAACTTCACAAATGTAGAACACTTTTTATAAATATCCACCAACATTCCTACTGAGTATTTAAACTGCAATCCTGATGCCAGGGCTACAATTTAAAAATAAATGCAATTATAATTATCTGTCTGTCTCTCTGTCTATATCTCAAGAAGGAGAGTGCGCTCACTGTATACACATCGATAGGAACTGAATACAAACAAGTAGAGTTTATTTGCACTACGGACACCTTCTCCCTTCTTCTTTTGTCTACCTTTCTTCTGATGTTTTTGTCAGCAGAGTATCATTAAGCTTTTATTTCTCCTCTGGATGCATTATTGTGTAGCCCAACAACAGTTGTAGGGTAGGATGTTACTTATCTCCAGTCAATGCATAAGTATCTACTTTGAGGCTGATGTACTAAGGGCAGGGATGGATTTCCCTGTCAATAGGCAGAGTAGGCAAGTGCATACGGCTCCAAATGTTTGAGCAAAGCCTCCACTGTGCTGGCCACACCCACAATATGAATTGTGGGTGTGGCTAGAGCTATCTCAATATCCCTGCACCAGTTTATATACCCTTTAAAGGCTATTATATAATCCCTTCTATGCTAGAGAGATCTCCAGCATATAATATCTCTCTACAGACTGAGGAGCTAAAGATTTTTTCACTCTTGCTTTTTACAGGTTAAGGGTATTTTCTGTGCCAGGACATGTGCATGGCACTGGGGTGGCATCATGTGAGGAGTGGGGGTGTGGCCATGGGCAAAGCTAAAGGTACCCCTATAACTCGTCCCACTTCCGGTCACTCTGCCCTGTTCTTCACCCTCTCTGTTCATTTCAAGGGCAAAACCTCCTCCCCTCCTCCCAGTCCTACCCACCACAGACAAGCCCTGTACACTGTGACATGAATTGCATTATTTGGAAACTCCCACCCCTAGACAATAATGGATCCCTGAAGGCTTAAGACAAGAAAGTTCGCAGGCATGACAATTCCAGAGCAAACCAACTGCACTATAGTAGTCAATTAAAAATTACCAAAAATGTACAAGAACGGTGTAGACGTGTATCTGTCTTTATGTTCACATTAATATTGATTGCCCTTATGCACAGAGGTATTTGCTATAAAAAATCTCTTCTCTTGTGCCACATGTGCCAAATACACTTCATGACATAATTTGTGGATGTCACTAAAGTAAGAATTTTTTCACAGTGCATATATGAAAATTGTTGAGTTTTTTTGATAGTTTTAAATCACTGTTTTGTCTGCTGCCAAAGTCACTTTGTATATCTGTTACGACCATCTCCTTGGCAGAATCTCACTATGTTTATGTTAACCTTTTGAGTGCCAGAGGGGTATGTAATACACTCAGTGGGTTAAATATATGTATAAAATGCCAAAAAAAAGCTCACACAAATGTTACCAAAAAAATCATAAATAAGACTTCTTTTTTTAGCTTAGTACATATGTATAAAACTCATAACATCTTTACTCATATATTCTAGTGTACATGCACACAACAACCCATTGCTGCTTTTTGCATTCCATTATTTTTTTATACATCTTTCCCTGGAGCAAACCAAGTGCAGCATAGGTGGCAAATGAAAATCCTGATTGATTTCAGGGTATAGTACTGTTTCACAATAAAAGCATCTCTGATTAATCTTCATAGTATTTAGGCCATGGAAAATGTTGTTTCAATACTGTCAGAGTTGTAATTGAATGATAAAGTATTCTCCTCCTGCCCCTTTTACTGACGTCACACTGCTCACCTCAGAGCAGCAAGACTGTCCAGATGGATCGCAGAGAGGGACAATCTTCAGTGATCATAAAGGAAAAACCTGTCAAGGGGGGCAGGGTTTTCATTTTTCTCACAGTAAAAAAATGTCCTTTGTTGTGAGCTGTCTGGTCAAGTGACCAGATTCCACATCTGAGGGGAGATGGCTTACACTAGGTAAAAGGGGCGGGAGGGGGATACTTTATCATTCAATTACTTTTGAACTACAACTCTGACATTATTGAAATAACACTCTCCATGGCCCAAATACTATGATGATTAATTGGAGCTGCTGTTTTTGTGAAACATTACTATCCCTTTAAATTGATTTTTTAACCCTCTTAAATGCCATAGCAATGGATTGGAGATCACTCTAGCATTCATGAGGTTAAAATCCCCATTTAAATCAAAGGAAAACGTAAGGATGTTTATTTTCCCCATGGTGCATTTGGTTTTGCCCCACAATTGCACCTCTTTAGCTTTCAGAACTGAACCTTATGTCCGCTATTCTGAGTCACTAGTGTTGACTGCCTCGTACTGCATTCAGAACTAGTCATCTTTTGCTTTGCTCTTACATTCTACAGTGATGTTCTAGTTCTGAAATGTGTAAAAAGCAGGGCACTTCTGAAAGATTAACACCCCAGGAAACCCTATCGTTAGGGAGATCGTATCTAATGCCATAATTATTGTTGGTGTACACTCTCAGAATACTATATTCACTTTGGAGTTTTCTGCTGCGATATGAACTTGTTTGCGGTTGTTTGGCAGCTATAAGATATCAGCTCCATATAAAATGTTTACAAGAGGATTACAGTGTAGAAAACTTTTTTATTTCGGATCCTCAAGATTCAAGTTTTGTTGCAAAGCATTGAAACAAAATGTAAAAGACCATGCTTTAGTAATGAAATCATTTTTGTTGTATTTTCCTCTGAAAATTGAGGAGCTGAAACTCATATGTAGCTGTTATATTTAAATGTTCATGCCTTTGCTCTTGAATTGTCATTTAAAACCTTGGTTGCTAAACAGATCTTGCTCGGCTTCACATCCACATTTTAATATATTTATAGATAAATTAAATATATATATATACATATCCGCAGCCATTGCAATTCCACTGCAGGATGAAAGCCTCCACCACAAGCCATAATCTGCCACAGTGGTCCAGTGTGGGTTGGCAGATAGCTAATCCTGCCGAGGACTAGAACCTACAACTCTGAGGTCTGAACAGATTCCACAGCTGGTGCGGTAACCAACTGGGCTGTCTCGCCAGTTAAAACACACACACATACACGCACGCCTGCACACACACTCACACATGCACGCCTGCACACACACTCAGGTTATATATATATATATATATATATATATATATATATATATATATATATATATATATATATATATAATTCCAGTCCAGGTTTTGGTAAGCACACCCGAAGAAAAAAACACATTTAAAATTGCTGGAGTGCAACCAATTTTGACCAAAATAGCTAAAAGCAGATACACAAAGTATTGGTGTACATCCACATTTTCAACACCATTAACCCTTTACTCTGAGGCATTATGCCTGCATATCACTACTATAGTAAAGATGAGGATTTAGTTACATTATATGGCCATAGAATGCTAAGCTTGTCACCAACGTCAAGGTACCTCATTTTGGCAAGTACCTAACCTTAATATGCTTTGTCTTATGAACTGAATCTCTCCTACTTTAGGCATTTACTAACCTTAATTTACTTTATCCTGAGAGCTGAGTCTTGGTCAGCTTTACTCATTAATGAAGAGAGACTCTCTGACAGGCATTATATAGTGTCCTAGAGACAATGAGCTTTGCACCTGGTGGTGGGAGGGGTGCTTAAACCAATAGAAGCTGGTCAAAACTTCCAAAAGTACAATTCCAGTCCAGGTTTGGTAAGCACACCCAAAGAAAAAAAAAACACATTTAAAATTGCTGGAGTGCAACCAATTTTGACCAAAATAGCTAAAAGCAAATATACAAAGTATTGGTGCACATCCAAATTTTCATCACCATTAACCCTTTACTTTGCGGCATTATGCCTGCATATCACTACTATATTAAAGATGAGGATTTAGTTACATTATATGGCCATAAAATGCATTGTCTCTAGGACACTAGATAATGCCTGTCAGAGAGTCTCTCTCCATTAATGAGTAAAGCTGACCAAGACTCAGCTCTCAGGATAAAGTAAATTAAGGTTAGTAAATGCCTAAAGTAGGAGAGATTCAGCTCATAAGACAAAGTTTTTTAAGGTTAGGTACTTGCCAAAATGAGGTACCATGGCGTTGGTGGCAAGCTTAGCATTCTATGGCCATATAATGTAACTAAATCCTCATCTTTAATATAGTAGTGATATGCAGGCGTAATGCCACAGAGTAAAGGGTTAATGGTGATGAAAATGTGGATGTGCACCAATACTTTGTGTATTTGCTTTTATATATATATATATATATATATATATATATATATATATATATATATATCCGCAGCCATTGCAAATTCCATTACAGGATGAAAGCCTCCACCGTAAGTCATAATCTGCCACAGTGGTCCAGTGTGGGTTGGCAGATAGCTAAACCTACCGAGGACTAGAACCTACAACTCTGAGGTCTGAACAGATTCCACAGCTGGTACATTAACCAACTGGGCTGTCTGGCCAGTCACAAACACACACACACAAATGCACACACTCACATATATATATATATATATATATATATATATATACACACACACATATACATGCAAACACATACATACATGCACACAGAGACATGCACATATACAAGCAAACATATAAATACACATATACACGCAAACATATAAATATATGTATACACACAAACATATGCATACACTCAAATACACACATATACAGTACATATAAACACCCCCCCACACAAATATATATACATACACACCTATGCACACACATATATATATAAACACATACATACACACATACATACATGCACATTCATACATCCATGCACACACACACATACAAGTGCAGACACATAAAACACATCAATTCAAAAACACACACTCATGTACATAAAAAAAACACACAAAAAAATATAAAAACACACACACACACACACACACACACTCTTGCTCTCTATCTCAATTTCATGGAGCGATGTGATGCTGTAAAAAGACAGGCACTCACAAGTTTTATGAATAAAGAAAAAATAGTGGGAATCTATTGCATAAGTTTCAACATTTCAGCTCTAACGTGAGTATCCTTTTTTTACAGAAGGAAAAGCACTAAGATACTTTCATTTCGGATGGTGTAAGAGAAGGGGGATCTTGGATGGGAATATCCCAGTTTACTGTACCTTGGCAGATAAAAAGTACAGTACAGCTAACACATAACAGCTTTTTATCTTTGTGACTAGTTGAGTCTATCCATTAGCCAAATAAAGGTTTAGCCTCCATTATACTGCCTTCTGTAACTCTGTACAATTTGTGCACTTTACACATTTTGTAGCATGATATTCCTAGATATGCATATGTGCAAGCAAAACTTTGATATTAAAAAGTCAATTGTAGTATGATACATCTAGATATTCATGATCTTAGATGCACCATCAAATTCGCATTTACACTTCAATTGGAGGTACACAGAGTAGAATAATTTATCTACACTAATATATTCCACCCTTTTGGTGGAGAGGCTCTGACAACCTCGGAAGGATGGACAAGGAGGAGGGAGGTGATTTAGGATACCATTTTGGGACAGATGAGTAAATAATTACCCAGGCTGTGCCACACAGTTCAGAGAACTCCTCTCTGCTGAGGTTAAAAAGTCCCTAACTAGTAAACCAAAAGTCTCTAAAACCATGCCGCTAATTGAAAAACAAAAATCACAAGGTACTATATTTTTTTTCTTTTTTGTATTTTTCTGAATGGTTGGCAAATAAACTGCTGCTGCTATATAGTGGTAGAAGCAAGAGCCTTATGTAGTTAAGTAGAGTTTTAACAATTTAGGGACCGGAGGGGAGTTTTACACATTGCTTAGCAGTGCATTGCAGATCCTTCTGGTACATGGAGGCTTCATTTGGACTTAGTTCTAGGTTATTGGCAAACGCATCCAAGCAAACAAATTCACACATTCTATAAGTGCAGCGATGTAGCCAAAATAGCTCGGAGCAGAAATGAAAGCATCAGCACACATCTGTACTCAGAAAAACATGGCAAAAAATCAGCTTCGTAAAATATATGTACAGCTGCATATTGCCTGCATGGAAAGATTTTTGATACTATTGCATTAACCAGTTGAGTGGCAGAGGGACTTACACTTAAAGGGCCAGGGAGCTAGTAAAACATTATTATGAAAAGAATGCCCCCACACACTGCTGAGAGATACCACAATCTAAAGTTATTACAGCACACACTTTTTTTATTTTTGAGAATTTGGGTTCATGATTTTTGTGGCTATTCCATTTTATGGTGGCTCTGTTTCTATTGCTATAATAAGGAATGGTTACTCTGTATTGTTTCTATAGCCTATTCCAGGGTCCCATACCTATCCACCACACGAACAGTTGTCGGGCAAGTTTGTAGGCAATATATCTTCCAATGCAAATCAGTAATGTGCAAACCTTGTTAATGATTATATCAAATATTTTGTCTTGGTTACACCTTTACATAGTAACAATACATGCTGACCCTCTGTTGTCTACACACTCACACATGCCTTCCAACATTTCAAATGACTAAAGTGGGTGCTTTTGTTCTGGGTGTTGTTGCTGGGGAATGTGACTGGTAGGTGGAGCATAAATACACAAATACTGCAGTTTAAATAAACGTTAACAAGTTTTATTGCTGTGGGGCGATACAGTAGACTTGTATACACACTACGCATTCTGATCTTCTAGTACGCCAAGGTAGGAAGGAAAATCAGAAGGATTTGGGTCTCAAAGAGGTACTGTTCCTCCTAAAGAGAGACACTTGGGAGGTATGCACACATAGAGGCCCACTGTACACAGTGCTGCCACACGGTCAACTGAACACACAGTTGCTCAATGTTCCCACAAAAAACACACTCACTCCTACATGTGAAGTGTCTCCAGTGAACTCAATCTCCCAAATACAGTGGCTACTTACACACTCAATCACCCACCCACATACAAGACTCCACACACTCGCGTAGCCACCAGCATACTATGGCTCTACACACACACACACACACACACACACACACACACACACACACACACATATAGGAAAAAACAAAAAGAGCGCAAACGATCTAAGAGCAGATGTGTTCTTGATAGATATATACTAAAAACCTATGCACTTACTAGATGCTAACTTGAATGAAAGTCCATAATGAGAATTAGAGGAGATAAATTCCTTCCAGATACGTGCCGAGTTGCTTCTCAAGGAGAACGCTAGGATGTTGTGGTTAACCCTTCATGTGCCAGTTCAAAGAATAATCATGTCGATTCAAATCTGTAGAGTGGGAAATTGTCTCAATAAAGCATACTGACCTTGAGGCTGACGTTAGTCTTCCCATAGAGCAGTTATCTCCCTTCATTTTACAGATTTGAATCGGCATATTAAGAGTTGACTGGCATGATTATTGTTTGAACCAGCACACGAAGGGTTAACCGGCATGTCCTAGTGTTCTCCTGAGAGACAACTCGGCGTGTATCTGGAAGGAATTTATCTCCTCTGATTCTCATTACGGGCTTTCATTCAAGCTGGCATCTAGTGCATATATTTCTTAGTATTTATCTATCAAGAATACATCTGCTCTTAGATCGTTTGCGCTCTTTTTCTTTTTTCCTATATATGTGCGTCGCACTGTGATGGTGCTTATGAAGATGTCATTTAAGGAAGCTGCATGATCAAGAACAGTAATAGTTGCTGATAACATTACAGATTGCTGAACATTTACGTATGCATCTTAAGATAATTATAGACTGTCTATCTGGAGTGCTTTCCTTTCCTTTTTTATTTCTACACACACACACACACACTCATCCACCCACACAGTGGTCCCACTTACACTCACCTACACACATAGTGGTCCCATTCACACTCTCCCGCCCATATACAGTGACACATACCCTAACTAAATATGGTTTAGGAAACAAATAAAAAGCTTATCATCATAGAACAAGTTGTGGTGTTCTTTTATTACTGATTAAAAATGTTTTGAATTTCATTGTTAAAGTAATTAATGGAGTGGATGCAAGGTATTTAAATGGAATTGCAACACATTGTTTACATGGGAAATAAGCCCTTAAAAGAAGGATTCACCAATGTAGGCATAATTCATACAGTTATCACGGTGACCGTGATCTTCTTTGTCAGTGACATTGCTACTTCCTGTTCTATTCCTGCTGGGCTCTTATTGGCCACTGGGTTCTGCCCCGCCCAGCGTTAGCCTTTTTAACCTCAGTCCTGGCGCCCTTTCGTGGTGTTCCTGTACTGCTGTACTGCTGTTCTTGTACTGCTGTTGGTTCCTGCTCCGTGTTTGACCCGGTTTTGCCTGACCTTGCTCCTGTCTCTTCTGCTCCGTGATTCTGTTGCTGACTAGGACTGGCTGACTACCGCTCTGTGTACCGATCCTGACCGTGGCTGACTAGCTGAACCGTTGCTGACTAGGACTGGCTGACTACCACTCTGTGTACCGATCCTGGCTGTGTCTGACTACCTGATCCGTTGCTGACTTGGACTGGCTGACTACCACTCTGTGTACCGATCCTGGCTGTGGCTGACTACCCGATTTGTTGCTGACTAGGACTGGCTGACTACCACTCTTTGTACCGATCCTGGCTGTGTCTGACTACCCGATCCGTTACTGACTAGGACTGGCTGACTATCACTCTGTGTACCGATCCTGGTTGTGGCTACTACCCGATCCGTTGCTGACTAGTGTCTTCCTGGGAGTAGTGCCTTGCCAGTCCCTGTCAGTATTGCCTCCGGTTACCCTAATCTCCTGGGACTAGTGCCTGTCAGTGTTGCCTCTGGTTATTCTAGTCCTCGGGACTATTGTCTGGTCAGTGCCTGTCAGTGTTGCCTCCGGTTACCCTAGTCTCCTGGTACTAGTGTCTTGTCAGTGCCTGTCAGTGTTGCCTCCGGTTACCCTAGTATCCTCGGACTAGTGTCTTGTCAGTGCCTGTCAGTGTTGCCTCCGGTTACTCTAGTCTCTTGGGACTAGTGCCTTGCCCGTGCCTGTCAGTGTTGCCTCCGGTCACCCTAGTTTGCTGCCTTCTATCCCTAGCCTTCTAGGGATTCTGCCCTGCAGTCACCTACCGTCTCGCTAGTTGGGTACGCTTCCTAGGTTTGGTACTGCTGAGGTTCTGTTCCTGGTTCCTGTCGTCTGATCCAGCTTGCTGTATACTGTTTTGTTTTGCTATTTCTCATGCACCCTGGCCTGTGTCAGATTTGGGAAGTGCCATGGTACTGTCCGGATCTGGATCTGTGAAGGGTGACCTTGTGCACTTTATTATTCTTAATACAGCTGATTTTACCTTACTAACTTGTCTGAGTGTTCTTACAAACCGTGACAACAACAGTCTGGTATATGTTATATGCCGCTTTTAGCTGGTTTTGATCTCTTTTGTAATCCAAGTCAGTATGCCAGGCCACATCATCTGAAATCTGGACAGAGAGATACAAGGCAGATTTTTCCTTATACTGAAAGAAGATTGTCCCATGTTGCGATCCGCTTTCAGTTCCAAGACTTGAAGGATGATGTAAGTATAAGGGGCATGAGGGGGATAATTTCTAATATTATTTCAGGGGATATATATATATAGCTAATTCAGCATTAATAACGTAATTATCTGTTGTATGCACTACAAAGAAGGATTGCAGCGTTGCTCATATGGAAACATTGCAATCCCTTTAAATTTAGACAACCCAGATAATTTCTAGGTGTTAGTGTTCCTTCAGGAGGCTCTGATCCAACGAAACTGTTACCCTTTAAGAAACAAAGATTGCTAAATAAACATAGTAACCTTCCCATAATAAAACGATTTCTACTTTTCTGCTGCTAAACATATTGTTGAACAATGACAGGTAGAAATAAGGAGGGAGGGATAAACTACCCTGGTCCAGGTTAGATTTATGCATGCAACCCCCTGATTACTAGAAAGACATCTCAGCAGAAAGAACAATGCAATACCTTGATTTTCATGTCAATTTGTCTTGTTTTGGCTATGTCTAGATTCAGAGCAACAATTTGATTAGGCTCCATTTTAGTGTAGACCAAGCCTTCCAGATCTACTTATCTAAAACCTCCTGCATTTCCAGAGATCCTTCTGCATGAAGGGAAGAGGCAGAGGCCTGATGGATGGCTGGCACACTTGGGAATCAACAATACATTTTTGTCTTCAGTGGTGTAACCATAGGGGTTGCAGGGGTTGCACCTGCGACTGGGCCCGTGCACTCCAGTGGCCCGGTCTCCCCCCATGCCGGCGCTATAGTAATGCAGAGCTCTGGGAGATGACATCATCTCCCAGCGCTTTGCATTACTAAGAGGACCATGCGGGAGCTCCAGGTAGGAGATGGGGGCATTGTGGAGGGGGTTAACATGGTCGAGGGGGGGGCCCATTGCACTTCTTGTACCAGGGCCCGGAGGCTTCTAGTTACGCCTCTGATTGTCTTACATCCATCTGGGTCAACCAGATACTGGAGATTTCAATGAGAATCTTAACGTCAAATATGGCTTGTGAGAACAATCTATACAGCAATCCACAGGCTTGAGGCAACTAAGATTTTCCCATCTCGGAACACAGCAAGTTGCAGCATACTGCATGTGGGAGAGTATTGTGAGGAATGGGTATCCTAAGTGAATAACTACACTGGGAGAAATCGTTTCATTTGGGGACAATTAATTAAATAGCAGATCTTTACTGTCTCCTGGCCCTTAAAAGGAAACTATTTATTTAACCCTTTGAGTACCAGAGCGGTATCCAACACATTAACTTACCTAGGTAAGTGTTCTTTATAGAGCAAATGTACAATGGAATGGCTGAAAAGAAAAGAATCAAGGTATTACAATGGCCCAGTCAAAGTCCAGACCTCCACCCTATTGAAATGCTGTGGCGGGACCTTAAGAGAGCTGTACATAAACAAATGCCTGCAAACCTCAGTGAACTGAAGCAACGTTGTAAAGAAGAGTGGGCCAAAATTCCTCCACAACGATGTGAGAGACTGATAAAGTCATACAGAAAACAACTACTTCAAGTTATTGCTGCTAAAGGTGGTTCTACAAGCTATTGAATCATAAGGTGTACTTAGTTATTCACACATAATTTTCTTTCTATTTATGTTTGCATTATATATATATATATATATATATATATATATATATATATATATATATCCTATATAACAATTCTCTAAAACGTTTGTAACAATGCAGTCATGCGCAGTAGAGACTGCTGTGCATGCTGCAGTCATGCGCAGTAGAGACAGTCAGCGCTGCGGCTAATCCAGCTCTGTATCAGCCGCAGCGCGGGCAGTCTCTACTGCGCATGACTGCCCCGTGACCGGCTGGCAGTGGCACTGTGGCACCTGTAACGGGCTCTTCAACTAGTATATATATGCAGTTTCCTGTATATTGTGATCTGTTAACCCTTTTGACGACAGAGGGGGTATGCAACAATTTGCTTTGCAATGCGTTGTTCACTCCTCTGGCACTCAAGGGGTGAAATTCTGCAGAGGTAGTGCATTAAAAATAACTTGGTCAAAGATTACACATCTGTGAACCAGCAGGGATGTACTAAAAATATGACTTGCTGATATGTCCCAACCCAAGTACACTGAGAATCGCTCACAGCAAACAATAAACCTGAATGACTCGTAAGAGAACTTAGATGTTATCAGACGGAAACTGAAATAACTATCAGGAGACAAGAGAGATGAAATGCACTTAAAAACAGTAAACAGAAAAGACTAAATGCGGTTTGAAGGATGCCTACCTAGGTACGTCCTTCTGACAAGCAAACTAATAGTCACTCATCTTTAGCACATAGTTCCTGTTTAACTTTCTCAGAGTCATCACTTTGGATAAAATTCTCCACATTGTACTCAGCTGCGACCAAAAATGAAATCTATGTGGGATTCGCTGAGAACTGATTATATCTATGTTATCTGCAACAAATGACGTTGCTATAGGAAATCATTAGATTTTTGCTTTAGAAGAGTGCAAATAGAAATGTATGGGAAGCTGCTACCTTGATTTGTTCTACTCTGAATGGCTCCTTATCAGAGTTTTGTCCTCAGGCTAATGTATACTTTGCATTGACAGATTTTGACACATTTGGAGCTTAGAAAATACAAGAAAAATAGCCTTGCTCATAGTTGGGCTGCCACTGAGATATTTTCAATCTCAGTACAATGCCCAGAGCTGGGAAAAAAGTAACTATTCAAAAATGTCTGGTTCATTAAATATATATAAAACCCTTTTAAGAGCTTGGGATGTATTTCCCAATAGGCAGAGTAGGCAACAGCCTTGAGCTACGTGTTTTGAGGGTCATCTCAGCTGTGCTGGCTACATCCACATTCTGAATTGTGGGATCGGCCAGAGCAATCTCAATGTCCTTATACCAGTTTTATACCAATTTACTGGCTATCATTTAACCCCTTGGATGCTAGAGAGATCTCAGGAATTCGTTGGAGATCTTTCTAGCAAATAAGAGGTTTGAAGCCTTTTTTTGCGCTGGTATGTTATAGGCTAAGGGTATTTTCTGTGCCGGGGAGAGTGTATAGGACTGGGGGAGGGGTCATGTGAGGAGTGGGTTTGTCCATGGGCACAGCTATGTGTTCCTAGTGTGCACAGTCTAGGGGCACCTTGGATGTAATTCCAGCCCTGGGCTTGAGGAATTTTTTTTGTACCCTGGAGGTCAGTCGCATTTTCAAAAATTTTGCTATCCACCTGTTTAGGTGTGATTCTTGTTACTACCTTTCTAGTTAAAGTAAAAAATTTTTGCCCATAGGTTTTGTTAGTAAAGTATTATTAGGGAAGCTGTTTTTTTATGTAAATCCTTTTGCAGTTATTTAATTTTTTGTGCTGTATACTTCCGCAGAATGTGCACAGCACAGCTCTATCTGACTGCATAATTCTCCTCCTACTGAGTTAGCAATATACTGAGGTTGCAACCTCAGTATAATGCTTACCGGAGCTTGCTACAATGATAGCAGACATTCACAGCACATCGAAGGGAAGCGTGAACACGCTTCCTGGGGCATCTAGGAAAGAGGTGGGAGGAGAATTAGGCAGTCAGATAGAGCAAATTTTCATCACCATTAACCCTTTACTCTGTGGCACTGTGCCTACATATTACTATATTGCTACTATATTAAAGATGAGGATTTGGTCACATCAATTGCCACCACACCAAGGTACCTCATTGTTAGTGACAAGTTCCTAACCTTAATATGCTTTGTCTTATGAGCTGAATCTCTCCTATTTAGGCATTTACTAACCTTAATTTACTTTATCCTGAGAGCCGAGTCTTTGTCAGCTTTACTCATTGATGGAGAGAGACTCTCTGACAGGCATTATATAGTGTCCTAGAGACAATGAACATTGCACCTGGGGGTGGGAGGGGTGTTTAAACCAATAGAAGCTGGTCAAATCTTCCAAAAGTACAATTCCAGTCCAGGTTTTGGTAAGCACACCCAAAGGAAAAAACAAATTTAAAATTGCTGGAGTGCAACCAATTTTGACCAAAACAGCTAAAAGCAAATACACAAAGTATTGGTGCACATCCATATTATCATCGCCGTTAACCCTTTACCCTGTGGCACTGTGCCTGCATATTACTATATCTATATCTATATCTATCTATATATATATATATATATATATATATATATATATATATATATATAACAAAAAGTATAGGCAATCTGACTTTACATATTATTCACTTGCAGATTGTGTAAAGTCAGAGGGTACTATCCTTTTAACACTTTGAATACCAGACTGGTATGCAATGCATGCACTGGATACCTCTCAAGCACTCATAAGGGTTAAACACTGATGAAATATGCATTGCTCTTTTAATCATGGATGACCATTCTGGGGACAGATGTTGCATTTGAAAGGCACGGTGTTTTGCATCTTAGAAATTATGTTCAGTCTGACATTTATTTCACAGATGGTAAGAGGCCATTAACAACTGAATACTGCAACACAACAATAAGATGTGCCTGTTCTGTGTACTGCAGCATATGCTTAGGGAAAGCTGTGTTCTAAGGCTTCAGGAAGTGAGTTATTTAGCAGATGAAGCCATAAGACACTAGCGCTCAGCATGTGGGACCACTTACTCTATGCCATGCAGCGTCTTATACAGATGTGGGGCATCAATCAAATCTAGGTTTGTTTTATTTCTCAGTACCAGTGGCTGGTGGATAAAATAAACAGGTGATCTTTATTCTTAAAGGAGAACTAACACCTCCTAATAATAACACCCTCTAAACCACACACATATGGTCTAATATCCCCATGAATTTTATCCATCTTCAGTCCATTCTGGATGTCCTGTTCATGGAGGGGGACATGACAGTTACTGGCAGGACTAGTTTTACATCCCAGGTGCCCCAAGGCAAGGCACTCTAATTGCTCTTAGTTCTATCCGTGGTGTCACCCTACTCATAAATTAATCCCCGCCCCAAACTCATCCACTGTTTCCAGGCACAGAAAATACCCTTGGCCTATAACAAGCAAGAGCAAAAAAGTCCTGAACCCCTTGATTGCTAGAGATATCTCCACTCCATTGGAGATCTCTCTAGCATTCAAAGGGTTAAATAATATCATGTAAAGCGGTATAAAACTGGTGCACGGACATTGAGGCTGCTCTGGCCACACCTACAATTCAGAATGTGGGCGTGGCCATCACAGCTGAGGTGCCCTCAAAATTTGGAGCAGTTGTCTACTCTGCTTATTGGGAAATCTAGCCCTGGTTACTGGCAGTTTTTTCAAACTGAATGAATAAGCCTACTTAACCCTTTAGGGCCCAGATGGGTGTGTAGCACATCGGAAGCAATGAGCTGCATGCCCCTCTGGTCAATAAAGGGTAAATATTACCTTTTATAGTGAGCCGACTTTGTGGTCCTATGGTCCTTTGGTCCTACTAGTGACTGTTATTCCCACCTCTATGAACATGACATCCAGAGCTGAGGGAAGATTTTAGGGGTTTCTAGCGGTGCTGCAAAAAAATGTAGGACCCCTCAATCAAAAATATTTTCACAGATGCACAACAAGAAACTACTGGGCACTGGGACAGATGGGGGCCCCTTGGGTACAATTACAACTGCACTCCGCACCCCTGTAGTAACACCCTAGCTATAGAAAGGTAAGTGATAGGGTATGATCAGGAGGTGTTAGGACTCCTGAAATTGGTATTATTATTATTATCCTAGGTCTTTATCTGTGCTCCTGTGCTGGTTGTGACACCTTTAAAGGCCAGTGTATAATAACTGACTGAAATAGCTTTCTAGACTGCACAGATGTCTAAAGAGACCACCGCAGTTTCAAAAGCAATGCAAATTAACATCTCGGTCAGGAGCAGATTTTCCGTTAGGCGCAGCAAGCAAGCACCTAAAGCACCACATCTGGAGAGGAGGAGCCTCTACCATATTCTGAGTTGTGGGTGTGGTTAGAGCAATCCCAGTCCTCCTGCACTAGATACCCATTCTTGGTTTATGGTGTTTATGTAACCCTTTTACTGGGCTTTAGTTAACCTCATGTACGTTAGAGAGGTCCCCAATGCATCATTAAGCAATGCACTGGAAACCTCTCTACTATCCACAGGGATAAATGCTTATATTTTACTTGCATGTTATGTGACATGAGCATTTTCTTTGCCAGGCAACGCTGGGTGGTACTTGCAGATAATGCAACTGCTTTAAAAAAGCAATGGATGCCTATCTAGCACAGAACAATATTTAAAAATATGACAGATGGCTTCAATGCAAATAGTTTGTTGATCCAGGGAACTATCTGACTGCCATTTGGAGTCAGTAGGGACTTTTTTTACCCACTTGGATCGAAATTGGAAATGGCTTCAAGGTTTTTTTTTTTTGCCTTTCTCTGGATCAACAGGGGTGTTTCTGGCATGGGCTGGACTTGATGGACGCATGTCTTTTTTCAGCTTCATCAACTATGTTACTATGTGCGCCTCTCAAACTTCAGTGAATGGCTAATCTACATGGGCATCAGCCATTAATGTGTAGCTGACACTAGAGTGGGGTGGCCATCAACTACACTCTCCAGCATTTGCATCACCAGGGCAACACAGGGCAAGGTAGGCAAAATAAGGGTGGCTTGAATGGACATACATTGCAGTCCTGTTTTAATTACACAAAATAAACATAGCTTAACATACCTCTAATTAAAGGGAACGTGGAAAATGTATACAATGTGTTGTGGGGATTGTCTTGCTGAGTAAAACAAGAGTAATACCACTACTGGAAAATGCTTCATTCAAAAGTTATTAGAGCTCCAACTTTCCTTTTCCGGGGGGGGGGGGGATACTGCCACGGTCCAGAATTTTTGGGTAGTGCTATTGTAATTCCACTCTATGGATTACTTTTATCTTTGACTATACATTACTGTATCAATGGCACTATCTGAAACTGGCAGGTCATGGATGGACTGAACCCAGAAATGCAGGCTTGTGCTGAAATAACTTTGGAACAAAGCACCAACCAGCAGTGATAGGGCCCTTGTTTTAGCGAGCAGGAAAATCCATTCTAAAATATAACTTTTTTCATACTATGTGTTATGTCTCTTTTAAACATTTTCTTTAAATAAGACGAACTCTGAATAGAGTATTCCCTATACTTCCTCCAAGACAGGAGAGATTTTTATGACTATCCCTCCAGAGTTATGATGGGAGACACACGTCAATGGAAAAGTCATGGATAAATAGTATAGGGTCTGTTTACTAATCTAATGATTTCCCATCAGGATTAGATTTACAGTGACTCTGAAAATAGAAGCACATGAATGAAAATGATAAATGACACATGATAAATAGCATGTCAAGGTAGTCACAGAGACAAAATACTGAAAGCAATATTATTTTTGCTTCCATAAAATGAGTCTAGTCTTGTTAAATATGGTCAGCTTCTCTGCTTACTAAGGTTGGGGTGCCAGATTATCTCTTTAGAAGAGGATACATATGAAAAATACCCACTGCCTTGACACATGGGAACCTTGGCAGCCCTGCAGCAGGCATATTTCATATGTATCCTCTTTTAAAGGGATGATATGGAAACACTAAGGAAAATTAACTGGAGCAAGCCAACTGGGGGCCTCTCTAGCATTCATCAAGTTAACCCCTTAACAACCAGTGGTCCAGTGAGTGGACTCCCCTTAAGGACCGCTTTGAAGTTGGTTGGGGCGCCAGCCACTTGACTGATCACATGTGGTGGCATGCCAAACAGGGGTCTGATAGAGACCGTTCCAGTCTTGGAGCAGTCAATTTCAGACCCTGCTAGTGCTAACAGCACCACGTGAGTAAAAATAATACAACTAAGCACTATGGAGAGACAATCCTGGGGTCAACAGAGACACAGAGACAGTTTTTCCCAAAACATTACGATCAAAAAACCTGTGCATGAAACAAAAACTAACTATAGTAGATAAGAATACAGTAGATTCAGCAATTAATCTATTGCAGAGTCTGCTCCCCAGGAGGGAATATAGCAACACCTAATTTTAAATTAAATAATGCAACATGATCTGTTCATTCAGACCCTTAGGAGCCACAGTGTCCAAAAAATGAATCAATGTTGCTTCCTTTGTAGAATATGCATATATACTAGCGAATGCTGCATGGTGTTGCCCGTGGTTTTGGCGATCTGTGCACGTTGGGGAACGTCTGGAAGTCGATGATGGTAAGTCTTGTTGCAGTGATTTGCACTCCTGTGAAAATCACCCTCCTGATTTTGACAAAATCGCTAATCCATGGCATAGATAGATAGATAGATAGATAGATAGATAGATAGATAGATAGATAGAGCACAATCCCAGAAATCTTGTAATTCTGAAGACAAAGTTGGCAGCACCAGTGGGACTTTTTTAATGTCTAAAAAAGCAATTTATTTGGACAACAGTTTTGTCACAACATGGATTAGTTTGTTCTAAAAATGTTACCATGGACAGGAAATGTCAGCAGATGGAAACACCATGAAGGAAACTGAGCAACAAATAAAATTGGGAAGGCAAGATTTGGAACCTAGTGTTGTCTTTAAGACAAATTTACCACTCTGCCTCAAGCGAAAGGTTTTTGAACAATGTGTCCTTACGTATGGCTGTGAAATATGGACACTGAATGCCAAAGCCATACAAAAAAGAAAGGTTATGCAGAGGTGTATGGATTAGTGAATTCTAAACTTAACAAAAAGAGACTGAAAAATGTGTGCATGGATCTGTCAGCAAACAAAAGTCTATGGCATCACTAAAAGAGCCTACAACAGAAATAGGTAGGTCACAGAGAAAGAAGACCTGATGGTAGATGGACCACGTTTTGGAATGGTTTCCACTTGATACTAGACACCCGAGAAGAAAACCAAAGACAAGATGGTAGATGAAATTAACAAATTTGTTGGTACGCAGTAGCAACAAAAGGCACAGGACCAAAGTTGTTGGAGGCTTGCTGAGGAGGCCTTCATCCTGCAGTGGGTCGACAACGGCTGAAGATGAATATCTGCTGTTGGTAGCACACCTAATCAGGTATCACCTTCTGTTAAGCCTTTGAGGGCCGGAGGAATGCACAATGCCTTGCTCACTAATGCATAACTACAGAGGAAGTGCAGGTGTGCCGGGCCCAGCATCCAAGGGGCCTCATCTGCCCCCTGAGACCAATAGGTTTTATTAATGTCACCGTAAAAATACCTTTGTGTTAGGGGGCTTAAAAACGTGTTATCAATGGGGCCCACAAATGGCTAATTTCTCCAATGACTGCACATCCCTCTGGTCCTCAAAGGGTTAAACAAATTACTGTACAACTCCCCCTTAACACCGTGGGAACCTGCAATGTTTGTAATGCCTGTGAAGGGGTTAAAGGTTTAGATTCTTCAATAACCTACACGCTGAAGGTAATGTTTCTTTTTCTCTAATAAAATAAGCCTGGTTTTCCCAAAAGTCAGAAGGTTGGAGGTGCGCTTTAATCTCCTCACTTTCAGAAATCCTTTCATGTAAAAAACACTGTGATCTTTCGGTTTGTTTTTCATGAGAATTGAAATGCTACGGTGCAGTAGAACAGCAGACTGCTTAGAACAGAAAGGTCACCTTCTCATTCGCTTACAAATCATTGGTTTTTGGTGAGTTCATACATTTTGGAGACTAGTAGAGTAAAAGTGATACCTTTATTGGCTAACTTAACCGCTTTAGAGTGCTAGCTTTCAAGACCCCTTAGGTCTCTTCAAAGGGCTGGATTTCCCAGTAGGCAAAGTAGAGCTCCTCATTTTTAGGGGCACCTCGGGTGTGCTGGCCACACCCACATTATGAATTTTGGGTGCGGCCAGTGCAATCGCAATGTCCTTGCGTCAGTTTATATAACCCTTTACAGTTTACTATTTAACCTCTTGGATTCTAGAGAGATCTCTCCAGCAACCAAGGTGTTAAAGTTTTTTCATTCTTGCTTGTTATAGACCAAGGGTATTTTCTGTGCCAGGAAACTATGAATAGGACTAGGGTTGTGGTCATGTGAGGTGTGGAGGTGTGGTCATGGACAGAGTTAAATGCACCTACAGAGCCTTTGCATAAGGGAGCCTGGGATCTAAATCCAGCAATGGCTCTTCATCTTCAGTCAAGAACTAAGTGGTCCTGAAGAACTGCCCTCTATAGTTTCTCGGTTAGCCAACAAAGGTACCACTCATACTCTACTGGTCTCCTGCTTTATCAGTGGATAACATGGTAACACCTTTTTCCAATAAATTTTAGAGAATTGTCACAAAATAATAGTGGTATAAGGCCTTGCTCATACTTGCATCTGAATTGCAATGACTCAAACACGTGAAAAAAACACATGTAATTGCTATCTTTGTGTCAAATACTACTGTTCACACTCCTGAAAAATGTAGCAAATGTCACCACGTAACACATCTTGCTGCAACAGTGTGTTATCAGAACTTTATGAGATTTGTATTAATTTCATTGACATTGTACTAAAGATTGCATGTTTGTGCAAATATTGTTAGAATATTAAACATATACAAAAAGGGAAAAAGTTTATGAATCATGATAATACGAAAGAATATGAGACACAACAGTTTATTAACTGTAAGACAGTGGGAATAATCTATCTCATTACTTGCATATGTGGACGAAAACATGTGGGAAAAACAAAGAGAGAATTCAGATGTAGAATATTAGAACATCTGGGAGATATAAGGAATGGTAGAGATAGACCGGTAGCAAGACATGTGATAGAGAAACATACAGGCAATGTAGAAGCTGTGAGATTTCAAGGGGTCCAACATATCAAAGGTACATCTAGAAAAGGGGACTTAAATTCTAAGCTGCTGAGATATGAGGCCCAATGGATTTATAGACTGGGCACGCGTAACCCTCAAGGGTTAAATGAAGGTTTTACGTTCAGTCCCTTTATTAAGGAATAAATTTAAAGTTTATACCTATAAAAGAGTTAAAGTATTTAACATCAGTAAAGATGAAGTATTGAGCGAGAAGTAACGTTATGAAAAATCATATAATAACCCTAATAGGAGAGAAATGTCCTTTGATTTAAGTAGAAAGGTAAATAGTTAAATAATATATAGAACATCAGGAATGAATGTAATAGGGAATAATAATACAGAGAGTAACATACAACACTATGAAAAACTACATAGTTTTCTTAGTAAACATCCTGTGATTCTATTAGGGATACAAACAGTTAAATAATAACCAGTATAACAGTAATGAACAACACAGAGTTGATATAAATCTCCCAAATAGGGGACAAGATTTCCAGGTTCAATCAGGGTAATAAATGGTTAAACAACATGGGTAATATTAACAAATAATAGTCAGGAATGGTAGGGGTTAATGGAAAATATAGAGTTAAGATTCATGCAGATCGGCAATGTTACTTGTAAATATTTATTATTTCTAACGATACATCTTTATTATAAATACAATATTGAGGATAATTAATTAATATTTTCTATTTAGATTCAAAATAATAAGTTTAAATGAGAAGAGACTATTACGGTGCCATAAATGACGTCATTCTGACACTTTCAATGTGGAAGTAGTAACCGCTCCTTGAAGAACGGAGGGTATTTAATGATGAAGGTATAGACCATTTTTTCACTATACGGCCCCTGACGAAGCTGCTGACGCAGCAAAACGCGCTGGGCGGAGCCATAGGGGTCTGCATTGCAGCATGCAATACAGACAGTTACTAAGTGTACAACTGTTTTAAAAAAAGAGAATTATCATAAATAAAGTGAACAGAGAATGAGTAGACTGATACAGGGATAGTCGATCGATACTTATAGCTAAAAAGTGAAAGCTAGAACAACGATCGGTTAGACACGAGCTGTAGTAATGCAGTGGTTACTGAAATAGACTAAAGATGAAACAAAGCAATGATCGCTCATATGAGACTAATATAAAGAGTAGTAGCCGCACACGGTATAACATTAGCCATATAGGGTCCAGTGTTCTTTGACAGCTCCCGTGTAACTCAGTACTAATAGTAGGATTGCAACTGTAGCAACAGATAGAATATTTGATCTAGTGTTCTTGGAACAGATTTTGAGATACTAAGTATATAATCACGGCTAGGACAGATAGAAAATTTATCCATTTCCGTTATATCGGCGTCTCTAGACCAGTACAGAGACAGGACACATGGGGGACGAGAAAATAGAAACAGTTCTTTGAGGTTAATAGCGGTCAACAGGAGGTATGAATAGCGATAATAGTTTATTTGATCAGGCGACTATCTAAGTAGATACATTTACAGAAGTACACGTTTCCCTAAAGGCTCCATTACATTCCATGTGAAGGATTTATTAATGGAAGTTGTTTTTAGAAGGGTTTTGTTTTAAATGAATAATTAATAAAGTGTATACTTTTTATGGTCTATATAATACATGTTGAACTGGTCTCTGTGGCAATGGGGGACAATTTATTAAAGAATAGACAAAGACTGACTAGTCTCCTATAGGATTTGCTACTTCTTGGTTGCTTTTGGTAGAATATTAAGCTGCAATTTTGAAGCTGAAGAAAAGCATTGTGGGTGATAAAATGTAGAGAACCATGCAATTCAACACTCATTGAAAGACACGTGATAATTACAAGCAAATCACAAACACATTTATGTATATGTTTTTATATCTGATTTCAGTGCATCAGACAAATCATCATTGTGGATGTGGCATAACAAATAAATGTTAACAGACACTGTTTTTGATAAATTAGATCTGATCTGGATAGGACATACATTAAAGTGACATTATCACCTAAAAATCAAAATATTTAATAGGCAACTAACTTGAATTAACATATATACCAAATGAATGAGTGTTTCAATTAGAAGTTTGGAATTTCAGAACAAAGACAAGCACTGAAGTGAAATGCAGTTTATTTAAACATGCAATAATTAAAAAGGTTCATACAAAACAAACATACAATAAGTAAACAAGTTACTTATGAGAGACATACAAAACAAACATTCAATAAGTAAACAAGTTACTTATAGGAGACATACAAAACAAACATACAATAAGTAAACAAGTTATTTATAGGAGACATACAAAACAAACATTCAATAAGTAAACAAGTTACTTATGGGAGACATACAAAACAAACATACAATAAGTAAACAAGTTACTTATATCTCCCCTGGAGCAAAACATCAGTGTGTGAGAGCCGTACACGCTAACTCCGTAGGATCACATACAGTTGAATAGCCCGACAGACCTGACGTCCCAAATGGCTAAACAGCAACACACAAGTTTGGATGAGGTACAGTCTACAGAGGTGAATAGCCCGACAGACCAGACGTCCCAAATGGCTAGACAGCAACACTGTACCTCTCCACAAAATGGCTCTGACCACTGTTGTCTTGATTACAGGTTAAAATACAGACTACGCCCTAAGATGTCTAAAACTACGCATGCGTATGTGCTTGGTTATATCACACAGAGTATAGAGACATCTCTAAATGATACTCATAAACACTACATCTTACAGTGCCTGCCCCTCTGCTGTTGCGAAACCTAATGCAGAGCATTAACCCCCAACTGACCGTGAGGAGAACACCAAAAACCATTCCTTACAATGAGTATCACATTATGTAATAATATATTTTTGTTGGTCTAAAATTCATTTTCAATGACAAGCTTTTGAGAGCAACAAGTTCCATTTATCAAGACACTGCATATCACTGCTATTCATACCTTTGGGAACAGTAGCATTATAAACTGCCAGAGCTGAAAATGCCGGTGGCAGAATTATTCCTACTGGCTGTGCAGGTTGGTGTGACATCACAGCAGCCAATACAAATCATCAGCTGCCTCTCCAGAGCTCATAGGCATGGGCATCCGTGGGGGGTGGCAAGAGGGTGCATTTCAGTACCCCATGATCACATGATTCAAATCTACCTATGAATGAATTTGTTTATTTATATAGTATCGCAAGTTTACAAAGCGATTTACAATTCAAGGGTTTAGACAATACAGGATTACAATTGCTTTGTAGATAGAAACACTGGAACTAAGGTCCCTACCTGAAAGCTTACAATCTAAAGTGGTAAAGGGAGACAAGGGTAAAGTGCGGAGTACAGTGTTAGACTTCTGGTCGGAATAGGGGTACATAAGTAAAGGAAGTAAATTAAGGATGTACAAAGTCAGCGCCTTCAGGTCTGAGAGGGAACCTAAAGAAGACTGGAGCTGGCAGCTGCACAACACTGAGGTGTGTAACCTTGTCTGCCTGCACCATCTCATTGATATACCAGGGGACTCACAAGTTTTCCCTGCAACCGAGAAACAAACGTACTATGTAGGCAGTACAGTGATCATCTGTGGAATGTGTTTTCTTATGCAGCTGGTCATAATTCTCTCTGACATCTCTGGTGAGCTTTGCTGCGTGTCCTTTAGACCTACTCACACCGAAGCCACAATATGTGAGGGAGTAAGAGACACAGGCGAAAAAGCTGCTCAGAGATGCGGTGATGGCATACAGAATTATGGTTAGCAGTACCAGGGAACACACATTCCACAAGAGATCATTTGTACAGTGAGTGAATCACTGATCACCCTCTGTTTATCTTCCATCCCTTCCTGCCATTTCCTTTCTTTCACTTCCTCTCTGTAACCTCACCCCACTGACAGTTTCCCAGTGACGCTATCTATGTCTGTACATCCCTTCTCTATCTCCTCACCCAGCATACAAGTCCTCTCAGTGGGCCATATGTACAAAGACAACAGTGGAGCAGTCAGACACAAGCCATCTTCATTACAGGAGAGATAATAATTAATATTAATTTAAATTAACCTTTTAACCCCTTGAAAACTAGAGTGGTATCTAGCACTCAAGTGGTAAAAAGTCACATTTAAATCAACAGGAATGTTAAAAATATTTATTTTTTTCCCTATGGTGTATTTGGTTTTCCCCAGATTTCTCCAGCTTTGTCTTTGTGCATATTCCCCAGTGTGTGGGTAGGTGACTGAACTGCGACATCTTGATACTGATCTACAAAGGCAAAATGGAGCAATTCTGGGACAAACTAATAGCATCACGGGGGACACGTAAACAGTTCCCAAATTCCCATTGTTTTACATGGAGATTTTAACACCTTCAGTACCAAAGACATCCCAGTGTTATTGATTTTCAGATCTCTAGTGTATCTCTAGTGTAGCTCCATTTCAGTTGTAAAGTCTGTGGATTCACTAGTGTAGCTCCATTTCAATTGTAAGCTCTGTGTATTTATGTAGCTCCATTTAAACCATAAGTACAATGCTAATACTAGTATAGCTATATCACTAGTGATACTCTATTTTAATTTCACGGTCTGTGGTGTCACTAGTGTGTCTATATATCAATTATATGCTGAATGTGTCACTTGTGTTACATTATTTCAGTTGTGGAATCACTAGCGCAGCTTTATATCAACTCTAAGCTCTGTGGTATCACTAGGGCAGCTTTATATCAATAGTCTCTTCAATATCACTAGTGTAGCTCCATTTCACTTGTAAGCAATAAGGCAGCAATTCTCAACCAGGGTGCCATTGCACTTTTGTGTGCCACCTATATCCTCTTAGGGTGCCCTATTCATTTATGAATACTTAAACAAAATTTCAAATTTGAGTTTCAAATGTATATTTATGGAAATTTGTATGCACAGTTTGTTTGTTTATGTTATTTTGATTGTGAGACCTAAGAATAAATCCATATTTATGTGTATTTATGTATGCATAAACCTTTGATAAATGAAATATGAAGTGTTTGGGTAGCCACAAAAATTTTAGACTGTGTGTTAGGGGTACATTGAGAAAGAAAAAAAGAAAAAAAATATATATAACCACTGCTGTTATCATTAGTGTAGCTATATATCAATTGTAAACTCTGTGGATCACTAGTGTAGCTTCATTTTAATTGCAAGCTCTGTGGTATCTCAAAAATAGGTTGAATATTACAAATAATTCAAAGTTAATAATCCGATTGCTATATTACCCAAGTAGGTACTATGTGAGGAAAAGCCCGCTGCAAGAATGCACTACTCAAAATATAAGTCTTTTAAATTACTTCCCAACATTAATGCTAATTATAAATTTATCAAAAGGGGGGTCTGGGACATTGGGCTGGAGTGACAGTAGAAATGTAGCAAAAGAAAAGACCATATGTCTATGAGTATGAACCTATAGTGCGAAACGCGTGAGACTATGTTGTAGTGTGGTGTCCCAGTGTTTTTTCTGTGAATAAAGCTGTTTTTTTACTTTTGTATATCCACGTTAAGTGCGGTCTTTTCTTTTGCTCCATTTTGCTATATCTTCAGAGGTTGGAATCTCTTAGACCGGCAACGTGGAATTACATCAAGGAGGTGAGTGTTCAGTTAGTGGCTTACTATTAATGACATTCACTGATCGATCTCTTCACACAGTAGTGCTGCTGTTTTTCTTTGTTGTTTCTGTGACAGTAGAAATGTGCCATTAGGGTTAGCGTTCATATTACACTGTTCCAACTCTGTTCTGCCTATGTCCTGCACATAATCATACCTGGGGACGTTCTCTTCTGCCTCTGGGGGACAGACTTGAAGCCAATTGCAACAAAAGGGGTGGGGCTTACTCATGTGTGGGCGAGGCTTAATGGGTGCATCATAAGCAACATAAAATTGGGTGGCAAGTGAGAGGAACTGGGTGGGGAAGGAGAAAAAATGGGATGAACAGGATGGGAAGGAGCAGAAGTGGGCAGAGTTTCAGAGGAAACTCCCCACATCCAGAGAATCAGCCTCTGTCCCTGGAGACCTCGAAATGAACTGTCAAAACTGGAGTCTCTGGGACAAATCTGGAGAGTTCCCAGGTATGCACATAATATATTTAACTGTTTGTGCCCATGAGCGTCTGGGATATAACTTCTGACACGGACTTTAGGACCTGTTCAAACAGAGCTGTTGGATTTTAAAGCTGATAATGCCAGTGGTTAGAGTAGCTAAAATTAAAGTGGAACTTTCACCCTAATTAAACTTAAAGGGATAGTAATGTTTCATAATAAAAACAGCTCTAATTAATCATCATAGTATTTGGACTTTGGAGAGTGTTATTTCACTTCTGTCAGAGTTGTAGTTCAAGAGTAATTCAATGACAAAGTATCCCCCTCCCGCCCCTTTTACTGATGTAACACTGCTCAGCCAGATCAGAAGGGAGGTGCCCAGGTAGACTGCAGAGAGGGACAATCTTCAATTAAGATAAGGGAAAAACCTGAAAAGCTTGTCAAGGGGGGCAGGGTTTTCATTGCTCTCACAGTAAGAAGATTGTCCCTTGTTGTGAGCTGTCTGGTCTGTGGACTAGATTCCACATATGAGGGGAGGTGGCTTACACTAGGTAAAAGGGGCGGGAGGGGGAAACTTTATCCTTCAATTACTCTTGAACCACAACTCTGACAGTACTGATATAACACTCTCTATGGCTCAAATACTATGAAGATTAATTTTTGTGAAACATTACTATCCCCTTAATATAGATAGAATCCTCAGTTGCCGTTTGTCATAACCCTGTATTTTTTTTCCCAAATCGAAATCTACAGATATCATTGTCTGAAAAATTAGCTGAAGGTAGCTCCACGTGGTACAAGCTGTACGCAAGCCTTATTAGTTCCACCCCGCTCTGCATAAATCCAGCCCACCATCATTCAGAGGTATAGCTCTCACCTGGTGCGCTCTCTTCGCTAATAGCATCCAGGACAGAGAGAGAGGGAAAAAAGGGACAGTATTTTCAACACAGACGACAAGGGAGAGTGATGCCAATCAACAGCCACTTCAGGAACATGGCTACGCTCTCCCTACCTCACTCGATGGCTACAAAGTTATTACTTTATATGCTGACCATGATTGAATATTCATTACACTGTGTTTTTTCTAAAGGATTTGGTCGGAGACATTGATTCGGGGAAAAACGTGTGTATAAGATCGTTCTGCTTTAACCACACACACACACATACACAGTACTCACAAACACACACACGCACATCAAATCTGTCTTAACACTTTGAGTACCAGAGGGTTATCCAACGTATTACATTTCAGTCTGTTGGATACCCCTCTGGCACTCAAATGGTTATAGTTGCTCTTTAAATGAATGTGCTGGCAGCCTCAGGTGGTCATATTTGATAAACAAGCTTCTTAAAAATTGTTGAGCATTAAAGCAGATAGCTGCTCTGAGATCACATCCCTTCCCTTTTCTTTATAACAAAGGCCCTCTCTAGCATTCAGGGAGTTAAAACCCCACTGAAATCAGTTAGAATTTGTATTTCCTCACCTGTGGTGCACTTGATTTGCCTCAGCATTGCTTCACTTTTAACCCTTTGAGTGCCAGACAGGTACGCAACTAATTGCTTTGAAATGCGTTGCGTGCCCCTCTGGCACTCAGAGGGTCAATCTCTAAATATGACCCCTAGATGTCAGTTTCTCTTTAACCTTCTGAGTGCCAGAGGAGTGCCCCACACATTGCTTTGCAATGTGTTACAAACATCTCTAGTATGCAAAGGTTTAAAGGGATAATGTTTAATTATTAAAATACAATCAAGTCTTCTTCCTACATTTTTATAACGATGCGTAGCATTAAAACCTTATAAAACTTTGCCGTTTTACATTTATTTTCTAATAAAATTCCCCCTCCCACCTCTTTTACTTACCTCAGCAAGCTTGTTAGGACAGAAAGCGATGAGGGACAATCTTCTTCCAGCATAAGGAAAAATCTGCCCTCCTTCATCAAGGGGGCAGGCTTTTCCTTATACTGAAAGTGGGAAGATTGTCCCTCACTACGATCTGTCCTGTCCCTGGATTCCAGATCTGAGGGGAGGCTGCCTGAGGTAAGTAAAAGGGGTGGGAGGGGGAACCTTATTCGAGAATAAATTTAAAACGGCAAAGTTTTAGATAGTTTTACTGCTACACATCGTTATACAAGAGTAGGAAAAAGACTCGATTGTACTTTAATAACAAAACATTACTATCCCTTTAACCCTCTAAAAAACAAGCAGTGAGTAAAATTGCTCCAAGAGCTTCAGACTTGTTATGCTTGTAATGTAGCTGGTGATGGTGACTTAGTAAGCTATAATTAGCACACTGGGTATTGCCCCTGGCAAAGGATATAAGTAATTAGGAACTCATTTTTCTCTGTACACTATTTGTTTGTCATCATTTGCTCATGCTTAGAATATTTTCATATAACCGTACATGGATATCGTGACCCTTGTTAATTTCCCCTTATACAATATATCATTATAGTCATCCTTTATATATATTTACAGCTATAGCATACCAAAGACGCACTTGTGAGTCATTCTTTTAATTTCTTAATTTGCCTCAATTAAACTAATTGTATTAACCCTTTGAGTGCCAGAGGTGTACACTACACATTGTGTAGCAATTTGTTGCACACCCATCTGGCGCTCAAAGGGTTAAATGTTAAACAGATTCATACCCGGATTACTAATCACACATAAAGCATCCTAATTCCTCTGGGAAATGGTCAATGGCAACGGATGCAGGACAATAAACATCGCACCTCTTTTGCATTGAGAGTAAAACTTCTCAGAGTGCTAAACAGAAATTGTTTTGAAGGCCAGAAGGATGAGCAAATCATTGTTTCATTTCCATTATTTTATACAGAGGATAATAGGATAATCAACAATAAAAGTCAACGGGATAGTAGCACTTAATATGTAAAAAATAAATATTCTATGGTTTATCCTCCTGAATAAAACAAAGGAACTCTCAATGCTGAGAGGTGTTTTATTCAAAATCTATTGCAGCTCAAACTTGAATTTTGTTTTAGGTGCAGTATCTGAATGCCCTGAAATGTTACAGTGGCACTGTTGCTACACTATCCTATGGAGAACTCTGGTCAGTTGCCCATAAATCTCCATAGGATGGTGTAGCAACAGCGCCACTGTAACATTTCAGACCATTCAGATACTGCACCTAAAAAAATTAACGTTTGAGCTGCAATAAATTTTGAATGAAACACCTCTCAGTAGGGGGAGTACCCTTGTTTTACACAGGAGGATAAACCCTACAATATATAATTTTTCACAAATTAAGTGTTACTATCCATTTAAATACTTACATAAGTGAGTTAGAGAGGCTGATATGCTGAGCAGGACTGGAACAGTTCTACAGCAACAACTGCACCATATGGGAAAATAGAAATTCTCATTGGTTAAAAAGATAGTAATGGATGAATATAAAGGCTTCTCTGATGACTCCCCATATATTTTTGACCATGGACCGCAGTATTTCAATATCCTCCTAACAGAAATTAAAATATAAAGAAACCCCCTCCCTCCCCTTTTACCTCTCTTCTCTGCTGCATCCCCCCTTATGTGGAATCTGGTCGCTTGACCAGACAGTTCACAGTGAGGGACAATCTACTCGCTGTGAGCATAAGGAAAACGCTGCCCTCCTTGACGAAGGAAGGCAGGATTTTCCTTACACTCACAGACGATTGTCCCTCTCTGTGAGCTGTCCAGACAGTGTTGAAGAGAGCGTTATGTATGTAAAAGAGGTGGGAGGGGGGATTCTTTATCATTGAATTTCTGTTCAACTACACGTCGGAGGATATTGAAATACTGCAGTACATGGTCAAAAATATATGAGGAGTCATCGGAGATGCCTTTATATTCAGCCTTTACTATCCCTTTAACCAACACTAACACCTACAAAACTGGGTTTATATACACTTAAATACCCTGTACTTCACACAGCATCTATGAAATGTCTCTAATTGTTTTCTGAGGCCTAAGAGTGAGCAGCCAATCCTTTACTTTTCCAGGGCTCCAGGGCTTCCATTGATTATCCAGAATTATCTGAGAATGGGCTGCGATAAGATAACTATACAAGAGCAGAGGACACTAACAGCCATCGATTAATTGACTTTAGCATTTATAATAAAAACAACAAAGATCAAAGTGAAAATGTCACTTTGTAACAAAGAGTTGATTTAGAAAAGTGTCCCAAATTATCCATATCTATGTTGGTCATGTTTAATTTCAAATAATAGTTTCTGAGATATTTAGCTTTATTTATATGTCAGCTTATACAGCTGAGCTAGTGCTTCCTGGTAGGAAGTGGCAGTTGGTAATGCAGAATGTGGAATGTTTGAGTCTTTCAGGCACTAACTGACAAATAAATAAAGCTACCAGTATGTATCTTATTATCTATTGTTTTAAATAAAAAAAGTCTAATGTAAATATAGTTTGCTTAACTATCACCTAGATTTAACACTTTGAGTGCCAAAGAGGGGTATCCTATTGAAATGTCGCCCTCTAGTTGGTGACCATCAAAACGGCGGGATCAGAATGTTGCCTGACCCATGTGGGCGACATCAGAATGTCGCCCGCATGAAAAGGGCATCATTTTGATGTGGCACAATAAAATAGAGTGCACAAAAACGTCCCATCTTCTCCCCCCAATTAAATAAATAAATATAGCCATATGTGCCTTTTGAGTGCCAGAGTGGTCTGCAATGGATTGCAAAAATGTATTGCGGACCCCTCTGGCACTCAAAGGGTTAAGATGCATTGATCTGAGGAGGAAGTCCCAGCCAGGGAAAGCCAAGACCCTTTTGATGCTACCTCTTGGAGTGAAGGATCAGTTGGCTACTTACCATTCTCTGTGCAGCTGTGATACCTGTTGATCTATACATCTAATATGGATGGTTACCCTTATTGAGGCACTAGCACTCAGGAATAATTACCCAGCAGACACTTTATTTGGCACATCTTTTTCGTGCTTATCAATGTAATGAAAGGATGCATGAATAGGAGCTACCTGTCCTATTAGCCCAACTAGATGGGAAATTCATCAATACCTTACTACCTATGTTTCTTATAACACCCCATATATACAATTAAATCACCGCCTCACTTTGGCACTGGTATCTAGAAACATCTGTCACTCTCCCTTTCCCATTTTACTATGAGCACCAGAAGTAACGCTGCCTAAAAGTAAAACAAAACTTAGAGGAGGCACAGTCTCTCAGCAGACGTTTGATGAATTTGTGTTGGAGGAACATCCAGATACAAATATCCAGGTTTATACGATATGGCTGAAACAACCGCCAAATCGGTAGCCGATGTATTATCCCCTCTCTTTGAGATGAAACTGTATAGTATTCATTCTTCCTTCAAATAAATATTACAACTGCTAGATTAAAACAGCTAGAACAAAGAACCAAATCTTGAGAAACAGATGTTACACAACTTCATAAACAAGTCACAGCACTAGGACAACAGCTTCACCAACTTACAACAGACAAGGTGGAGATCTAGAGAATCTGCGAAATAATTTACACCTAATTGGCATCACTGAGAAATATAAAGAGTCTGATCTCTGGGACTTTCTATCAACAACTCTACCTCAGCTTCTTTTTTTGAAAGACACTACTCATTCCTTGGTAATTGAGACAACTCACAGGCTCAGTTTACTACGAAAATGTCCTCCTCCTCTGATCAAATGCATCTTAATCCTTTGAATGACAGAGGGGTCTGCAACGCATTGCTTTGCAATGCACTGTGGACCTCTCTGGCACTCAAAGAGTTAAGGAACAGATGGCAATATTTATTTATTTAGTTGAGGGGGGAGATGGGATGTTCTTGTGCACTCTATTTTCTTGTGCGACATCAGAATGTAGCCCTTTTCATACGAGCGACATTCTGATGTCGCCCACATGCTGCAGGAGACATTCTGATCTCACTGTTTTGATGGTCTCCAACTAGAGGGCGACATATCCATAGTAAACCCCAAAGATGTATCCAAAGCATTGTTTTTATATTATTATGACTCCAGACCTAGTGTATCCTATTGCAATAACCACACAGTGTTTATACTATTGATACACTTTTTTTTGATAATAAACCATTTGTTTTTATAGTACTACGACTCCAGACTTTGTGTATCCTATTGCAATAACCTATATAGATCCTTGCTGCACATCAGACGGCACATGTGTATACACTGCTGATACACATACTACTGCAACATGGAGAACCGGAGCTGTTCCAGTCCACAACTTTGGAACATATGAAGGTACCTAGTGCATATTCAGTCATTTGGTGAGAATATATTTTAGTTTTCCTATGAACTGTTGATTCACATGCAGTAAATATGCAGGTGTATACCTGAAAAATATACTATTACATGCTCAATCTAAATATCTCCTACAATTTTAAATTGAGGAGCACATTGCTAATAGATAACGATACAGGTCTGGAGTGTTTATCATTTTGCTGTTTTGACTCTTTTGGCTCTACAAAGATTCCACAATAATCTGTAGTACAGTAAGTCACAGGTAATTTACTGGTAAACGTTTGGCTATGATGGGCAGACTTTCTCTTTTCTGTATATTCAGCCAAAATATAGCATTTGCTGTTCTCCTAACTACACACATTCATGTAATATATGAACACTATTCATAAGCAAGGTAGAGCGTGCCAAGTTTTTCTGTGTATTTTGGGAGGTTTTGGCTGCTTCCACCTACTTGGTTAGTAGCTCCCTGTGCACAGGTGCTTTTGCAATTAGGGAAGGTATAAACACCTCCTTTATTCCCCTCACTAGGGTTTTGTTCACAACAAATGTAATTGCATTATTCTAAATACATGTTCACTCCAGATTACAGGAAGATAAGGAATTGCCCAATTTGAGATGTAATGACATGGCAGGTAAGTTTAACATGCATTATGATACATATATGATTCTAAACCTCCTTGTTTATTATCTATAGTCAGTCAAAGGTTACTTATTGGTAAAAGCTGGGATCTGATGTACCGGGTTTTTCTTTGGTTTACTCTCTATGTCATATTTATGGTGTTAGTGTTCCTTTAGAACGGGGCTCTAAAACCCATGAATTCTAGCGAGGTCTTTAACACGTTGCTCTCTAGCATTCAGGGGGTTAAAAGCCCTTTTAAATCAATAGGAATGTTTATTTGTTCCCTAAGGTGCAGTTAGTTAGTTATCGAGCCAGCTCTCCTTAGTACATCAGTCTCAGTAAGTGCAACATACACAAAAGTCTGTTAAGCTCCACATGAGAAGTAACACAATGGGGATGTATTTGGCTTCCAAGGCTTTAACCCCTTAACAACCCTTGACATGCCAGGAACGTCATGCCAGTTTGTCACTTAAGAACCAGTGACAGTCCTGGCACGTCATGGAATTCCGGGGTCCCCGCTTGGAATCCAATTCACAAAAAAAACACACCCCTGGTCCTTAACGGCCAGCCGCGTACTGCTGTGACTGGTCTTTAAGGAGTTAATTGATGTAGAAAACAATGGAAATACAGTGTACAATAAAAAAATAAAAAGTCATATCAGTAACAGGCTGAACAAAGATACATCAGACTCAGCCTTTGTGATATCAACTTTTGTTGCTCAAGAGGAAGGCTAAAAAAACCTAGACCAAAAACAAAACAAATGTGTTAAACCCATTAACCCCTTCATGTCCGGTGACGTACCCGGACTGTCACGCTGGTCCGGCACTTAAGGACCAGTGACGGTCCTGGTATGTCACGTACTATTACTCACCGCGCTCCTGCAGGAGACTGAATTTGATCGCTCCAAGACTGGAGCGATCTCTTTCAGTCCCTCTGTTCGGCGTGCCGCCCCACGTGATCAGTCATGTGGGGCCGCACGCCAAAATTCCCTATCGGGTCCTTAAAGGACCACACACCCTGCAACCGCTGGTCGCTAAGGGGTTAATGACCAGTGACGTGCTAGGACCATCATCTGTTTTTGTGCGTTAAGGACCGGTGAGGGTCCTGGCATCACAGAATTCTGGGATAGTAGCACGGCTGTACGATGCTCTTCAATCCCAGAATGCATCACTGTAAAAAAGTGTTGCCGTGTTAAGCCATCTCCAATTAAGCTCCAAACAGGTAAAAAGTTTCATCCTGACTCCAAAAGGCAGTCAGATTTCTCCATGGATGAACATTCTCTCAGTAATAAAACTGTCATAATACTTTATTTTGTTCTGAGCTACAGAGTTGTCCAGAACTTTTTATAAAACATCAACAATAACTGGAAACACAGACTCCTGAGGCACAGAATTCCATGACCTTACTGTAAACACATATCTACCTTTGTCTTAGTGAAACATGACTGTTCAGTATATTATTGGATGACCCTTGTTTTTTGCACAGCCCTATTAATAAATAGTTCATCAGAGAGTTCTCTGTATAGGTCTCAAACATATTTGTACATAGTACCCCCATCTCCCAGGATGTATTTTTTCTAATATAAACATACCCAGTTTGGCTAGTCTCCCTTTATAACTAAAATCTTTCAATCATATTGTTAGTTTTTTAGTTTTGCACATCTCCGATTTTCTTCCGGTTCAATAATGACTTTTTTAAGAACTGGTGCTCAAAAAATTCCACAACAAATACAAAAAATATTGATACAATAGCAAAATCATATATATATATATATATATATATATATATATATATATATATATAAATTATATAAAACACAAAAAGTGGAAGTGAGGGTCTGAGCATGAGTTTGCAACCACAAGAGTGCATGATATTTTATGAGTGCTTGATAAAGTATATGTGTGTGTGTACATGGTGACTTGTGCATGTGGTACATGGGAGCTGGAAGGGTAAACCAATAGAAATCAGTGGATTTAACCTTCCACCCATAGTTCCTGCTCAATTTTCCTTTACACTGGAACATCCATAAAAAAGGAAAAACATCTCTGACATTCTGTAAAAGTTCCTGCTGCAAAGAACATTAACTAGTTGCTAATCCCTAGTATAATATTCCTTCCATTTCAGTGGATTCATCCAGTTCCAAAGTGAATTGGTGATAGCTTAGCTGAATAAGGTTGAAATGCAACTTTCAAGATCACTCATGCCTCTTCTTCAACGATGGTCTACAACATTATTCTTGAAATCTACCTTTGCTGTGTGCAGAGCTTGAACAATAGCTGTTGTTAGGCTACAATTCCAATACATTTCAATTAGCCAAAGGCTAACTGAAGACGACAAGAATTGTAGTCCATCAACATCTGGGTAGCCACAGGTTGCACACCTCTAATCTACATAAATCCATATAAATGCAATGAATTTCAAAATATGTGCTGAAACACTGTTTGTTTACCAAGGGTATTGGTCTCCAAGCTCTGCCTTACTTAGCGGTGGGCAACCTGAGATTCTCCGATTGTTGTGGACTACAAATGAAATCATACCTGGCTCCATGTTGGCTGACTGGGGATGATGGGAATTGCAGTCCTCTGGCTAGAATCCCAGATACCCTCCCTCCCCCTCCAGTTTATAGGTGCCCCTAGGCAGGTGCCTACTGGACTAACAGGAGATCTGATTATGATGATAAACTGTCCATATGGCAGGTTTAACAACTTCATATTACCCAGGCAGTCATCAGTGTTATGGATGCATATAAGTAGAGATCCAGCTTGGAGATGTGAATCCATATAATGAGCTATTGGCTTGCTGCCTGAAACTGAGGGGAATTATAGTGGGTAAAACTATACAGAGGGACCTTAAAGTGGAACTAAGCCTTTATAATAAGGGGTGATTTTGAAAGGACTTTCAAAATAATTGACATTTCTGTTAGCCATTCTTCATTTAAAACTATAGATTATGACATATAAAAAATAATACAAATATATATATATATATAATTTCTCACCTTATGCAAATTGGGTAGCATTGACCGGCATAGCCTGCTGTGTCACATAGTAACATTCCACATTCCCTCTCAACTGTCACTTCCTGCCAGGAAATACTACCAGATTTGCATAAACTGACAAAGAAGTAAATAAAGCTAAATAGTTTATAAACTTTAATTTTAAAGGGATAGTAATGTTTGAAAAAATCTAGATAGCTGAGTCTTCTTTATAATAAAAGTAACACATTTGAAACAACTTTCATTTCTGTAGTTCATAACATATTAGCTGTAGAAGGATCCCCCTCCCACCCCTTCTGGTCACCCATCGAATCTCTTATCTGGTCGTGGGACCAGACAGATACAGCGAGGGACAAACTTCCATAAGTATAAGGAAAACCCTGCCGCTCTTGACGAAAGGCGGCAGGATTTTCCTTTGCATAGTGAAATTTGTCCCTCAATGCATCCGTCCAGACCAGATAGAGCTGCAGCAGTGACAGAAGGGGTGGGAGGGGAATCCTTCTACAGTTAAGATCTTATGAACTACAGAAAGTAAGTTGTTTAAAATAGCTCAATGTGTTACCTTTATTATAAAGAAGACTCGGCGATCTAGTTTTATCAAACATTACAATCCTTTAAACAAAGAACAGCAAATATGAATATAGGTGATTTGAAATCACCCGAGTCATTATAAAATGTTAGTTCCATTATAAAAGGAATAGTAATACTTGCAAATTACTAGTCCCCATATTGTAGCTTTGTTAAAAAGAAACTTATTGCCCCCAGTGTCATCTCTCATTTGAGAAATGATAGAGCTCAAAGTTCCCCCTCCCTCCCCCTTCCCTGACTGAACGCTGACTGCAGGTGAAGCTGTGTACCACAGTCTTATGTGCATCAGGCGGCTCTGCAGCATTGCTGAGATCACGTTTATAAAAAAGAATTATTTCACTTAAACGGTCTTCTACGTGTGGTTGGTTTGCCAGTTTTAGTGAAAGATTTCTTTTTTTTAACCATAAGGGTTTGAGAGATGACACTTGGGGCTAAAAGTTTCTTTTTAACAAAGCTACAATATGGGGACTAGTAATTTGCAAGTATTACTATGCCTTTAAAGGGATATTATTGCTAATTTTTTTTTTTTCCCACATGGGGCTAAATTGGAAATGGCTTCAAGGTTTTTTCTTTGCCTTCCTCCGGATCAACAGGAGGGGTGTTTTGGTATGGGCTGGACTTGATGGACACGTCTTTTTTCAGCCTTGTCAACTATGTTACTATGTATGTTGCTCTTATAAGATAAAGCATGCTGAAGCATGCACAGATCACTATGTAAAGGTTTTCCTACTGTGACGTAACTTAAGAAACAAGAATGTGGCTATGCTCCGTATCAGCTGGGAAGCAATGTTTTTTTGCTCTCCTACCTCCCTGCAGTGTCACAGGCATAGTAGCATACAGCCATCTGTACTCAGAAACAGCAGGAAGTGAGGAGTACAAGGAAAACTGCTTCCCTTAGCAGGCTAGTAAAAAAAGACCAGCATGAACAATCCATATATCTTAAAGTGGAATTGTGTCAATATAATTAGTGGCTCTCACTGTATTTAAAGGGGAACTATCATGTTTGACTAAGTCTTCTGCTATGGGTGAGCTCACATGTGCTCGCAGGAAAGGAAGAAGGGTTGTCCAAGACCATACCTCCCAACATTTCAAATTACCAAAGAGGGACAGTTGTGTTTTAGGGGGTGATGCTGGGGGTGTGACCGGTGGCCGGGGCAATAATGAAAATTTTCAGGCTGTTTCATGACCTATTGACACCTCCTTGTGTTACCTAATAAATGACTTATAACAAGACAAAAGGATTTTTATTTAAGCATACTAATTTATAAACACATTTACTGATGTTTAAAGAAACAATAATGTGAGTTTTATTGCTGTGGAGCAATGTGATACACTTATATACACACCACACAGTCTGATCTCCTAAAAAGTGGGACAATAGGGTGGGAAAGAGGGACAGTGGGATTTGGGTCTAAAAGAGGGACTGTCCCTCCTAAAGAGGGACACTTGGGAAGTATGTCCAAGACAACCTGGCTTCTCTTCTAAATGAATGGTTTCCAGTATTAGCATCTTGAGTGGGGTGACCTAAATATGATGTGTCTAGCAGACACAGGGTTCACATATATTGGGGCACATATAAAAGGAGTAGGACCGGGGCATGCCCATGTGCATGTCCAGACTGAGGGGGCAGGCTGTCATAGGCAGAAAATACCCCTCATAAAAATAAAGTATAACAATAGAAAAAGTCAAATAAACATAAAATAATTTAAAAAAAAAGTTGCAGTATATACAAATAATATAAGGTGTACCTTACAGTGTTAACACCTTAAATGTAAAGACACAGGGGAAAACTACTCATATAGATTGTGTCTGTATACAAAAGTGCTAGAGAAAATTACTTAGCATTATTTTATGTACCAATTCCATACAAACAATAATTGTTACTATCCTATATAATAATTCGCTAAGTTGTGTGTAACGCCCGACATGCGCAGTAGACACTGCTGCGCGTGCGGCAGTCATGCGCAGTACAGACTGCCCGTGCTGCAGCTGATACAGAGCTGGGCGCTCCGAAGGAGCGTCCAGCTCTGTATAAGCAGTGGCGCGGACAGTCTCTGCTGCACGTGACTGCCCCGCGACCGGCTGCCAGAGGCACTGTGGCCCATGTAACAGGCTGTTCAACTAGTATATATATATATATATATATATATATATATATATATATATATATTGCTATGGCCAGAAAATCCTTTTGGCCTCTATGACATTAACCCTTGTGCCTATGTTTGAGACATAACATGTTCACTAACTCTTGGATTTCGTGTCCCATGAAGCGGACATGACAGTTGCTCAGGCCATTTTTCAACCTGAAGCAAGCAGAGTGCATGACCCTACGTAACCCTTCAAGCACCAGAGGTGAGTGCATTGCATAGTGAAGTAAGCAGTTGGCTCTCAAAGAGTGAAGATTACCATGTGCAGGGGCGGAGTTTGTGTCCTGTGGTCCTGTTAGGAACAGTTATGTCCTCCTCCATGGGCATAACATACAGGGCAGATTGAACAAAAGAAGCAAAGGAAAAATTCATAAGGGTCATTAGATTTTTTGGCCACAATAAGGTAAGCTGGGGGTTATTATTAGGAGCTGTTACATTGTGAAAAAGCACTGGTCCTTAAAGGGTTAATCTATTTCAAGAAACACTTTAAGGCATGTACACGTTGTGCTACAGTACAGGGCCCATCAGTCTGGGAGCACTACCGGTGACACATAAAAATGTCAGTCAATTTTAATCAGGCTTTTAATCCCTTCAATACAAGCAAGGTCTGCAGTACTCTCTCTAACATTCATTTAAATCAATCATAACGTTTATTTGTTCCCTATAGAGCAATTGGTTTGCCCCAGAATTACTCCATGTTTGTTTGTGCATATAGCCCAGTGAGGTGTTGAGTAATTTATAAAGGGTCTTGTCAACACCATTTGGGTTGGGTTCCATGGTGTCTAATGGATTTGTTCTGATCCCACAAATAATAATTATCAGTCCATTTCAGAGGTTTTCTGTAGTTCGGTTCCTTCCATCAGTTTGCAGGACTCATTCAGGCTGATGTACTAGTAGAACAGAGAGTTCTTCAATAAGGTGAGATAAATGTGTGATAAAGCGAAGATGCCCCCAGTGTGGTAAACTCTCCAATCACTGTTATTCTGTGGAGCCAAAGCACTAAGATCTCTCCAGCATGAGAGGCTGTAGTACATAACCTCCAAAGAATTGTTTAGGTATTGGAGTATGTATCACCCCTGGACAAGTTTATGCCTTTTTATCACACCTTAGTACTTCTACTTCCTGGTGTAATTGTGGGACAAAGTAACTGCACCATAGGGAACAACTAAAATGCCAATTTATTTAACCCTTTGAGTGCCAGAGATGTATGCAATGCATTGGATACATCTCTGCCACTCAAAGGATTTTAAATCGTGCTTTTAATCCCATGAATACTACAGATCTCTATCATATTGCAAAGCAATGCGCTGGAGATCTCTAACAGTCAAGAGATTAAAAATCCCATTTAAATCAATGTAAATTTAAACCACTTTATTTGTCCACTCGGGTGCAGTGCATAAACCGACTGAACAGAGCATATTCCTTGGGGCTAATCCACCAACTGAGATTACTTGCTGTGCTGGAACACTGGTTCTCTACTCATATGATGTGCCTGCACTTCTGGTTATGATTCTTTAACCCCTTAATGACGAATGACCTACCAGGACAGTCACCCTTTTCCATCTTTTAAGGACAGTCCTGGCATTCCATAGGTAAAATGATCACAGTGCACCTCTGGGAGGGCTGAGATCATGCCAGAGAGTCTGTAAGTGACTGCTATGGGACTGGAGTAGTCAGTTTCAGCCTTTCCCCAGTGACTCGGTACATGTTATCACTGCTATAGCAATCACATGTGCTGGTGGAGCCACAAGACAAAGGCAATGTAAATATACACAGCCTTTGTCACTGTTCTCTGCCTCTCTCTGTCTCACTGCGATCGCGACAAAGCGAGAAGCAGAGAACAGAGCTTCCAGTGCCTCAAATGGCAAAAATTAGGCACTTTTGAGGTACTGGGAGCAGGAAAAGGAGGGGGAACTTACAAGAAAAAAAATAAATACGCTTTGACCCCACTTCATGTTACTGAATAAATAATTTAGAGCACGTCCAAATTTTACTGAAACAGACTAATTTATAAACACATATACTGAAATGTAACTATTTCAATGCCAGATGGGTATCTAATGTATTGCTTTGTAATGCATTGGACACCCCTCCGGCACTGAAAGTGTTAAACAAGCATAAATGTGAGTTTTATTCCTGTGAAGCAATGTGATGCACTTATATACACACCACATAGTTAGATCTGCTATATAGAGGGACCCCCGGGTGGGAAAGAGGGACACGGGAATTTTTGCCTCAGAAAGACAGTACCCCCCCTAAAAAGGGACACTTGGTAGGAATGAACATCCATTCATTCCTTTTATACAATCCAAATGAACACAAATTATCACAGGAAAACCTATACAATAGTTTTTTTCCCAATTTTTTTATATTATTATCAAATTAAATGGTGGGCTAGCCATATAAATGTGGCATCAAAAGAAAGACCTACTTATCCTTAACCCTTTGAGTGCCAGATGGGTACACAACACACTACAAAGTAATGAGTTGCGTACCCCTCTGGCACTCAAAGGGTTAAAAATTGTATATAGTTTGTGTGAGTGGACTAAATGAATTAGAGGGAAAATATGGTTGAACAAAGGCATACTAAGGCCAAAATTGCTCTTGTCCTCTGGTGTAAAAAAGCGCTCATCACTAAGGGGTTAATGCATGCTGGCACACATTCTGCCATCAGTAAGACTTTAATGGGAACAATCTCTGAATTCCTCCCCTATAGTGTGCACTGGAAAATGGAGTAAAGTTATGCTACTTTCCTCTGTGCCTTGTTTGTACAGGAGATTAACCCTTTGAGTAACAGAGAAGTATCCAACGCATTGCAACTCAATGCGTTGGATACCTCTCTAGCACCCAAAGGGTTAAACACATCACAGATGAAAGGAACATCCGAAACGCCCATACACTTCCCCACTTCCCTCTTCTTGGTGCAAGCCTTCTACAGAGGTGAATTTCCACCATGCTTAGCTTTGTAAATTACTGTTAGGTATGTGTAAAACTATGAAATCAGTCCCTGTGCCTAGTTTACTACAGAATAGAATTAGTACATCCCCACTCTTTACTAATCAAAACAGAGTAAGACAGCAACTGAGATCCCCTAGTCAGCTGGTTTCACATAAAAGCTATTGTCAGATTGAAACACATCACGAGTCTTGTAATAGATACATTGTCATGTGAAAGATCTACCCTTGCACACTGTGCATGTAATAATAGGTTCTATGCATAAAAGCATGTGTAAATAGGGAACAAAGCCTCAGGAGGATTAAAGTAAAAGATAAGCCTTCATATTATGTTTTCAAAAGTGAGGTACAATAAATGTCTTTATTGTTTAATTAATTGAGAACCAGAGTGGAAAGTGTTAACCCCTTTCGGACTATGGATGTGCCAGGACCGTCATGACTATTGGTCCATTAAGGACTGGTAGCAGTTCTGGCACGTCATGATGTTTTTATCAAAGTGCATCTGCGGGCATGCTGTGATCACGCAGGGAGTCTAAAACGACTGCTCCAAGACCACAGCAGTCAATTTCAGCCTCTCCCGCAGCGAGTTGGTACATGTGATCGCTCAAAATTGCTGGCTCTCCAAACAAAACGGCTCTTTTCCTCTAGGGGCAAAAGAACCCTGGTTAGATAAGCTGTAGAGTTTACAGTGGACCTGTTACCCTCAAATGAGTTTTGTTAACCTGTCTATATGGTGTCCTAATCCATTGTCTATAATATAGATTTGAAAAATTAACCTTTCTTTTTTTGGTAGCACAGTGCGCCACTTTATTTTCTGTGATAGGCCAGTATACCCTCTACTGTCAAGATTTCAGTTAGTTATTCTGTTGCATTCTCTGGGAGAGGTGAGTCGCTGACAACGGATCTTCACAGAATGTGATAGTAACTGCTGAGTCACTTCCTGTCAGCTCGAACAATCAGGAATAAGCTCCCTGGATCTCTCAGTGAATATAACAGTTTAGAACTGATAACTTTTCAATAAAACAACTGGCAGCAGTGGTAGCAAACGTGTTGTACTCAGCAGGAATTATCGTTTAACATATTGATTTTCATTAAAAAAAATGCTGCTACTTTAAATACAGTCAGTTTGAATTCTTCTGCAAGAACATCAGTGAATGTCATATGTATTTCATATAAGAACAATTAATATTTGAGTTTTGTTATGCATTAACCCATTGGATGCTACAATGGTCTACAATGCATTATTTTGCATTGCTTTTGAGGTATCCCTAACATTTAAGTGGGTTACTCTTTGAGTGCCAGAGAGGTAACCCTTTGAGTGCCAGAGAGGTAGCCAAAGCCTCTGGCACTCAAAGGGTTAAATGAGCATTCTAGCCTTGAGCTAGACTGATGGACTAAGAAGGACTGGAGCAATTCAGCATCAAACCAACCACACAAGTAAGAATTCTCTAAATTCCTATTGATTTAAATAGGGATTTTAACCCCTTGAATGCTAGTGAGGTATGTATGTAATTTATTTTGTGAAGCAATGGACCTTTTGCATTAAAAAAAGAGAATGTGAGACAGATAAACATTTATATTTATTTAAATGGGGTTTTAATGCAATGTGTTGGTGATCTGTAGGATTCAAGAAGTTAAAAGCACAATATAACCCTTTGAGTGCCAGGGGGTATGATGACCGGGAATTTGGGGAATTTCTGTTAGTTCCCTCCACTGCAGTTGGTAAGCTCATGGATTTCTCCTCTTTGTTTTGTGTATGAGCCTCAATATGGTAGAGAACTCTGTCTACTCAAAAGGAACATAAAATAAAATAAAGTTTACTGCTCCTTTATCTAGTTCCTCACATGACAAGGATAATCAACTTGTGCTCTGTTTCATAGATTTGAAGAACAACTATCATGTTTTACATACTCTGCTCTAATGGCCGCTCTGTGCAGCCCCAAAATGGTTCCTATTAGCTGTTTGGGGCATGGGCGTCCGGAGGGGAGGCACTTGCCCCCCTGCCTACAATTACCCCCTCCATATAAACAAAGGCTGGATGGGCTGGCCTGGGGGTCATATTATGACCCCCCCCCCCTGAAAAAATTTCTATGGACACCCCTGGTTTGGTGGGCTCAGTTTTGGCTGGAAAGCAAACAGGAAGTATGAAAAAAGAAGTGGAAAACAAGAGGACGTCCAACAGTAGTTTTTATCCTAAGGGCCACTCTAGGTTAACAATATTTAATAGACTCACAAAATTGGTTGTTGTAAGAGGATATATGTCCAATTACAACATTACAGGCATACAGAGATCTTAAGCCCGTTTCTGCTCAGGCTACTTTTCAATGAAGCTCTGCTACAAACTCTGATAATAATTTTAATAAAAAATATTTGACAAATATAACAGGATTCAATACTGATACTAGTAATACAAATTATAAAAACAAAGCTAGCTTGATTAAAGGGTTAGTAATGTCCACTAACAATGTGCCCTAGTATGAATCCTCAACGTTTTTAATGAAGTACAGAGCTTTTTTTTTTGTCTGTACCTTGCCCGTTCATGCACAATTCTTTGTTGAAGTCTTCCCCTCCTGCCCCTTTCCATCAAAGTGCCTGTAATTCATTTGGAGCTGGATTCGTGTCGGCCGACACGATGGATGTTGTACAGGCACAAACTTCAGTGCAGGCTAGAGGAAAGCCTGCCCCCTCAGCAGAGAGCAATTTACCCCCTCCCATCGGGTATTTTGTGGGAGCGCGTGTCCAGGACAGCAAGAGAATGAGCACACGCTTCATCAGGAGATTTGTAAAGATGGTGCCCGGGCTTCGCTTGCCAGAAAACTTTAAGAGGTGATATTTTAAGAATGAAATAACGATGAGCAAAACTATTGATAACGATTCACTTTACTGAGCATCCACTATGCTATATAGCATTTTCGAAGTAGGACATTACTAACGCTTTAACGTCCCCTGACTGCTTTCTCAAAATCAGCTGGCCAAATGCAAAAGAAGACTTATGTGAGGGGAGGTGGCTCACCGAACTGAAAAGGGGAGGGAGGGCAACAATTTATAATATGATTTCACAGAAAATATAGCGATTCAAGCATTACCACTGACGGGGAGCAATAGTGTATAGTATAAGGACATATTATAGCTTAGCACACAACGAAACATTACTAACCCTTTAAGGACTCAGCTTTTTACTACATATGCAATATGGAATAACTTAACTGGAGGAGTTAATTGTAATACTTCCCACCAAAATATTCTCAGCACGTGCCTCAGGTGTTGCTACATAATTTACACACATAAGATACACTGGCCCATATCCGTAAAAGCAAATGAGTTATTTTGGAGTAAACCAAGTGCAGCATAGGGCACAAATACAAGTTCCTGTTAAATTGGGCTTTTAACCCCTTGAATGCTAGCTCAATGCAATGTGAATTTCTCCAGTGCATTCCAGGGGTTAAAAAGCTCTAAGAGGGTTTACAATAATCTGGGACGTAGTGAGAAGGGACAGAAGGAATCAGTTAAATAAAAAGAGTCAAATGTACACTCATTCAGATTTGCTGGAGAGTCAATCAACATAGAAATATTCATATCCATATAGTTTAAATATCCAGGTCCATTATGATTCTCCACTTAATGTTTTCATTCATGTTCATTCACTATTCATTTGATATACAGTGCTATATGCAGATTTCTATGATTCATTCTATTGAATTATCACGTCACTTCATTCTCATTAAGAAATGCATTTATCATTGAGAATTAATTTGCAAAGAGTTCAACAACAATGCATTGGTTGGGACATTACCATTTAATTAATTTGATATCTATGGATCTGTTGAATGTTAAGGTATTGTTTTCATGTCTTGTTATTCAAATGTTTTTATGTATCAATACTATATATTGATTCACTAATAATACCTGTGGACACGGTCTTATTTTACTATTTCACTATTATCAATTACTATAGTTAAGTCTTTGGTTTGCTATCTATAGTTATCTATGGTGCCAATCAATATAATGTTTTAAAATGTTTTTAGGTGCACTTCATAAATTATTTTTATTGATAAACCTGATATCTGCACACCTCCCAACATTTCAAATTCCCAAAGAGGGACACTTGTGTTTTAGGAGGTTTTGCTGGTGGGTGGGACATTACTGAGAATTTTTAGGCTATTTCATGACCTATCGATACCTCCTTATGTAACCTAATAAATGACATAACAAGATCAAAGTATTTTATTTACACAGACTAATTTATAAGCACATATACTGACATTTAAAACAATAATGTGAGTTTTATTGCGGTGGTGCAATGTGATACACATATACACCATGCAATCGGATATCCTAAAAAAGAGGGACATAGGGATTTGGGTCCAAAAGAGGCACTGTCCCACCTAAAGAGGGACACTTGGGAGGTATGTATCTGGTCACATCACCTACAGCTAGGTTTTGTTTCCTGTGTAATACCACAGCTTATTTTCATCTGGTAGTGCTTGGTGAAGAATTAAACTGTCAATTAACTCAGATTTTTATAAACAATTTATACTTTGTTTATACATATTTAAGATGTGTGATTAATCAGATTTTGTTAAAAATAAAGCATAAAATGGGCACCAAACACTGACATGTTAGTGCCCCTAAAGAGAAGTAATGCATTTAAGTATATACTTTGAACAAACTAATGAGCTGATTATAGGGAGCCAAAGGCAAACTGAGGATGATGAGTGTTACTAACAATAGCCAGAACACCACACATAATCCTTCTAGGACTTTATTCATCAAGCAGAATAGGTGCAATTCAGAGACAAAATAACTGCGCCAGTTATGGACAAACGCATATTTCCACCGAACTCGTAGTTAAATGATTTGGTAATGTCTCTGGGATTCAGTTGAGAAATGATCATGTAAATCACCTCCGATTCTAAAAAGTCATACATACTCAACAATGCAATTATTTTAAATCGAATTGCACCTTTTCTGTTTGGCTTACTCCAACATCTACTTCCTATGCTGCAGTCCATTTAGAAACTGCCAATGAAAACATGCTGTATTCTTCTACTCCCGCCCCTTTCTTTGTATCGACCAATTAGCTAATATGCCCCGCCTTAGCAAGCACTGAGGCGGGATCGTAGAGGGGAAGCCTGGCCCATTGCTTCTAGCATGGGCTTCACAACCTGTTCGCCGCTGTTGTTGCATAGATGGGTGTAGTGACGTCACCAGGTCAGGCCTGCGCGTCTTGATACTTGGCGGCGGCGCGCAGGGTTGCGGGAGCGCGCCCTCAGGTCCCGCCCCGAAGCTGGCCGGACAGTTTGTTGTGTGGTGGTGCAGAGAGAACTTTTCTTTTTTAACTGTTTCTGCCACCGGGAGCGGGAGAAGCTGCCAAGATCTTGTGGTATGAGCAATGCTTCTGGTGATCCCAGTAGTGGGTGGTTGGGGGATGTCCCAGGCTGGGGAGGTTGGGCCCGGCGAAGATAGTTCTCTGCTTTGACCTGTTTGTTTCTCCTGACAGGCGCTGTGCCGCGGGAGGGGAGATGGATTACCCCATGCCCAGGGGGGATGTGATGCCAGTGGGACTACATGACAGGTATGTCTATTGGTAGTGGGTACTGCTGCTGTCAGAATCTAGTACTACATGGGCACCCACCAGTGCGAGACAAGCGGGGCTGTAAGTCGCTCTAATGGGGAACAACTCCAGACAGGTGTAACTACTGTCAGTGCCTACTTCACCCAGTGTGAGTGGTATTGCTGCCTGATTTCCCTCAGTGTGAGTTGAGATTACTGTAGGTTTGGGTAACCTGAGGCCCTTTGCCTGCTGCAGTTTCCGACATTTCCAGTCAGTTGTTTTTGGCCTGCAAAGGAAATGAGTTGTAGTCCTTCACTGCTGGAGGAACTCAGGCTACCCAGTCTGGATTACTGCCTGTCTCCCTTGACTGGGATAACTTTATCTCCCGTTTCCTCATTGTGATTGGGTACTTTGGCAATTCCGGTTTTATTAAGCACAGGTGGATCAGTTGCAATGATCCACTGATTATGCGGCTATGATTAAGCAGTGATATCCTGATGAACCAAACAGTTGGTAAGTCCAATGGGCTAAATCTGGTAGTGCATTATCCAGTGTATCAGACAGCCACTAATAATCCAGTGGATTAATAAAATGTGAGACATGTTGGAAACGTTCAATAAAATGTTTATTATGCATATACTGTCATGTTATCTGACTTTTCAGTCTCATGAGTATTTCCTTAGGGACACATACAAAGTATATATGTCCCAGTATAAAGTCTTATGAGCCTGAAATGTGAGATAAGGACTGTGCATCCAGTAAAAGTGTTATTGCACTTTATTGACATATGCTCATCCATTGGATCATGTGTGGCTGACTGCATTCCACCTTTCATCTTTCAGGTGGCACTACAGCAGATGAGGGCAAAACATGGCCTGTATGCTAGATCCAGCTCTCTGACCAATTTGATCCAGCCAATGGGTCTTTTAAGTAGCAGATAATTTATCCTTTATAAAAGAAACTGGTGGAAACACCCACATTTTACTGTGGCTTCCCTTTATTAACGAACGGAGACACTAGATTGGTATGTAGGCGATCTCACCGGCTTCTCTTCTATAGAGAACATTTGTCTTTTTAACAGTGATTTGCAAAATCATCCTGTATATAAAATTAATACTTACCTGTGTGTGTCCATTATCACTCATATAAGATGACTTCTTTTGCCCCAAACAAATTCTAACTCAATATGGCTTTTGAATCAAAGATTTGGCTGCCGCTTCCATTGAGTGGAGCTACAGTAGTGGTTCTCGGTCTGTTTTTGCTATAGGCTTATGTAGATTTTTATAGAAATTTGTCAAATATCTAATGAACAGGACAAACGTGTCTTGCCTGCAGAATGACAGGGTATTGTGCATTTATGTCTCTCATATATATATATATATATATATATATATATATATATATATATATATATATATATATATATATATATATATATATATATATATATATATATATATATATATATATATTGTGTGTGTTGCAGAGAATGCTCACTCACAACAACAGCAGAACTGGCCAGGGTGCTGTTTAAAATGTTAGGATAGAAAGTTAATGAACCACATTCAGTGGACTTTTAAAGAGTCAGGCAAATCAGCAAAACAGTTGTTTATTGAAAGAAAGTCGACGTTTCGGTGCACACCTCCACCTTTGTTTATGTCTTAATAAAGGGAGGTGTCCAATTAAACATTGACTTTCTTTCAATAAACACAGTCCTCTTTAAAAGTCCAGTGAGTGTGGTTCATTGACTTTCTATATATAATTTATTTAATTTTAATTTGGCCTTCACAGTTTTTCTTAGTCTTTTTAGAAAAAATTGACATGGCAACTTAGGTGAGAAATGCTGTGGTATGGTTACTACCCCCTTCATTCCCAATGTGAATGACACACTTGTCAGCCTCCTATCCCCTCCATCCCTATGTTGTTTGTACACCTTATCATTCCATAAAATTGACTACATTTTTATTTTCCTTAATCGGAACGTGACTACTCAGTGTCTCATAGTGTGTGGCTCCTCATTCTGTTATGGACAAGCGTGCTATTAATGCTTCCTGTTCCATAATGACCCTGTAGACTGGATTGCTTATTACTCAGTTTAATAATCTTATCTGCAGAATCAGGGTTTTAGGACTTTATGTTCAGTAGAAAAGTGGTGTAACTTTGGGACAAACCATCTGCCACATAAGGGGTACAATAAAAATCCCTGAATTCTCCTTGATTTAAATGGTACATCTTACTCCTTGAATGCTACAGAGGTTTCTGATTGTGAAGCAATGCATGGAGAACCCTCTATCATTCAAGGGTTAAATAAAGCATTAAATAACTCAATGGGATATAATACAGTATTTCTTTTCTCCCTTAAGGTGCAGGTGGTTTGCTTCAGAATTACTCTGAACACAAGACGTGTGTCAGTTCTTGGTGGAATTTTTTTATATTTATTTAATTCTGTGCTTTACTTTAAAATGTAATTTCGCTTCTTAAGCTCATAAGTGCTGCCATAGCAGTGGTGTATACAGTATATGTATGTGGCAACCACAGATCCTGGTGGATGAAAATGGCGGTTTTACCTGGTACTCTCAAACTGATGAATGAACCAATACCAGATACAACATAGCCAATATTTTCCTTTGACTAATTTTGATTTGCTAGTTAACGGAGAACTGTATGTGTTTATTCATTTGGCTAATGTCCAGTGGAACACAAGTGTTCATGTTATGCATCTATCTTAAAACAAATCACTTTGATTGTTCTCACACAGGGAAAAAAAAAATCTACAGCTGTTTCAGCCAAAGGCTTCTTAGCAGTGTGATTATTCCGTGATGTTTGAATGACTTCACCATAAGAAAATGTCATCACTCATGTTACAGCTAGTGCTTTGAAATATTATCACTGTTAGAGCTGATAACTAAAATGCATTATGCTAAGTAACTTTTATATTTTGGATGTTTTAAATGACCAAAACTTTTATAATGGATTTTTTATATTAGTGCAGTAACTATATCGGAGAATTGGGCAATGTGCACCTGTCCAGTTGTGTTGGGAATCCTAGGGCTACAATCCTCGGTTGTATACATGCAGCTGGAAGATAGCACGTTTTTCATCCTTTATATAGCATTTCATGCACCATTAAACTGCCAAATAATTCATCAGCTTCAGTATGTTTAATGTTCTTTGTACTTCTGACGTTGACTTTGTTTATGTGTATATCATCTAGCTAACTTTTTAGGTGTTTCTGTAGCTGTCTAAAGTTTTCTTGTTTTGAAATGATCCCTTGAGCATCAGAGTGGTGTGCAACACGTTGAAAGGCAGTGTTGCACATATCTCTGATCCTCAAAGGGTTAAGACTGTAAATGGCTACGGTCAAACTGTACAATAGCCACACAGTTAAGTTGGGTTGTATATGCACAATGAACAAGAGGAGTCATTTTGAATCAAACAAACTGTATCAGGAGAGAGGAATGAGGTGCTCTTGCTGAGAATGGAACACTATAGTATGGTGGTGTCATTTAATACCTGAATGTTTGTCACATCCAGTAAATAGTGTCTGACATGTGAATCAGTAATTGTCAGTTGGGAATCCAGTAATAAAAATCTCCTAATTCCCATACCTTGAAATGGGGCTATTAACCCCTAAAATTCTAGGTCTCCAATGCATTGTGGTGTAATTAATTGGAAACCCTCTTTAGCTTTCAAGATTTTTAAATCCCCATCAAAATCAGTGAACATCTATATTTGCTTTCTATGGTGTGTATGTTTTGCCTATTAATTGCCCCCCTATTCTTTGTGCTTATGACCCGTAGCAACAAAAAATAAAAATAGGACAAACGTATTGTGTAATGACTAGTGTAAAAGCCCGTGTACACGGGCCAAGGTCCAGGTAATGTTAACCATTTAAGTGCCAGGGGGTATGCAAAGCATTGCTTTGCAATGCATTGTGTACCCCTCTGGCACTCAAAGGGTTAAGAGGCCGCTACCTCACTGCTCCACGCGATGCAGTCTTGTGTCGCCTCACTCAGGCGACGTAATCATGCTCCGTAGAGACTGCCTGAATACGATGGGAACACGATATTAGATAAGTCCTCACAAGTGTCAATAAAGCTTCAAGAATTTGAACACTAGGTACAGCAAGTTGTAAACTCTAACAATTGTTTGTGATTACCTCTGAAAAGTATTGTCCACCTCCCCCTTTGCCCTCTATTATTTATTTATTTATTTTTATAGTAGTTATTTGGATATTTTCCCATGGTGTACTAATTTGTAAAGTAAGTATTGAGTTACAAAAGTGGCACTGCTGCAAATGTCAATCTGGACATGCCCTTGTCTGTTTTTTTTTTTTTTTTTTTTTTTTTTTTTTTTTTTTTCCACTTGCTGATCCAGACACCTTTAACCCTTTGAGTGCCAGAGTGGTACGAAATGCATTGCTGCACAATGTGTTGCGTACCTCTCTGGCTCTCAAAGGGTTAATAACCTTGCAGTATATATTCAGATGTTTTCTTTAATTCCCACAACAAAAGGTAGCCTCTTATCTTTTCGAGACAAGTTTCCCCCACCACATAGAAACCTGTAGGTTTTGTTAACCCACTGGATGCTGGAGACCTCTCCAAATCATTTGGAAGCATCCAAGTGGTTAAACCAGGGGTGTACAAAAGTATTGAAAATTTAGGAGCCAAATATAATTCTTTCATAGCTAGTTTTGAGTAATTGAAGCGATGAATGTATACAGAATTATAATATGGCTCCTACATTTTAGGGTACTTAAGTCTGAATTTTTTTACCTATGGGTTAAACAGTTAATATACATCATCCAGTATGGCTTCAGATTACACGTGAGCTATATTTCATAATTAAAACACCTTCCAAGTTGTTTTGTTTTATTTTTGTTTGAAAGGAAATGCATAACAAGTGTGTTAAACATGGAGAACCAACCCATTTTATTCATTATAACTTTGAATACCAGTACAAAAATATTCCATGTCTATCTGCCTCATTTTAGCTCTTCATTTTACCCCTTGAGCATCTCCCAGTGCACTGCTCAGTTAGACTGCTAACCCCTCCCATTTAAGTAAACTTTCCTAAATCTCACCCCGTAGGGACTAGATGATTGTGCAACGTGTTGCACAATCCTCTTGGACTTTAAAGGGTTAATTCATGCAGACATCTGGACCTTAATAGTGCTATATGTACTTTCTCAGAGGCATATTGCAGGTGGAGGTTTATGCCTGCGCAGTCTTTTGGAATCCCATTCCTCTGTGGGCCCTGGTCCTGGAAGTGCTTCTGGAGGCTCCCTTTGAGCATCTGTCTTCTGCTTCCCTTTGGTCTCTGAACTTCAGTTCTTGTCCAGTAAACCCCCCTGTCTTTCTTGTATTCTATTCCATTAGGGTGGTTTTGAGAACTATTGTAGTGTTCCTCCCTAAGGCTGTTTCCGAGAGTCACGTTTCCCAGGAAATTTGTCTTTGTCTGCCACCAACAGCCAGGAGCAGGAGCTTAGTTGTTTGGACAGAGTCAGATGCTTGAAATACTACATTCAATGCACAAAGCCTTTGCTAAAAATACGCTTCAGTTTTTGTCATTCTTGAGGGCCCTCATGCGTGCCAAACTGCATGTAAGGTGACCGGTGGTTTCATGAATTAACCCTTTGAGTGCTAGAGGGGTTCCCCTCTGGCACTCAAAGGGTTAAGAAGACAATTTGGCAGGCCTATGTTCTCAGGAAAAAGACTGGTGCCTTTTAAGGTCACAGCTTATTCCACCTGAGCGGTGGATGCTTTCTGGGCTACAAGAACTAGGCTTCTGCGTAGTAGCTAAGCATGGCATCAACAGGCCATTCCCTCACACGTTTGTTAAACGCTACCATGTCAATATTCTGGCTTCTGTTGAACCCATTTTTGGACTGAAGGTGTACAGGCTGTTCCTTCTACAGCTGTCCTTCTTGTCTTTTCTTCCAGTAACCTGTTTCTTTCCTGTTGGTTGGTTTGGTGAGGTTCATACTTGTTCCAGTTCATCTATTAGAACTGTTATGTGTGTGTTAAGGGTTTTTTCCTCTTTCCCTCTCTGGAATCTCGGTGGATGTTTTGGTATATCCACATGGTTCCTGTGCTCCCACAGTGGATGACAGAGAAAAGAGGATTTTTGTGTCTTCATTGATTAAAGGGATAGTAACACCCCCCCCCCCCAACAACTTGATGGCAAAATACAGCAATCATAGAAACATACCGAACACACTTAGTCCCGTCTCTCAAACCTTTATGGTTTGAGAGATGTAAGGCAAGACAGACCTCCGCTCCCTCCCCCTTCTCATACGTCCGCTGTATAGCGGACGTCATGAGATCCGGCTTCCAGCACCAGACGGCGGCTCTGCAGGAGCGCTGTCATCTAGATATCTCCGTATTACTTCATGGGTATGGTCTAAAACATGTGCCTGGCTTGCAAGCACATGTTGTAGACCATTCCTATGAAGTAATTATACGGAGATATGTAAATGTCAGAACTCCTGCAGAACCGCCGAAAGTCAGCCGACCGGATTCTGCCTCTGACAGCTTTACAGCTCATCAGGCAGAAGGGGAAGGGACTGGAGAACTGTCTTGCCTTACATCTCTCAAACCATAAAGGTTTGAGAGGTGGGACTAAGTGCGTTCGGTATGTTTCTATGATTGCTGTATTTTGCCGTCAAGTTGTTGGGGGGGGGGGGGGGTTACTATGCCTTTAAATACTTTTCCTTCTTAGTCCATCTGGAACAGAGGACTTCCCTCCCGGAGGAAAATTAGTTGTGTGTGTGTGTGTGTGTGTGTGTTCTCCCAGCTGGGAGATCAATGCAAATGACGCAGAGGGGCAATACTCTCCCCTGCTTTCATTCCTACCTGAACTTCTAGGTAGGAGTGGGTGGAATCGTGGAAGCCTCCTCACTTCACTGGAGCCTGAGGAGGTTTGATTTTTTTTTTTTTTTTTTTTTTTTTTTCCTTTTGTTTTTTTTAAATAAAAAAACAAACAAACAAACTGTGACCTCACTTTGGAGGCTTTACGTGCATAGCCACCAAAGCTTTACAAATAATGAGTCAAAAAACAAATTAAATCACACCCCTTGCTTGTCCCCATGGTAGCCATACACCTTAATACCCCCCTCGCCAGCCTTGATCCCTTGTCCACTGATAGCCACATATCCCAGCTGATACTGTCTGACCCCTCCTAGCTTGTTCCCTGGATTCTAAATTTTTGTTATGACTCCTAGAGTTAAACCAAAGTTGTCAAGCCCTGCCCTGCAGCATGGCAGACCATACCAATGTGGTACTGTTTTTTTATGACTGGCAGTAGGTACTGAAAACTGTTGAAAACTCCATGTATTTTGAAGAAGAAGCAGTGGAAATATTGAGGGTGTTTTGTTTCCCTTTGTAGAGCTTCCTGGAAACTTGAACACACCAGTCTAAGGTTAAGAAGGCATGTGACCCCTCTTTCAGTGCAGTTGGTTTTCTTTCCATAATTTTATGTGTGTATGCCATTTCTTTATATTTGTAGTTATAGTCCTTTCCACTGTCGTCCAATACAGGTTACTGGTAACTTTGGGTAGGCGATCCGCCCCTTTAAGTAGGCAATAACAATTCTGGAAGTGAATGCAGGGGGTGGAGCCCACCTTCCCTCCTTGGCTGTAGCTAGCCAATCAGCTCCAGTAAGATTTGTTCCTTGGATGAATATACAGGCAAGAGAACAGTTCTGCTATAGTTTTAGCACATTTTTTATTTTTCTGTTAGAAATGGAATACCACCATTAGGCAGATTACCATAACTGGCAATGCCCTTAGATGTAGCTAGCTCAGTATCCATGTGCTTTTTGTGGACTTTAAAGGAGCAGTAAACTTTTCATATTAAAAAAAGAAAAAAAAACATATTTTACATAGCATTTCCTGCTCAATAAAACAAGATCACTCCCACTATGGTCAGATGTTTTATTAAAAATGTATAGCAGTTTAAATAACCAGGAAGTGAATTTACTGTGATTACTTCCTGATAGTTCTAACTGACGGGAAGTGGAAGGCAGTTTCCATCACATTCTATGGAGAACTGTATGTCTCTGACTTTCCTCTCCATTAGAATCTAACAGGAAATCTAATTAGAATTTGACCACTAGAGTGCACTGCTAAAGTTAAAAAAACATGGGTTTAAATTGTAATAAATCTGGAAATATAAATCTCTCGGCAGTGGGAGTACCCTTATTTTACTCTATATGAAAATCCCTACAATATATATTTTTTCATAAAAAAAAAAAAAAAAAGTTTACTGCTCCTTTAAGCCCTGGGGGGAAAAGCTTGGGTTCAAGTTCTTTCCCCAGCCTACTGAGGCTTCTTCTTAATACACAGTGATCTGAAGACAGAAGATCTGCAGGAAAGGTGAGCAACCCTTTGAGTGCTGCAGGTCCACATGTCCCACAGTGCCCCTCAGCATAGGGGTTTTTACTTTGGAGTTCCTATTGCACACTTCTCCACTCATTGGGTCTATCTGTATGTCTGTTGGGTGATTTGGAGCAAGTTTCTGTGGTAACTTAACCCTTTAGCTGCTGGTTTGGCATCTTTGGGGGGGGGTTGTTGGTACTTTCCCTACTGTGTTCAGTGTTTATTGGGTCTAGTGACATGTTTCAGTAATGTCTAGTGCATATTTACTTCTCAGTTACAACTAGGGGTGCACCGAAATGAAAATTTTGAACTGAAACGTCAGGATGCACTTGGCCGAAAACCGAAACCGAAAATGACTAATGCATATTTTAAAACCGTAACCCTGACTTTTAAAAAGTTTTCATAAACTTAGCCTGTTATATTATGTTTTTGTTTGTAAAAAGGAAAAAAAAATATTTTGGCCAGGGTTGGGCAAACATAAGAATCTCATTTCTGGTAGTGGAGAAATGAGATTCTTATGACTGCCCAGCAATGGCCAAGATGTTTCTATTTTACAAACAAAAACAAGTTTTAAAAGATAATTTTGTCAAAATATGCATTATGAATGTATTTAAACCTTGACTTTGAAAAAGGTTTTTATAAAATTATCCTTTTACATCTAGTGTGGCTTTTTATTATTATTATTTATTTTTTCTATAGCTTTTAGTTCTTCTAAACATTTTTGGTATTTTGGATGTGTATTACCAATACCTCTTCTATGGTCCAGCAGAGGAATGCAGGCTGGGCATCAACAGCAGCCACTCAGGGTCTCCTGTCACTCTCGGCACGGAAAATGTCCAAAAGCAGCAGCAGGGGAGCACTTTGGTAACAGCTTACCACCTAGCTGTTTTTTTTTGTGTCTGTTGATTTTAAGCAGCCCGCGCTAGCTACGTTGTGACGTAGCGCGTCTGCTCAGTACTAGGATTACTAGGGCTGCAACTAACGATTATTTTGATAATCGATTAGTTGGCCGATTATTTTTTCGATTAATCGGATAAAAAAAACAATATGCTCATTTTTCATTATTTAATGAACAAACTGAGTGTTAAAAACAAACAGTAGAATAAAAAACTTTACACAGTTAACATGCATCATTGTTATTATTTTACTATGGGGTCTATGCACCTCTCTTTCTCCCCCATGTACTTCTTTCTCCTCCCTTGTGCCTCTCTTTCTCCCCCCTTGTACTTCTTTCTCCCCCTTGTGCCTCTCTTTCTCCCCCTTGTACTTCTTTCTCCCCCTTGTGCCTCTCTTTCTCCCCCATGTACTTCTTTCTACCCCTTGTGCCTCTCTTTCTCCCCCTTGTACTTCTTTCTCCCCCTTGTGCCTCTCTTTCTCCCCCTTGTACTTCTTTCTCCCCCTTGTGCCTCTCTTTCTCCCCCTTGTACTTCTTTCTCCCCCTTGTGCCTCTCTTTCTACCCCATGTACTTCTTTCTCCCCCATGTACTTCTTTCTCCCCCTTGTGCCTCTCTTTCTACCCCATGTACTTCTTTCTCCCCCATGTACTTCTTTCTACCCCTTGTGCCTCTCTTTCTCCCCCATGTACTTCTTTCTCTCCCTTGTACTTCTTTCTCTCTCTTGTGCCTCTCTTTCTCCCCCATGTACTTCTTTCTCTCCCTTGTGCCTCTCTTTCTCCCCCTTGTGCCTCTCTTTCTCCCCCTTGTGCCTCACTTTCTCCCCCATGTACTTTTCTCCCCCTTGTGCCTCTCTTTCTCCCCCATGTACTTTTCTCCCCCTTGTGCCTCTCTTTCTCCCCCATGTACTTTTCTCCCCCTTGTGCCTCTCTTTCTCCCCCATGTACTTTTCTCTCCCTTGTGCCTCTCTTTCTCCCATGTACTTTTCTCTCCCTTGTGCCTCACTTTCTCCCCCATGTACTTCTTTCTCCCACTTGTGCATCTCTTTCTACCCCATGTACTTTCTCTCCCTTGTGCCTCTCTTTCTCCCCCATGTACTTCTTTCTACCCCTTGTGCCTCTCTTTCTCCCCCATGTACTTCTTTCTACCCCTTGTGCCTCTCTTTCTCCCCCATGTACTTCTTTCTACCCCTTGTGCCTCTTTCTCCCCCATGTACTTCTTTCTACCCCTTGTGCCTCTCTTTCTCCCCCATGTACTTCTTTCTACCCCTTGTGCCTCTCTTTCTCCCCCATGTACTTCTTTCTCCCACTTGTGCATCTCTTTCTCCCCTATGTACTTTCTCCCCCTTTGTACCTCTCTTTCTCCCCTTTGTACCTCTCTTTCTCCCGGTCCCCTGCGGCTGGCTGGCTCTGAGTTCCCTCCTGCCCGCCCGCATCATCACTCACCCCTGTGGGCCGTGATGACATACAGACAGAGAAGAGGGCAGACAGTAACGATCAGTCTGCTGGCAGCAAGCGCTTCTCTTCCGGTGCCTCTGCCCTCTTCTCTGTCTGTATGTCATCACGGCCCGCAGGGGCGCGTGATGATGCGGGCTGACAACATCTAATCCAGTGCCAAGGATTTTCGGCCATTTTTTTTATTTCGGCTTTTTGCCGAAAAGGCCATTTTCGGCCACCGAAATTTCGGTGCACCCCTAGTTACAACTTTGCAAAATTTGTGTTCTGGGGTGCTTTTACTGCATAGACGCCATTGCTCCATTCACTTCAATGGGACTGTACAGTTTGGGACATATCTCTGCAACCGCTCATTGTAATAACTTCAGAGATGGCTCATTTTGTTTGCGTGCCCTTGCTCTATTATCCGGTTAACGTTTGATGTGTGTTGGGGGGTTCAGGGTGCTTCGGGCAATGTTGAGGTACTTTTTCAAGGAAAACTACATTTCCCATGACCGCTTGCTTCACGAGCTCGTTTCTCATTGGCTCTCGCTGTGGCAGCCATGTTGTGCCTTTCCTGATAGAGTATCCTATGCAGGGCTTGGACTCTTCTTCTCTCCTTTTCAGATTAACCTTTCTCCTGCCAGATAAGTGCATTTTAGCAATTTCTGGGGTGAACCTTTAATCTTACACACTGTATTTGGGTGATTCCCTATACTTTAAATGTTTTTACACTGTGTGAATGTCTAATCTGTTAGAGCTTGGGGCCAGGCCTAAGACTAAGGACGCTGGGGTCTCTGTGTCCCCTATTGCACATTGATCTTCATGTCATTCAGGGTTACCTAGAGAATTCTCAGGTCATTTATACCTAGCATCTTCTGATGTCCCTGAGTCTACCCCAGGGACCTACAGCCATGCATTAGAACCAGTTTGGGTGCAAGAGTTCAGGGCTGCTACTAGAAACCTCCAGTCTACATGGCAACTCTTTCCATCCCAGTTACAGGGGGTCTTCCACTCCTGACAGACCCCTACTTCTGTCAGATCTTCCCTGCAGAAACCGCAGGGAGTACCAGACGTATCAGATTTCTCTGAGGACGAACTGTTAGTGGATTCGGACTTTAAGGAATGTTCTGCTGTGGGCTCCTCTCAGTTTTTTGGGGACCCCTTTGAGGCTGATCCTGAGCCCTTGGCTGTGGGCCTGATCAGGGCCGTCTTAACCACCCTAAACATTCCCTTAGTTCAAGAGGTTTCTTCAGATCCCTCTGATGTATTTCAGGAGCCTAAGAGGCCCCCATACTTGTTTTCCACCTAACCCCATTCTTGATTGCCTTGTGTCTGATGATTGGAAGTCTCCGGACAGGAAACCTTCTTTTTCCAAGAAATTTGCCAGGCTTTACCCCTTCTCTGAGGCGGCGCTTACTCAGTGGGTTCATCCCCCCCCCCCCCCCCCCCCCAAAGTGGATGCTCTTGTCTCCAGGCTATCTAAGTCCACTGCCTTGCCAGTTGCTGATGTGTCCGCTCTGAAAGACTGGACTGACAAGAAACTTGAGGTCTCCCTCAAGTCTATTTTTGCCACTGCTGGTACTGCCATGCATCCAGCGTTTGTGGCGTGGGTGAACTGGGCCATTGCGGTCTGGACTGAACAGCTCACCCTGGCTGTCCATCAGGGTGCTCCCAGTTCAGATATGTTGCGTCTTCTTGCCAACATTTCTGAGGCCCAGCACTGTTTCTGCTGCCTTATTTGATGCCATCCATTTAGTGGCAAGGGTTTCCACCATGTCTGTGGTTGCCAGACGAGCTCTTTGGCTCAAAATCTGGTCTGCTGACTCTGCTTCCAAAAAAGCTTTTGCTCTCATTGCCTTTTCAAGGCACCTTTAAGGATCTGATTAGTGAGGCCACAGGGGGCAAGAGTACCCTTCTGCCTATGGCCCCCAGGAAAAAGATGCCTATCAAGTGTAATTGGCTTTTTCATCCCTTTAAGTCTGAGACACGTCCGGTGAACCAGACAGTTCCCTCAGCGCTGCGTTCCTCCTCCAAGCCCAAACAACAATGGAAGCCAAAGGTCTCCCCCAAGACTAAGGCTTCCAAGCTTCCTTCGGCATGACTAGCCGAACCCATGTCCCCACTCTACTGTGGGTGGCCGTCTGCATCACTACTGTGGGTGGCCGTCTGCATCACTACCACAGTGTCTGGGAGGATTCAGTGGAGGACCTGTGGGTTTTGAAGGTGGCGGTGGAAGGGTATGGGGATCCCTTTCGTCTCTCTTCCTCCATTTTGGTTTTTCCCCTCTCATACACCCCAGGGCATAGAAAAGCGCTGTCTGACAGTTCCTGGGGTGTTACCCCTGTTCAGTGTCCGTTGACACTTTAGTTGTTTTGTTGGGCCATCTCTGATCTGATGGTTCAAATCTGCTTTGCTGACTTTGGGGGCCTTGCGCCTGGTCCTTGCCTTACTTCCCACCTCTGGGAAACTCAGTGGTTGGACATCCCAGCGTTACCAGTAACCTGTATTGGACGACAGAGAAAAGAGGATTTTAGTCTTACCTGTTAAATCCTTTTCTCTTCGCCCATACAGGTTACTGGTCTCCCACCCTGTCAAGGGACCATGTTTGGCTCTCCTGTGGGGGTCCTACGGGGTCATGCTCACAGGAGTCGTCTTTTCCTTCCACTATCTAGTCAATAGTTAGTGTCTCAAATCTTTCTGGAGCTAGTTGGCTAGCTGTAGGCAAGGAGGGAAGGTAGGCATTCACTTCACTTACAACCTCAGTATAATGCTAATCAACACTTCCTGTAATGCTAGGAGCCGTTCACACCACACCAAAGTTCTTGCAAACCAGGCACACTTTGTAGACCATTCCAGCAAAGTAGTTCATTTTAAATATTTCTATTTCGGCTCTGCTGAAGAGCCTCCTCGAGTTGGCCGACACTGATCTCTTTGTCAGCTACAGCTGATGTCAAGGAAATGGGAGGGGTACTTTAAAATGTTATATATCTCAAACCATAAAGGTCTGAGAGATGGGACTTGCTCCAGATACTTTTTTTTTTTTTTAAATATGTATCTACAATAAAGCTTTGCGTTACATGAGGACATTATTAGCCCTTTAAGGACCGGCCGTGAGCACACGCGGGCGGCACTTAAGGACCACAGACTTTTTTTTCTTTGTTTCTGGTTCTAGACTTCCTGAATGGCATGCAGCCACTGGGGGAGCCCTGAATTCTATGACTGTCATAGCACGTCATGGGTCGTTAAGTCAGATCTACCCATGACGTGCTATGACAGTCAAGGGTCGCTAAGGGGTTAAAGGGATGGTAAAGTTTCACAATAAAAAAGCAGCTCCAATTAATCTTCATAGTATTTGGGGCCATGGAGAGTGTTATTTCATAACTGTCTGTGTTCCCCCTCCCACCCCTTTTACTTAGTGTAAGCCTTCTCCCCTCAGATGTGGAGTTTGATCGCATGACCAGACAGATCACAGCAAGGGACAGTCTTCTTACTGTGAGCATAAGGAAAACCCTGCCCCCTTAACCCTTTGAGTGCCAAAGGGTTGAGGAATACGTTGCAAAGCAATGCATTCCATACCCCTCTGGCACTCAAAGGGTTGAAGTGGAACTGTCGTCCCAACAAGATGTGGTCTCAATGTGCACTAGTCCTTTTTTGAAATAAGTTTCTAGGTTAGGCATAAACAGTAAAGCAAAATCTTATCCAGTGACGTCAAGACCGGGGAGATGGACTGCGCATGTCCTACTAGTTACCTGAACGTGCTGGAAGGCTAGTGCGCCCCAGGTCATGTGCTATAGAAGGGGCGGACACAGGCTGGATCGACAGGACCAGCGGGTGTAACTACTTTACCTCAAGGTCACTAGTATGACATGCGCAGTCCATCTCCCCGGTCTTGATGTCACAGTGTAAGATTTTGCTTTACAGTTTATGCCTAACCTAGAAACTTATTTCAAAAAAGGACTACACAGAGTTTAATATGTTAAAGTGGATGTGTCACCTATGGACAACATCCCATAAATAGGTGACACATCCAATACCATAAGAACGTTATTTATATGTTTAAGCTTCAATTTTGTTTAAATTTAACTTACAAAAGTCTGGGCTGAAGCCACTTCCACATACACTGCAATCTGTCGCTCTGCCTCTGCACTCCTCCCTCCTCCTCCGACGAAGGATTCTGTCTGTAAGCTGGAGCGCTCTCATTGGCTACATATCGATCTCTGCCAATGAGACCTCTCCAGCTTACTGACAGAAGAAGCCTCTGTCATCGGAGGACAGAGGAGAGCAGAGGCAGAGCTCTGTAAACTCAGAGAACCGAAGTCAACTGGAAGTGGCTGCGGCACAGACTTTTGTAAGTTAAATTTAAAAAATATCAAAGCTTACCATAAAAACATTATTTATTTTTTATTTTATTATGTTAACTAACTATTTATGGGATGTTGTCCATAGGCTACACGTCCACTTTAATGTTAAAGCAGAACTATTGTCCCAACAAGATGTGGTCTCAATGTGCACTCTAAGATTTTTCCTTATGCTCACTGGAGATTGTCCAGATGGATTGCAGAGAGGTACAATCTTGCTGCTCTGAGGTGAGCAATGTTACATCAGTAAAAGGGGCGGGAGGAGGATAATTTATCATTCAATTACTCTTGAACTACAACTCTGACAGTATTGAAATAACACTCTCTATGGCTCAAATAATATGAAGATTAATTGGAGCTGCTGTTTTTGTGAAACATTAGTATCCCTTTAAGATCTGCTGATTATGTTGCGTGAAAAGCTGAATTGACCATGACCCCATGCTTTGGGTTAGACATCCTTTTGAGTGCCAGAGAGATATCTAGTGCATTGGACACCTTTCTGGCACTCAAAGGGTTAATCTAATCAGTGGAGAATTTCTTTGTCCCTACAATGCAGGTGATTTGCTCCAGATTTCTCTGCTTTAGCTTCCTATGTCCCCAAATCTTAATATATCAATTGCAGTTTGAGGGACAAACATTTTAGATTGCAGAGAAGCAAAAAGGCAATTTAAATTTTTTTTTTTTTCTCCATCCTTCACATATCTAAACCCAGCATTTCTAATTCCGTTCTCCCAGATAAACAATATTTATTTATAAAATGCTGATAACAAATGTGCTGGTCTACCTAGCAACAACTTTTGCTGTAGCACCTTGTCTCCACTTCCAAAGTTAAATCCTTTAAAGTGATAGTAATGTTTCAGAAAAACAGCAGCTCCAATTAATCTTCATAGTATTTGGGCCATGGAGAGTGTTATTTCAGTACTGTCCGAGTTGTAGTTCAAGAGTAACTGAATGATAAAGTATCCCCCTCCCACCCCTTTTACCTAGTGTAAACCACCTCCCCTCAGATGTGGAATCTGGTCCTGGGACCGGACAGGTCTCAGCAAGGGACATTCTTCTTACTGTTATCATAAGGACAACCCTGTCCCCTTTAACAGGTTTTTCCTTATGGTAACCAAAGATTGTCCCTCTCTGAGATCCATCTGGACAGTCTTGCTCCTCTGAGGTGAGCAGTGTTACAGCAGTAAGGGAAATACTTTATCATTCAATTATTCCTGAACTACAATTCTGACAATACTGAAATAACACTCTCCATGGTACAAATACTACGAAGATTAATTTGGAGCTGTTTTTATTGTGAAACAATACTATCCCAGTGAGGGTCCAGTTGAACAGTGTGACAGCAGTCGCCTACATAAATTGCCAAGAAGGCTCTAGAATGGAGTCTGCTTGGTCGATTTACGTTCCAGGCATGAAAAATATGGTCGCAGACTTTGAGTCGCCAGCATCTGGACCCCAGAGAAGTGGAAGGTTCTTCTATTCTGCACCAAGAAGAAGCATCATCCTCTAGCTTTTGCAGTTGATGCTATGTCCATTCCAGAGAGCTCGTCTGGCATGTGTTTTTCTCCATTTCTCTGATTTCCTGTGGACTGATGAAGATGGGAGGGCTCAAGTCATTCTGAACCCCCACTTTTGGCCCTCTGTCCATTGCGGAGGCTGTGTCTCCTGACTTAGGATCCACTTTAACATACAGTGGGAAGGTTGACTTTGACAGAATATCTATTGAAACCAACATCATGAAGGGTTTTTCAGATTCCATCTCCACTATGGTTCAGGTTAGGAAGCCTGTATAGCCTAAACCCTATCAGAGTATTTAGTCTCTGTTCTACAGTGATGTGCAGATCAAGAAGTGTCCTCATGGTCTTTCAGTCTCCTTTTGATTCCAATTATCCTTCAGTATGGTGCCATCAGATCTCAGCATTCAGTTATTTTTCAGAGGCATATGAACTAAGAAATAAGGATTTAATGTTACGTTCATTAAAATCCTCTTTGGGAACGCAACAATAATCAGCCCCAAAGTCTTACAAGAAAAAAGTGACACATTGGTATTATGATAAAACTGGGCTTTCTGCCTGATCTGCTAAAGAGGTGGAAGAGGAATTCTGAAGCATACCACCTGCACCACAGAAGACAACTAAAACTCCACATTTGTTTTTTAAAAAGGTGTTTTCAATTCATTGAAAACACCATTTAAATCACTGGGAAGTTTGGGAGTTTTTTTATCAGATGGTGCAGTTGGTTTGTGATATAATTACAGCTTTCTTTGTGCAGAAGTTCCTTGTGTGCCAGTAGTCTAGTAAGAAATTATGCTGTTCTCTTTATCATTGATTGTGTGGACTGTTAACTTTCATCTCCTGAATAGCAACCTTTTTCTCTGAGTGTACTTCAGTGCTATTTTACCAGCCCTAAACATGGCATATAACTGCATTAAACCTGCAGTCACTTAAGGCTAAGGTGTATTTCCCCCAGCATCCATTCAAAATCTTGCATAGATGAAACTAGGCTTTTGTGACTTCTTATGAATGGAGCCAGCATCCCCAGCTCTATTAATAAGGATACACACATTTCTGGGAGAGGTCAGCCATGTATATGAATTCAGAGTGCTATGGGACATGGTAGACATCTGCTTTGGCTCCCTGGGTCCATTGATAAGAATTTCCACTCTGTACTTTATTCGGTGAGCAGAATCTCATGCTGTACTTCAAATGAGTCCCCCAGATGTCAGGGATGTTTGGGTGGCCCTCTGGAAAAGCTGACCCTGGCAGCAGAACAACTTCAGGGGCAGTTGTTTCAGGAGAACAAAAAACATAAAGATTGGGATGAAGTTCCAAATGCAAGTCCATGTCTTGCAATAAAAGAAAAACACAATAGTGAAGTATTTACTAGCAGATTAATAAAGTATATAATGCTCTCACAAATATATGGATAAAATGAGCATGTTGCAGCCCAAGTACTGGTCTGAGAGCCTGCAGAGTTCTTGAACATAGACCATGAAGTCACAAAGTCCTGTTCTTTATTTGAATTCCTGCCTCTGGTCACAGCAAGTTCCCTCCCTTCAGTATTTTCTTTAGCAGGAATGTCGGTACTTTGTTCCAGTATCCCTGCTTTTATGATATAGTTGGAGTGTGGCTTCTCCCACTAGAGCAAGAAGTGCGAGAGCAAGATGGGCACCCCTCTTGTAGTATGATTAGGACAAGTTGCAACCGCCACCACAAACACCCTTCAAATGGAGTTACTGGGATCCTACATATGTAGGTCGCAGAACACCGAGTTCCTGGTCTATGAACAGCATTCTTAGACTCATCTAGAAGGATTCCAGATAAGGATGATGTATCTAAGCGCAGCTCCTCCACCTCACTCTCCACAGCAGCATACATCAGAAGAAGAAGGAAAAAAAAAATGGCTCCAATAGTGCAGCACTGCAACATATGCTGTACAATTGAAGATAAGCGTCAGTATAGTAATATTACAAAGTACTAGACAAAATTGCTTACAGAGAAATTTGACTACATATTTTGGTCATAATTGGACATTGCTGTCAAGTTAAGAAAAGTACTGTGGATGCCCATGCTTGGAGACCACTTATTTAATTTTGCTTGTGTTTATAATGAGATAAGAGCTAAGTTAGCGGTGTGAGGTGTGTTTTTTTTTTTTTATGATTAGTAGGCTGAAGCTCAGCCCATCTGCAGACAATGTCTTGGACAATCCCCCTCAAAATTGCTTTGGCACCTGTTGCCATGGAAAAGTTAGAAATGTCTGGTTCTAAAGTGCATTTGTTATAATAGATTTTACGCTTCTGAGAAATTTCACAGATGTAACCCATACATGCTGCTGATGATTTTCAGGGACCGTCCCTGTGTTTTAGCTTCCTGTATCCTTCTGTCCCTATTTTGTACCTGTTTTTAAAATTGAATTTTAAAGCGGAACTACCACCGCTAAACAAGTTGATGTGTAATTCTAATCTGGCGAGGAATTATTCCCTAATTCAATAGAATTCTCCATTCTTCCACGGCTGACAGGCAGGACGGAGCGCAGACTTCTTTCAATAGTGACGTCTGCATGCCTGCGCTGTCAGTCCCAGATGGCTCTAGGAGGCGTTGTTAGGAACCATCCGGCTCCAAAAGGGACTGCGACAGCGCAGACGTCACTATTGAAAGATGTCTGCGCTCTGTCTTGCCTGTCATCCCTGGAAGAATGGAGGATTCTATTGAATAAGGTAATAATTCTGGCGACTTCCGCTACTGAGCAGCTAGTCGCCAGATGGGGATTTATTACACAAACTTGTTTAGCAGTGGTAGTTCCGCTTTAAACCCTATATTCAATGTGTTCATCACAAGGTTCCTATATTACATATTGACTTCCTGTAGTATTTTGGTGTGGATTTCCTGCTGTACAGTGATGTTTGTTACACAAGGTGTTCTACTGGAGCTGAGCTTGATGAATCTACGAACAATAAATGATGCTTTAATGTGAACTGTGCAGGGGACAAGTGTCCCTAGAAATGTTTTTTAAAATGTTTGCAGGTATGACCTCAGATCATTTCTATGTGTTAACATTGTAATGCTAAGCATTGTTTATCTCCTTGGATGGTAGAAAGTTCTCCAGCACATCTATGGGGTTAATTTGGGTATTTTTTAGTTTGCATAATTATTCATCGCTAAATTTATTTGCACATACTTTATCACTTTCCTTACTGGTCCATCAGCTTTCTTATGAATAGCTGTAGACAATGACGATGTCTATTTCCTTCCTCTAGATGGCACTTTACTTCTATAACTGAAAGCTTTATACAGTAAAATAATTATATGCTGGATTGGTTATACTTTCCTGCTAGGTTTAGTTATGTATAGAAGGCTGCAATGTGAAGTAAAATTGTAATATAAATACAAATATTTTATAGGTAATGAGTACTTTTATGATTCTCAGCTGTACTGTACATGTCTTCCCCCCCCCCCAGTGCATTGATAGATATATTGCATAATGTCTGAATACAGGGCTGTAGAATACTAAATCATTGTATGCGGGCTGAGTAGTGTCTTGCTGGAAAACTGGACTGCTATCTTTCAGTGTTTTCAATTTGAGGAACTGAAATGTGCACACCTCTCTGGTCCACTAAGGATTAAATATGATCATAGGGTTTCCAACGATTAACCCTAGACATCTCCATTGTAATATGAAACAAAGCATTTAATACCTTTCTAGCATTCAAGGGTCAAATTGGAACTGTCACTTTATAACAAACGAGATTTTGAAAGAGCTTTCAAAAGCGCACACACACACGCGCGCAAACACACACATAATAATTAAAAAAAATAAAAAACACTTGTTTGATATTTAATGCAAATCTGGACACTATAAAACAACAATAGAAAGGTGCAAAAGATGTATGAGATGTGATAAAAAGAAATCTCCACAGCAGCGCAGAATGTCCCCCACTTATAAGGACCAAAATATATGTATATACAATTCACAGTGCTCGTGGAGTTCTAAAGCAAATCCCTAATCAAGAATTATTCAGAAAATACAAGTTTATTAGCATGTTTTACTATAAAATATCAAATACATGCATTATATTTCACTATTCTATATGCGTTGTGGTTGCATCCACAGATACTTGAGAAAACTGTTCAAGGGAAAAATAACACTTTTACCCTAAAACTGCCACAGCCAGATAATATGTTCCACAGATACGCTGTGATAATCTGTAGATGAACTAATGCCTGGTCTAACAGACTACAAAAAGATGTTACCCGTGCATCTCTATTACTATTAACTCTCAATGCATCACAAACAAAATGCAGCATTTATTCTCATTGATTGGTTTGAGGATTTACAGAAAAATTTATACCAATAGAAACTTAACCTGATCCATAGCTAATATTCTATACTAGTGTTAAAGCCTGTGTACACGGGCCAACACTGGTGGCGCTGCAGTCATGAGCAGTACTGACTGCCCGTGCCACGGCTGATACAGAGCAGGGCGCTCCAAATTCAGACCGTAGTCCTCTGCTCACCGGTCTGAATTCGAACTGCCCCACTCCTTATCAGCCTTGGCACAGGCAGTCTGTACTGCGCATGATGGCTTCTGACAAACATACTCGGGGAATTATAATATAGGATAAGATCCCCAAAAATGTGCTCCAGCAGAAACTATTCCAGATGCACGTAAGGTGGTCTATTTGCGTGCCTTATACAAAATTAATTTTAAAGTATATAGAGGTATATGGCTTTCTCCGGTACATAGTCTTACTTTGGGTTATTTCAAATGATTGTATATCTGAATATCCATTTTGGATGGTGCTTTAACCTGGATAGAACACCCAGGTGCCATGATAAATAGGTGATTATATATAATATATATTTATTTTTAAAGCTTTCAAAGTGGTAGTTCCACTTCAGATCACTGGGATTTTGGGGAATTTTTATCCATATCGGATCTTTTTCTCAAGTTTGTAGGTTGAGATTGACAAGTTTTTATAGCCAAAGTAAAAAGTTGGGTAATATGAGGAAAAAGTGTATTCTAGTCTTAAAATATATATGTATTTTAATGACTATATGGGTCATATGTATAATCCTGTAAACTCAAGAGTGGGTAGACACCCAGCAACTTGGAAAGCACTGTTCTCTAGTCCTGAGAAACTTGCTGGTTCAGCTTCAACTCTGGTGGACCGGAGATACCCCAGTCATCAAGATAATGGGTGGCATTCAAGCATGCATTCAGAGGAAGAAATTCTACTTCAACTGTCTAAGGTAAAAACTGATAAATTAATGGGATACACCCAAAGTTATTTAAAGAACTTGAGTGGTCTGGCAAAACCTTGAACAGAATGATTCAATCAGTCACTATCGACAGGAGTAGTTTCAGAACATTAGGTAGCAAATGTGGTACCACTTCAACAAAGGTAGCAGGGATGAGTCTGGTAACAAGTAAGTCTTACGTCAGTAGTGGGAAAATTAGTGGAAATTACCTTAAAGGAAAGAATTGTTAAATGTCTGAATTTAAATGGCTTGCAATATGCCATACCTCATTGTGTGTTTTTATTTATTTATTTATTTATTTATTTTTTGACTTGGTAACTAAAATTATAGACCAAGGGAAGGGCAGTAGATATAGCTTATCTACATTTTCAGTAAAGCATTTGACACTGTCCCTTATAGAAGACTGATTAAGAAATGGCAGCATTTGGATCTGGATGTAAAAATAGAGTTAAAGGCAATGGCTGAGTTACAGGAAACAAAGTGGTAGTCAGTGGAGTGTACCTTGGGGTTCTGGGAGCGAAGGGAGTGGGATACCTCAGGGATCTGTGCTGGGGCCCACTCTTTTTAATATTAGAGATATTAAGAAAGTTATTCAAGATAAGGTATGTCTTTTTGCAGATAATACAAAGATCTGTAACATTGCCCCTACCCCTTTGCAGCTGTAACAGCCTCCACTCTTCTGGGAAGACTTTCCACAAGATTTGGGAGTGTCTTTTGGGAATTTGTACCCATTCAGCCAAAAGAGCATTTGTGAGGTCAGACCCTGATGTTGGATGAGATGTCCTGTCTTGCAGTTGGCTTTAGAATTCATCCCAAAGCTGTGAAATTGTGTTAATGTTAGGGCTCGGTGTAAGCCACTCGAGTTCTTCCACTTCAGAAAGGGCCTTCCCCAAACTGTTGTAACAAAGTTGCAAGCATACAATTGTCTAAAAATGTCTTTGTATGCTGCAGAGTTAACATTTCCCTTCACTGGAACTAAGGGGCTTAGACCAAGCCCTGAAAAACAGCCCCAGACTATTATCCCTCCTCCACCAAACTTTACAGTAGGCACTATGCATTCTGATAGGTAGAGTTCTCCTGGCATCTGCAAACCCAGATTTGTCAGTCAGACTGCCAGATTGTGAAGTGTGATTCATCACTCCAGAGAACATGTTTCCACTTCTCCAGAGTCCAGTGGCAGTTTGCTTTAGATCACTCCAGCATACGCTTTGCATTGAGCATAGTGATCTTAGGCTTGTGTGCAGCTGCTCGCCCGTGGATACCTATTTCATGAAGCTCCCAATGCACAGTGCTTGTGCTGATGTTGCTTCCAGAGGCAGTTTGGAATTCTGTAGTGTGTGATGCTGCAGAGCACAGGCAATTTTTACGCACCCTGCGCTGCCCTGCTCTTTGAGTGAGCGTGGTCTACCACTCCATGGCTGAGCTGTTACTCCTAGACGCTTCCACTTCACAGTAATTGCACTTACAGTGGCTGGGGCAGATCTAGCAGGGCAGAAATTTCATGGACTGACTTGTGGCATTTTATGACAGTGCCATGTTTAAAATCACTGAGCTCTTCAACACGACCCATTCTACTGCCAGTGTGTGTCTGCGGAGATGGCATGCCTGTGTGTTTGATTGATTTATTATTATTTTTTTTTTAATACACCTGGTTAGCAATGGGTGCAGCTGAAACACCTAAACTCAATAAGTAGTAGGGATGTCCGCCTACTTTTGTTCATATTTTGTATCGCTTCAGTATAGTTATATCTTTGTATGAATATTGGTTGTTTGTATTCAGGTTACAAATGCTGCTACCTGGCTAAGGACGACTGATATACATGGATCTTAATGCATGTTCCCTTGGAAGATGTAACCACTTATTTTTACATTTCCCAATCTAACTGGGTGTGCTAGATCACCACTTGTTTGATATGGACACACAAATATTTGAGCTACAGGATTTATTTCTTTACTTTTTTGTTTTTGTTTATTTCCCACTACCTCTTTAGCTTTATTTTTAAAGCAGAACTTTCAGATAATAGCAAGTCGGCCTGCATTCATTAAATTATGGCGACTAGCTTGAAAATAGATGTCTTACCGTAAAAAAAAATTGATGTGTCTAAAGGAAGTTCCTCTTTAAAGGGATAGTAATAATTTGTTTTAAATTTATTTTGTAGGCATTAAAAAAACATGAAGAATGATATAAGTCTTATCTCTCAAACCTTTATGGCTTAAGAGATATTCACAAGCAAAGTATCCCCCTCCCGCCGCTTTTACTGATGTAACACTATTCAGACAGAGCAGAAGGGAGGTGCCCAGGTAGACTGCAGAGAGGGACAATCTTCAATTAAGATATGGGAAAAACCTGAAAAGCTTGTCAAGGGGGGCAGGGATTTCATTGTTTTCATAGGAATAAGAGTGTCCCCTTCTGTTATCTGTCTGGTCTGTGGACTGCATTCCACATCTTAGAAGAAATAGCTTACACTAGGCAAAAGGGGCAGGAGGGGGAAACTTTGCTTGTGAATATATCTTAAACTATAAAGGTTTGAGATATAAGACTTATATCATTATTCATGTTTTTTTAACACCTACAAAATAAAATAAGGTTAAAATGAAGTATTACTATCCCTTTAAGCAGTGTTGATATTTACTGCAACTAGTAGTCCTGACCAATTGACAATGTGAAATGTTCCTGGGGCAAGATTGCACGGGCTTCTGGACATTATTTAACTTGGTTGGTTGTTTTTGCTGTCTTTCTCACTATTGTAATTTGTTGTTGTGTATTGGTAAGAATTACATCTAGACACAATAAGTAGTTGAAATGCAGTGTTTTGTGCAGCACAACTGGATGTATAATAACCATCACTATGTACTCTTTGCGGGTGTTCTTGTGGAATTGCTAAAGTGATTACTGTAATATTGTGTTTGTGTGTGTGTGTGTTTTTTTTTTTTTTTTTTATTATTTTATTTATTTTTCTGATGTTGCACTTCTGTACAACTGATTTTTTGGATGATTTTTCTGATGTCATGCCATCCATCAGCTCCTCACTAATTTGTTTTATTGAATTGGGGTACATCAGGGAATGGTGTTACACTTGGCATTTCATCTTGAGAAAGGTGACCGCGGTCTCACACATGCTGTCTTAATAATTACAGATTTTCTATTTTTGAAAAACATTAAAAAGTCCAGTGAGTGCTGATTTTGTATTTAACTATAAATACATATAATACATTTTTTTAAATTTATTTTAACTTCCATTGTGAACCAGCAACACATTCTCTCCCCTAAATTTAGAGGATAATTATACATTCACTTTATTTTGATTGACCTGTACCTCATTTTATTGGTCCCTGATTTCCTGTTCTCTTTCAGAAGTGACACAAGGGAGATTGAGAGCTATTTGCCCCCACACATACCTGGGCTGGTGTGTGTTGCATTGCTTATTTAAATTATAATCCTAGATGATACTGCAGGTCTGGAATTATTAATCTGGTCTAACCTCTGTTGACAAAGACACATTTTGTGCTTCTGAGACTTTTGCAGATTGTTGATTTTTAGATTCACAAAATGCAAGGGGAAGTATGCACAAAGAGTAAAGAGGAGCTAGGAGATATAAATTCACATTAATTTACACTGGGATTGTAATCTTTGAATGCTATAAACCACTAGCTTAGTGAGAATTGTTTATTTGCCCCTCATGATGCAGCTGGATTGCTCCACTTACCTTGTGTGCATGTGGCACCACTTGAGAGATGACATGTTGACACTTCATGGCTGTATCTTTCTGATGGAGCCTGGAGCTTGACGGTATCATTGTTGGGAGTGGGTTTGTGCAGGGTTTATAATCTACATCAAGCCCTACACTTGCATCCATTCACTGACACTCATATTCTTCTCTTGAGGAATTTCTCTTGGCAATGTCTGCTCCTGTAAGGGTTAGAACACCCTTTTGAAGAATCCTTTCCCTAAATCTATCCTGGCACATGGAATGGCAGGCAATCAAGAGCTTAAGTGACTGTGAAGCACCTTTGCAGTCAGTAGTAATCAAATACACTATATGACCAAAAGCTTGTGGACACCTATCACAACTATGTATGAGCTTGTTGGACATCCAGTTCCAAAACTGCAAAATATACATATTCCTGGTGAGCTCAAAATGGCCTTTCGTGGTAGTTTTCAAATAGTTGCATATGTGTATGGTCAGGAGAGCAGCAAGACTTTTCTTCGCTAAATATACAAAGTAAAAAAAAAAAGTGTCTGTGCATCAAATCCTGACTTTTACAAATAACCTGTGACTTACTATAAATAAAATGTTGGGCATTAATTTGGAATGCCCCCTCCCTCCTTGCAGCTATAACAGCCTCCACTTCTCTGGGAAGGTTTTCCACAAGATTTTGGAGTGTGTCTATGGGAATGTGTGTCCATTGAGCCAAAAGAGAATTTGTGAGGTCAAGCACTGATGTTGGATGAGAAGGCATGGCTTGCAATCTGTGTTCCAATTCATCCCAAAGGTGTTAAGTGGTAAAGTCAGGACTATGTGCAGGCCAGTCGAGTTCCTCCACATTAAACTCTCCAAAACATGTCTTTATGGACCTTGCTTTGTGCACAGGGGCATAGTCATGCTGGAAAAGGAAAATTCCTTCCCTCAAACTGTTGCCATAAAGGTGGAAGCATACAATTGTGTAAAATGTCTTTGTATACTGTACCATTAACATTACCTTCCACTGGAACGAAGGGAACTGGCCCAAATCCTGAAAAACAGCCTTAGACCATTATCCCTCCTCCACCAAACTTTAGAGTAGCACTATGCAAACTGTAAAGTTTGGTCCGCTTGGTCCCAGGAAGGTGCGCAGAGAGAACTACGGTCTGAATTCAGAGCGCCCCGCTCTGTATCAGCTGTGGTGCAGGCAGTTTGTACTGCGCATGACTTCAGCGTGCACAGCCTTCTCTACTGTGCATGACAGCTTCTGACAAACATCCTTAGCGAATTATAATATAGGATAAGGCACCCACGTTTTCTGGGCTATGCAGTGATAAAAGTCCTAATTTTACAGAGCCTTATGTATAAAGACAAAATTGAGCCATTGTATGGCAAACCAGCCGCTTTGTAAGGGACATAAAAATCCTATTTATTTAATAACTGCTTTTGTACATACGATTATTAGATGAGGGATTACAATTGCCAGTGTAGTCCATCTCCCAGTGTTGCAAAACAGGCTGCTGCCTAACAATAATTCTATTAGCTGCTTTCTGGCTTATGGGAAATGCATTTAATAACTGGGAATATAATGTAGTTTGTAGGACTGAAAAGAGAGAGGATAGGGAATTGTGGGGCAATGTGTTGGTGGCTTCTAGACTTCAAGAGGTTAAAAGCTTAAGAATTGCTCTAATTTGCTTTTATAAATAAGGACTGCTGTTCTGTTGCCAATGGTTTGATGCTGCTACATTGACATTTTTGTGCGTTTCTCCTTTAAATCTGTGTATATGAAATGTGTAATATAAATATATAAATATATAAATATATATATATATATATATATAATATTTTATATATAATATTATATAATGTGTGTCTATATAAAATATATATACACACACACATTGTGTGTGTACAGCACAAAGACCTCTTACGGAAGATACAAAATTAGTGGACACCCGTGTAAATGAATAAGGTGCCCTCTCTGTTGCTTATTTGTTGGAGTGTGTACACCATCCCTTCCTGATTAAGTGTATGGATTGCTGTTTATCTCCTGCTCCCGCTTTGAGATCTTATTGTCAAGCAGCCGCCTCTGGAGGTCAGCAAACTGAGCAGAGAGCTAGAGAGTGGTCCCAGATGGACACCTGCACGGCTGGCTTCTCTGTCAGTACTTTAGGCAATTTGTGATCTGTTAAGGGGGAGGGGAGAGCATTGAATTAGATTGTTGATAACGTCCCTACAAGGACTGCTATTAAGAGCATGCTTCTCTACTGCAGAAGATAGAGATTCCTGAATACACAGCATGTTACCCATACAAGATTCTGCCCTTCCATCGAGTGGAATGAGAGCAGAGGAATAAGAGGCAACATAATCTCACTTTATTAAGGAAACATGCAGAAATGTACAGTTGTTCATCTTTGTGTTTTTCCTACCCAATGAAGGATTAAAAGGACTGACACTATTTTTTTTGTGGATTTTTATTTTTTTCATAATGGCAGTCCTACATTGTCTGACCAGAGCTTGCTCAAGAGGAAGACAGGCTGCTGAATTTAGCCACTGATCACTTACTAGCCGTGGCCTAAGGCTATGCTGAGATTTATATCCCATTTGTATTGTTGCAGCTCAAAAGAAGATTGTTCAGAGGATGACAAGTGTATTCTGAGTAGGTATGTTTTATTTCATGTAAATTACCCCCCTCCCGTTACCATCCCACCATCCTGACTGGATAGAAATCAGGCTAGAGCTGTAGGTGTCAGATGAAAGTGCTGCAGTGTCCATAGCAGTATAACTGTAGTGTCGGGATTGTTTTTAGTAGATTTTCATTTGATTTCATTGTAGCTGCTGAAAATATAGCTGCATTGTAGTGCTGTGTGTGGTGCAGTTTTTTTTTTTTTTTTTTCCTTTTTTTTTTTTTTTTTTTTGTATAATACTTTCCCTCCCTACCATCCACTGCAGTCAACGCTTCCCTAACGAGGTGGCACTATTGTTGAGGTAGAACGATAGACTCATCATATCGCTTTAGGGGACAGAAGGATTTAAAAGGCAATGCCTGGCAAACCTTTTTTACAGATTGGAAGCATCGTTCTGAGGGTATTGACAGAATCCTTTTTGCTTGTTTGCTGAGCAGCAGCCTCCACTGCGATGTCAGTAGTGTGTGGGATGGAACTCCTAGCCGGTAGTCTGTTATGGAAACGCTGTTTACTGTTATTGTAGTACCGTGGTGACAACATGCCATTGAAATGGAAAACGAGCTCTCCTGCTATCTGGAAATTCCCTGTTCCTGTGCTTAAAACATCCAGGTCATCGCTGCTTTCTCCAGCATACATGTAAGTGAGAGACATGAGGATGCTGAGGGTGGGCTTTCATTCAAGAGAATACCCAGTGTAAAGGTACCAACATCAGTCGGCCATAGTCATGTTTGTACTGATAAGCTTAAAATTCACAAAATATGTAGATAAGAGGGTGAGAGAAAACATTTCCCCCTCCCCTGCTAACTAAGCATCTGGATGCAGTATATTTGGAGACCTCTTTAGTGTTGAAGTGGTTAATTTTTTAACCACTTGAATGCCAGTAGCATTCTGCATTAGTCATGTTTGCATTCAAAATCTTAAAATTCACAAGATATGTGGACAAGTGGATGTGAGGCGCTTTCCCCACCCAGCCAATTAACCCTTTACAGACACAGGGTGTGTAATACATTGCTGTGCAGTACATTGCAACTCCCCCAACCTTTATGGGTTAACTTTGAATGCTAGAGATCCTTTTTTTAGCATTGCAGTGGTTATTGCTTACTTTAACCCTTTGAGTGCCATGAGTATTAACATTTCTAAAGACTGTCAACTTCCAGTCATCAGTTCTAAGCACATCTGCAAGACTATTTTTATTTTTTTTTTTTTTTTTTTTTTTTTTTTAAATTAAAGATGCTGGGTATTCTCTATTGGAAAAAGGTCCAGCCTTATGATTTAGTGGGCTATTGTAAAATAACCTACACAACCCCCCATTGGTGTTATCCTTTGTGCAAAGTGGAAGCCTGTCATGATACTTTTGTATTATGGTTTTTTTGGCAAACCATAATTTTAGTGTTTGAACAATAATGTGTCCAGTCTGTGCATTGTGCCCATGAACATGGATTGATAAATCATGCTAACACATGGTTTATAAGATGCGATGATGTTAATAGATTGTCCACCTTATTTCAGATGAATGTAATGCATAGCATGTTTATGTATACCATGTATTTATAAACTGTTTGTGATTGCAGTATGTGCTTATTGTATCTTAAGTTTTCCCTTTGTAATTTTTTTTTTTTTTTTTTTAAATATAAATGCCGGATTTCAACATTTTTTTTATTAACGAAATATTCTAGCACTTTAATTGCAATGATTGATTATTTTTTTTTCCCCTATACAATAAAGAGGCTGCAGGTTTTCCTATTGTCAGTGCCATGTAATTATATAAGCATGCTTGTAAATGGAGACTGTAATAAGCAGACCATGAATCATGTCTCTTCTTTTAGTAGCGGAGGGGAGTTGAACTCGTTTGTCTCATGTCTCTGGCTCTCAAAGGGTTATTTAGTCAAACCGTAGACATTATTTGTGTCAGAGCTTTTTTTCATGGGTTCCTTGTATTAACCCTTTGAGTGCCAGAGGGGTAACCCTCTGGCACTCAGATGGTTGAGAACTGGTGGGAACCAACTGCGCTAATAAAAATTCCCCAAATTCCACTTGATTTGAATGTGAATTGTAACCTTTTGAATGCACGAGAGTTCTCTTTTGAATTGCAGTTGTGTAGGAAACCTAGCATTATAGGGTTTAAAAGTGTGCTTTTAAACTGAGGAAAATTTGGGAATGTTTTGTCCCTTTATGGTGTAGTTAATTTGCTCCAGAATGACTCCAGTTCTTTGGTACATATGTCTCTTTGTCTCCCTGCTCCTTTACTGTGGACTTCCTGATTCACTACTATAAGAGTCTGTCTGCCAAGCTCCGCTAGTCAAGGAGTGCTTTCACATTGCAGGCTTTGCACTCTGTGATTTAAGCAGCTCAATTACACTTTAGTATTGTATATTATACAAGCTCTACATTACATTGTCTGTCTGTTCTTACTGATTTGTGGGGACCATTCCCTAATGTAAAAGCCCCACAATGCCCAAACACTGCTTTTTCTGTTCCACAGTAAGAATGGAAGGATATTTACTATTGTCTATTTACTAAGGAGCATTGCTGCAATTTTTGGAGCAAACCATAAGGGACAATCACCAAAATTCCTGTTGCTTTTAAGTGCGACTTCTAATCCCTTGAATGCTTAAAGGGTTCTCCAGAGCTTTGTGAACCAGTGTGTTTTAAACCTCTCTGGCATTCAAGTGACTTAACTCTTTGAGTGCCAGAAGGGCATCCAATGCCCTTGTGCCCAATTTCACAATGTGTTTAGCATTCCTTACACTTAAGCGGTTAAAGCCTCATTTAATTCAGTGTGACACCAGGTCTCTGTATTCCAGTACACATTTCCATCCTTCTCGTACTGCTGAGTTAGACGTTTTAGAGGTCTGGAAGTTGACACTTCTTTTGGGTCCTACAATTTTTTTTTAATGCCCCCTTTTAATTACATGAACATCTCCAGGGGCTCCTGAAACCACATAGTGGATAATTTGATAATTTTGCTCACCTCTGTCTTGGAGAACCTGTTATGGCTCCTTACATAAGCACAGACATCCTTACAGATCGCACACTGCCACTTTACACTCTTTTAATGATAGAGACCTAATCACTAACAAGTTGCTATTTCGTGGTTTGTAGATTTTTCTACCTTCTTAGGGGTTCAAACGTTTACCTGGTAACATCATGGCGTGAGGGCAAAATAACGTGTACACCTGGCAGTAGCTAGATTAGCCATAAGCAACTTAACGCCCCCAAGCTTTTGTGGAATAAATTCCCATCATCCCTGGCCGAGGATGATGGGAAGTGTTGTTCTCAAAAGCTGGAGGTTCTTAGATTGCCCAGCCCTGATCTTGGGTCTCCTAGGGCAGTGGTTCTCAACTTCTGTCCTCAGGACCCCCTAACAGGCCAGGATTTGATGATTTCCTTGTTAGAGCACAGGTGAGTTAATCAATGTGAATGAGCCTCTGTTCACCACACCTGTGCACTAGCAGAGAAATCCCTAAGCCCTGGCCTGTTAGTGGCCACTGAGGACAGGAGTTGAGAACCACTGTCCTAGGGTAAGGTTTGGCAACCCTTGGATTTTCAGCTATCTGGGTCAACAACTTTTAGCATTCTCAACCAGCCATTCATTGTCTATTTTGTAGATGTGGTTATTAATCTCCCAGCTGTTGGAGAGACCAATGCTACCTACCACTATCCTTGTGTACATGTAGTATAAGCTGGTAATGTTGCTGCTTACATATATAATAAGACTGTCATGGAAGTGGTAACTATTCAAAGACATTAATGCTAGGTTTCTTTTGCTATACTTTAGAGTTAAATGGATAGCCTTAACAGAGTTATTTTACTATAAATCAAGCACTTTGTAAAATTCATGCAGGTTACCAGCTGATCACTTTGTCCATTTGTGAACTGGCTTCTCTATACTGGCAGTCTGAATGTACCCTCAAAAATAATGTGTTTTGTGAAAGTTGTACTTTTTCTGACCTGTTGTGTGTTCATTGGCAAACAGTGGTACACTAGAAAACAAACTGGATCTTCTTAAAACCGCTTTTTCTGTTCGTCCTCCCTCCATTGTTCTGTAAAAGCTGTGTGTACGCTTTGCCACTCTGTACTCTGCTTATGCACTCAGAATCCAACTAGACAGATGCTTTCTAGGGTGATGGTGGTGTAACCAGCAGCTTGGATTCCAAAAATTGACTGTTCCAGATCAATCCAGACAGGCCTTGCATACATTGTCTCTCTGGTTATCATATATTTGGAGTACTTTTAACATTACATGCAAAATTTGGTGGTTTACATAATCAGATTTCAACAGTGGCCCTTTTATCACCAATAATTCTTCCTTTCTTTTCCTTTTCTCGCTAATTCTTTTCCCTATATATGTGTAAACCTAATGATACCAGTTATCCAAACGGTAACGCATATGTAGACTAATCCTACCATTTTTTAGTAATTTTGTAATTTTCAGTGTCCAGTTATCACATAAGTATATAGTGGACTGTACTATACCTTGTATTCATTTTAAAATTAATTATAAATTATCTATTTCAGAAACACCTTTTCAGAACACAACATAATAGTAGTTATAGATGTGTAGATCTCACACCAGACTGTTAGAAATGAATGTAAAGAATACTCGGCATTGATTTTGTTGGACTTTATTTGTTCAGATAAATAACATATGCCTGTTTAATAAATATATCACTTAGACAGGGACATTACCATGTGAATACAAAGCATGCCTTGTACAGTTCAACAAATCACATGCCCTTGAAATCTCATGTGTAGCTAAATATAGCATTTTTTTTAAACTCTTTTCTTTTATTGCTGATTTTGAGTGTCACAAACTATACCGTGCATTGCTTTGCAATATTTTCTAGCACTCAAGGGTTAATGAAACCCATATGCAGTATATTACTGTCTCCAGTATCACTTGCAGAATACTTGTTGGCTTCGATTGCTGCATGTTTGTACACATGAAATACTATAGTGGACAGACGCAAATTTATTGATCTGTTACACATTTAGAGGTTCAGCCTATATTATCTCACTGTTTTAAATTGTGTTTAACCCTGTGAGTGCCCGAGAGGTATCCATTGCATTAGATTCGATTTTCAACAGCAAATTTTGTGTGTTCTGAACTGCTTGGAAATGTGATAATTATCTTCATGTCTTTGGGGCCGATGTACTAAGAAACCAGAGCAAGACCACTCCTGCTTGGGGTCAAATACAAAGTCCCATTGGTTTTAAATTAATGTTTAACCCCTTGAACACCGATGAGGTCCCAGTATATTGTGCAGGAGTGTGTTGGGAGAGTTCTCTAGCAATAGAAGGGTTTAACCCTTAAGGACCACAGGACCCCTGAATTCCATGTTGTGCCAGGACAGTCATGGATCCTTAATGGAAGTTTTCCCATGATCGTCCTGGCGTGTGTCCTTATGGGGTTAAAAATTCTTTAAATCAGTGGGGATTTCGGGAATCTTTATTTGCCTGCTGTGGTGGCTGGCTTGCTCCAGAATTGCTCCAGTTCTACTTAGTACATCAGTCTTACATATTTTTTTTTTAATTCCTGTAATTTAAAACATTACAGTGGCATGTTATTTGGTGTCTTTCAATAGGTGCACTAATGACTAAGCAGTGACATCAGTACCAGGTAATCTAGTCCAACCCATTGTTCTAATTACAGCTGTTATCCCAAGCCAGCCAATGATCTGCTTTGGATGTGGGAGGTTGTTGGAAGATGCCTGAATGGCCACATGTTGATCCCTATGCACAAAATCCTTTCTTTAATCAGGTTCATGTTATTTGTAAACATATTTCACCACATTGTTGCACCCTGGAAATGTTTGTGTATATATGTATCAATTTTATTGAAGGTTTGTGTGTCCTTTTGTTCTAAGTTTTGAAAGGGTGGGATGAGATTTGGCTTTGCACTTCAATATTTAGGGAATAGACATGAAGTTGAGGTAATGTAATTTAATGTGGATAAGGCTTTATGCATCATACTATAGGTGCAATTCTGGATCAACCCAACTGAACTGGAGCAGGGTCTCATTTGATTTGAACCCTTTGAGTGACAGAGTGGTATGCACCGCATTGTTTTTCAATGCATTGAGTATCCCTCTCACACTCAAAGGGTAACCACTGATCAGAAGGGTCCCATTAAAACTTGATCAAGTGCACCTCTTTAGTTTGACAAATAAGGCACATAGTCCCCTCAAGTCACAATTTTTGGGTAGCTTCTAAAATCTATTTAGATGTTTCTAATACACATGGGTTAGGACTGTGCTGCTGTTCTGATTGCTTGCTGTTCTTTGAGGGATCTGATATAAATCCAGTTGACATCCCCATTGTGCATTTTGTATTTATTGATAGTTTTGAGCGGTTTCTCGTTTGTCAGCCGTAAGCATGGCAGGAATCCTTCTGACAAACCAATTAGACTTGCAATGGCTGCCTATATAAAGTCAGTTTAAAACCACAACTTATGGCAACTGTGCCAAAGAGATTTTTTTTAGTTAATAGCTTTGTGTTTATAGCTTTTTATCTTGGAGAGCTAAGTTTAGTCCCCATGATTTGTTACTTTTCCAAAGCACATTGGGAGAAAAACACTTTAGATATATGTCAGTGGTTTTCAGTCTTCTTAGCTCAAGTCACCTCTAACATGCAATTTAGCATTTCATAGGGTATTTGTCATGGGTGTAATGAGGGGTACAAATGCGTAATATATAGTTATTCTTATATTTAACCATTATAATGGCAAAAAAAAGTATATTGGGCTTAACCAATTTTTTTTTTTTTGTGATAATTATACATTTTGAAACTCAAATATTCACACTCTTCACAGAAAAGTATGGTACCATAAGCTGGTGCCCAGGGCACATCAAAGTGTCATGGCACCCTCATTGAGAACCAATGACCTAAGGAAACATAGTGGGTTCAGTGTGCTGTTCAAGCTAACACATATGTAGTAATACATTTTGCTTGAGCTTTATTAAAGGGATAGTAATGTCTTAATTATATAAAAAGTAATATTGTAGACCATAAAATAAGAAATGGATTGATGCCATTCCTATCTCTCAAACCTTGATGGTGAGAGGTAGACTGTTCTAAAGTTCCCCTCTTCTTCCCCTTCCCCTGACGTCATCTCTAAGCTGACAGCAGGAGATCCTGGTCCAGGGACTGACAGGCGGCTCTTCAGCAGAGCCGCAATAGCGCAATTTAAAAATAAATACTTAATTTGAACAGTCTACAAAGTGTGCTTGGTTTGCAAGCACACTTTTTAGACCGTTCCAAAGAAGTATTTCCTTTTAAATTGTGATATTGCGGCTCTGCTGAAGAGTCTCCTCATGTCGGCTGACATGGATCTCCTTCTGTCAGCTTTACAGCTGATATTGGGGGAGGGGGGATTTAGAACACTCTATCTATCAAACCATAAAGGTTTGAGAGATAGTAATGGCATCAATACATTTCTTATTTTATGGTCTACAATATGACTTTATATATAATCAAGACATTACTATCCCTTTAATGCGTGTAAAGTGTAATAGCCTCAAATTGTGACTTCTGAGACCTTTCTGCTACTGTGACACTTTCTGCATGTAGACTGACAGTACTGTGATTATGCTAAGGAGACAAGTGGGTACAAACCTGAGGGCAAAAAGTGATCTTAACCCCTTGAGTGCCAGAGGGGTATACATTGCAGAGTAATGTGTTGCATAACTCTGTGGCACTCAAAGGGTTATGACTGTGACAATTCTTTAACCACAGCGAGAAATTATGCTGTAAAACTGTTTAGGTGCAAAGAAGGATTGTTATGAGCTAACACCTTTATACATACGTGCAGCCAAATTTTTTGTTTTGTTAAAATAGCAACAGAGATCTGCACCACTTTTATACATCTGCTTCGTAATTGCCTTGTGCAAAGGCACCAGAAAGGATTATAGGAAAGTAATTTTGGGGCAAACCAAATGCACCTTGGGGGACAAACAAAAAAAGCCCCTTTGATTCAACTGTAGTTTGCAACCCCATGAATCTTAGAGAGGTCTCCAATACATTGCTTTGCAGGACTCATGGGGTTAAAAGCACCATTTAAATGGTGATTTGTTTAGCTGGTAGTTTGAGTCATTTAAATGGCTAAAGATGCAGAATAATGCATATCCTTTAGTTAGAGCATTAGGTAGAGATGTATTACAGTGGTGCAAACCTATATCTGTCACTGATTTCACACACACAATAGCTGCACATAATGTCTAAATGTGTCTGCGCATAAAAACCTTCCATTACACCGCGTGCACTAAAATTAAGTTTTCTTGCATAATTCATGGGTGTTGCTAAAGTAAGAAATTTATCGCAGGCTATGTATAAAAACTGTTGTATTTGACAGTTTTAAGATGCCTTCCTGCCCCTAATTTGCCCATCACCATCTTTTTGGTGCAATCATGGTACTTTAACCCTTTGCGTGCAGAGGGGTATGCAATGCATTGCTTTGCAATGCGTTGCATACCCCTCTGTCACTCAAAGGGTTAATTATTCAAAATAATATGTACAAAATGTGTCAATGGTGGAATAAAAGTCACAATTAGAACTTTGCTATACTAATATATCTAAACACACACATGCTGTATATGGATGTATAAAACTTATGCAAGCTATATTCTGAGGAAGTGCACAGCATACACATATTGCATTTGCCTTGTCTAGTTATCTATCTCCCCCAATGCCTGGTCTTAATATAGCTAGTGGTTAATTTATATTCTAAACTAGTGTAAAAGCCTGTGTACACTGGCCAAAGTGCGTCACACAAAAGTACACCTCCTGGCAATCTGTGCTTTCGGGCAGTGTCTACTGCGCATGACTGCGTCAGACGAACATACAGCGTTCAGGCAGTTTCTACTGCACATGACCGCATCGGACAAACATACATCTGGCCTTTTATTATTAGTGGTGATGATGATGATTGCTAGGGCACATGGAGTGATTAGCTAAAAATACAATACAGGCGCTATTAATTAGTGAAATTAGCATTGCTCTTTCAGAGTACTGTGGCTAATTGAGATCTGCAATACTTAATAAACCAGAGCTATCCAATATGTTTACATTCATTATTTTCCAATTATGTTGTCATATAAATAATAATGGCTACAGAATACATTTTGTAGAACACTGTAAATTGGGGAAATCTATTAAACCTCTTAATTTTTTCATTAATGTAAATTATCTACAAATGCAGTATACACATGTGCAATACACTGTTAAAATGGCATACATTTAAAGGACCACTGACCCCTCCTGATGATGGTGTACACAAAAAATCATATTGGTCTCTTATCTGTTACTTCTGTCTGGATTGAGTCTCCAAAAAAAAAAAAAAAAACGTTTTTGAAGTGAGAATCATGTCCATGGGGGCTGATGGAACTATTTCTACAGGAGTCTATGATTCCAAACGTCTTTCATAGAATTTTGGTAAAGCATTTCACCCAGAATCTGTTCATAGTGGCCATTAGGATTTTCTGCCCAGACTAGGATGAGTGGTAGTTATTAGCAGTAGGTGTTAATGTTGTTTTAAATAAATCCTGATAGAGGATACAGGAATAATGACTAGTTGTGACCAGCATGTGAGTGTCCTGTGCCAATTATTCAAGAATAATAGATTTTATACATTTTCATTTGTGTAAAGTGAAGGTTTATGCTTACTGTACTTATGGATAGTAATGCTTTTTATTTAGATAATATATATATATATCCTTTATAGAAATTTGCTAGCAAGTTTGTAACGACGTAGTCATACGCAGTAAAGACTGCCCGTGATGAGGCTGATACAGAGCAGGGAGCTCCGAAGGAGCGTCCAGATCTGTATCATCAGCAACGCGGGCTCTCTCTCTACTGAGCATGACTGCACCGCGACCGGCTGGCACTGTATCAGCCGCAGCGTGGGCAGTCTCTACTGTGCATGACTGCCCCTGGACCGGCTGGCATTGGCACTGTGACCTGTGTAACGGGCTCTTATATATAATATATTTTGCCTGATTTATCCTGATGAGTAAAACAATGATGCATGCTTTCTAACAGCTAATAACATTGAACCTTATTTTGCCAGGCCATCAGCTTTCCTAAATAAGAGCTATAAACAATCAGACATGTCTTGGTGCTGGAATGGACCAATCAGATAACAATGTGTACACAACCTATGTATAAAAACATTTATATCTGTGTTTCTGAATAGGGATGGGTGAAAATTTTCACCTTAAACTGAAATCTGTGAATAATGGCACTTCCCGCTTGGAGAGTAATTTCCAGTGAAAAGTGCATTTTTTTTTTTTTTTTTTTCAGATTTTTTTTTTTATCCGCTTACCTCGTTCCATTGAAATCAGTGGGAACCTTAAATTTACACACAACACAGAGCAAATATTTTATTTCCCAAAGGCATAGTTTAAAAGGGGCTTGAGGGTGCCTGTGTTGGAGGGGTGTGGAGAGAGAATACAATAAAATACAAAAAAAAAAAAAACCCTCCCATAAGACGTGGTATAAAAGGGGTCTGAGAAGGGTGCCTGTGTTGGTGGGAGGAGTTTGGGGGATGAAACGGTTAAATAGGGAATTTGTTCTGGGTGGGGTTTGGGGAGGTTTCTTGACTGCTATTGCGGGGGATAGAGTATAAAAATAATAAAATAAATTTGTATGTAAAGTGATGGAGACAGGAACCCCCTGACATAAGCTGCCACTGGGGTAGACTGATATTTGACTTGATAGAGTATTTTGTAGAGGATGATTTGTTAGAGGCCCAAGCCCTGAAGAAATATTGATTTGTAGGTCTTAAGCTTGTTTGGCACAAGCCCTAAGGAAACATTGATTTGTAGGACATAGGATTGTTAGAAACAAACCCCCCTGGGGCAGCGTGTCTAGATGGTTGCGTGATATTCAAGCTCTGACCTCGAACCAGAACTTTGGCTTAATGGTCTCATTCATCCGGATGACTGGATCATTTTCAACTGTCTAAAACCCTACAGAATGTGTAGGAACTCAATCCAAGGAGAAAGACGTTCAAGACTATTTTCTGAAGAAAACTAGTCCCGAACTCTCGGCTACACATTCCAAGATGGCTGCCAGCCCCTGTATGGAGGTAAGGGATATGGCGCGCAGGCCTTCCCGCGACACTCTCCTCACACTGGTTGATCACAGCAGCTCGGAAGAGGATTCCGATACTGAAATGCTGGACACCCCATCCACCAAGAGAGAGAGATACACGTGCTCTTAGCGGATTTAAAGCTATTCATCCGCAATGAACGTGCCGATATTCGTCAAGATGTCACTCAACTGGGGAAAAGAGTAGAAACTCTGGAGGACGACTGGGATTCCGTAAACTTTTTTTTAAATCAGACATAGCTTCTAAGACTTCCACATTGTATAACAAGCACTTGGATTTACTTCTAAAAGTCAGTCTTGAGAACAGGCAATGCAGGAATAATCTTCGACTCAGAGGCATCTCTGAAGAGTTTGGTCCTGATCTTTTGCTTGACTTCCTTCATTGTTTGTTTTCGCTCCATCACTAATGCTACTGATGATGTACACTTCATAACTGAGAGGGCACACAGAACTCTTTGCCTAAAAGCTTTGACATATGATACCTCAAGGTATGTTATCATACGTCTGCTATCCTATCCGGATAAAGAACGGATCTCCAAGGCTGCCAGAAATATGTCTAACATATCTTTCAAGAATCAAGACATCCACATTTTTGGTGATTTATCCCCACTCACAGTGAACTGGAGACATTATTTAAAACCCTTAACACAAGTGCTACGAACAACAAAATATCCGGTACAGATGGGGATTCCCCCTTATGCTCATTGCATTTAAGGATGGTCACAGCCATTTAGTACGCTATCGCAATGATCACAAATAATTTTTGGCCAATCTTCATCTCCAGATCCAAGATGACTTAACTCACCTTGCTCGTAACCATGTATCCTGAGACAACACGATGCAAGCACCAGCTGATTGAAATGTTGTCAAAATGAAATGGCAAGTGCCGGGATCTCCTCAGTCCCCACCGGTAGCGGCAAAAGGTGCATGGCAATCTGCAGGATGAGGCCTCTGCTACCGACCATTTATTGGACTTATACATCACAGTCTTCTCAAAGACTTCCGTTAGATGCACATTCAAATTGCTGATCCCTCACTTGCCTCAGACTATTCAGCTAGTTCCTGATCTGTATTCCGTTTAGGTTTGCTTTATATTATTGCTCTTTCTGTTTAATGTTACATTTTACGTACAATACCTTTTATTGCTTAATAGTAAAGTTTCCCAGCAGTTTACATGCATAACAGTGTTATTACTCTCACAACACATACTTCTCTCTGTAGTCGTTGCTGTCCCTATACAAAAGCCTTGTTTACTTTTATTGTACTTCAAGAGAAACTCAGTAGATATTGAACAAATTGTTATTACGCTGGGCTTATATTCATATGCATGCTAATGGTTTAATAGTAAAATGTTTACTTGTTTGCATTTTATACTTCAACGGACGGTGGTAGGACTACTCAATGCCTTGGAGGTGGAGAGATCTCCTTGATTCTCTTTGCACCTACTTAATACCTTTTTTCCTGCGGTGAGCTTACTCTACCTCATGATGAATCATTTCTACTATCTGGATTTCATCTGATACCAAATGACTCAGTTTTCATATGCTCCTTCCCACAGTTTGACTCATTTCTGATCCCCTATCTATCTACTTCATCCCAGGTACCACACTTGTAAATTGAGCTAAAACATACACCAGTCTTTCACTCGCTCCATTCTCTACATCCACTCATAACCACATACAAATACACTACCATTTGCTCCTTTACCATGACCTGTCTACCTCACTCTCAGCTTCTGTTCTCTCTCATCTGCCCTTGTCGACCCTTTTGTTCCATGACCGTACTCTTTGCCTGTTTTGGTTTTAAATATTTCCTCATTATTTTTGCCTCTCGAGGAGAGTATCCTCCCTATCCTTGTTCCACGTTCTTACTTTTATGTGGTGACAATGATAGTATCTCTCTCCGAGAGGCATGCTGTCACTCTACCCCTTATCTAATGTATTATTTATGCTAGGCAGGGAACATTTGTTCCTTTCCCTGCCTAGACAGAATCTTTCTTGTTGTTATCCCTATTCCCTCTTTTTTTTTTTTTTTCTCCTACCTTCTCCTCCTTACTCTCTCCCCACTCCTTATCCTCAGATTTGAGATAGTTGTTATGACCCCAGCGAGAAGATCTGATGTTTTTTGAGGCACAAAACCAATTGGGACACCCTAAGCAATTTACCTACCTGTCCACATCAACTCAGTCAGTCACTACAATTCTAACATCTAAACACCTCTGACATCTCACATGGCTGTCTGATCACTTTCCAAACCCATATGTGTAATATCACACAATGTAAAGTGAATTAAACTCTCATAAAAAGAGATCTATAGCACTTGAAGATTTTCGTCGTTCTATTGGGGATATTATACTGTTACAGGAAATGCACTTTCTCTGTCGTCCAATACAGTTTACTGGTAACTTTAGGGTAGGTGACTGCCCCTTTAAGTAGACAGGAATCTTTTCTTGCATAAGAAATGCTGGGCGGAGCCTGCCTCTCCTACTTGCTGCATCAGTCAATCCCTCCCCACCTAGATTGATTCCTTTGAAGACAAAAGACAGAGAAGAGTTTCCTGCTTAGTTCTTAGGAATTTTATTGTTTTCTGTTAGGTATGGAATACCACCATTAGGTGGATTACCATTTACTGACAATTCCCAGTGAATAGCTCAGTCCCAGTGCTATGGTGGACCTTTCGCTATGGTGGTCCACTTGTCCCAAGCTCCTCTCCGCACAGAGGTCTCCCTTGGAGTTCCCACTACATACTCCTGCACTCATTGGGATTGTCTGTATGTCTGGGGGGGGGCTTGGAGCAGTGTTTTTGTGGTAATTTAACCCCTTGTCTGCTGGTTTGACACATTTTGGGGACTTTGCAACACTTTCCTGGTTCAGAACAGTGTTTATTTCATTTTTCCAATGTTTTATGGTGTATTTGCTAACTTTTTTACCTCAGAGTAAATTTTGCAAATTTTGAGTGCCGATTTACCTCATAGACGCCATGCTCCGTTCACCTCTATGGGACTTTACTGTTTGCAACATATCTCTGCAGCCGCTCATCGGAGAAACTTCAAAGATGGCTCATTTTACTTGTCTTCCCTTGTTCTATGATCCAATTCATGCTCTGAGTGTTTTGGGGGGGGGGGGGCTCAGGGGGCTTCGGGCACTGTTTGGGGAACTCATACAGGGAAACTACATTTCCCATGAGCGCTTGCTTCGCACGCTCGTTTTTGATTGGCTCCCGTTCAGTCGCCATCTTCTTTCATTCCCTTCATGAGTATCATATGCAGGGCTTGGAACTTACCTCTCTCCTCAGCTGATTAACCCTTCGCCTGCCAGATAAGTGCTTTTTAGCGATTTCTGGGGTGAAATTTTAATCTTTAACATTGTATTGGGTATAACTGGTGTATTTTGACGTTTGTGACACCGTGAGAATGTCTACTCCGTCTGAACTTGGGGCTAGGCCTATGACCAAAGACCCTGGGGTGTCTGTGACCCCCCATTGTGCATTGTTCCTCATGTCACTCGGGGATACCTAGAGAGTACTCAGGTCTCTTATGCCCTGCATGTGCTGCTGCCCCTGAGTCTCCTCCAGGGACCTCCAGCCATGCATTAGAGCCACATTGGTTACAGGAGTTTAAGTCTACTAATAAAGATTTAAAGTCTACCTTACAACTGTTACCATCTCAATTAAGTGGGGTCTTCCAAGCTTGGCAGACCTTTGTTTCCATCAGATCTTCTATGCCTAAACTGCAGGAGCCGATGTGTCTGATTCCTCTGAAGAGAAACTCCTCATGGATTCAGATGAGGGGAATTCTGTGGAGCAGTCTTCCCAATTCTTTGGGGACCCATTTGAGGCTGACCCTGACCCCTCTGCTGAGGGTTTGATCAGGGCCGTCCTCACTACCTTAAATGTTCCCTTGACATCTGATGATCCTAAGGACCCTTCTGATGTATTTCAGGAGCCTAAGACTCAGTCTACCCGTTTTTCTCCTAATCCCACTCTTGACACGCTGGTCTTGGACGAATGGAAGCTTCCTGACAAGAAGCTTGCTGTGTCTAGTATGTTTGCTATATTGTACTGGAATTCGAGTTACTCCTTACGTAGACGATCTCCTATTGAAGGCTTCGTCTCCGGGTCTCCTTCATCAGTTCCAGGAGAGTATCCATGTTCTCTCCCATCATGAGTGGATCTTGAAGATGGACAAGTCAGATCTGGTTCCATCTCAGCGCCTTGTTTACCTGGGTCTTCTCTTCTACACGGTGAAAGGGATGGTGTTCTTCAAGGACGAGGTGGCTCACGAGATCGTTCGCAAGGTGTCCACTGTCCTGGCAATGGATTCAGTACCAGCCAAGAAGTTGACGTCTCTTTTGGGTAAGTTCATTTCCACCATAGAAGCAGTCCCATTCGCCATGGCTCATGCGAGGGAACTTCAGCAGTTTGTGATACAGGTTTGCAAGGGTCAGACGGATCTCCTGAAGTTATCTGTCTCTCTCCCCCCTGCATGTGGAACGCAGTCTGGAGTAGTGGCTCAACCTGTCTCATCTCACGAAAGGCAGAGCCTTTCTGATACCCTTCTGGACGATGGTAACAATGGATGCCAGTCTGTCGGGATGGGGTGCAGTCTTGGATCACCTGAACATCCAGGGTCAGTGGTCTCTGGAGGAGAGTGTCCTTCCCATCATTGTATCTATACAATATATACTTAGATTGTAAGCTCTACGCGGCAGGGACCTCTTATCCTAATGTATACTCACCTGCTGTTCCCCTTATGACTGCCTATATAAGCACTTAATCACCGCACTTATTGTACCCCTTCTATATTAAATGTAATCTGTAAAGTGCCAAGTACACCGGTTGGCGCTATATAAATAAAAATATACAATACAGTGTTGGAGCTTCGAGCAATCTTCCATGCTCTCCGGTATTGGACAGTCCAGTTGGAGAATTGTCCAGTGAGAGTCCAATCAGACAAGGCTACGGCAGTGGTTTACATCAATAAGCAAGGCGGTACAAGAAGTTTCTCAGTTTGGTTGGAGGTCAAGGCTATTTTGACCTGGGCAGAAGATCATGTTCCTGCTATTTCTGCCATTCACATTCCACGTGTGGACATTGTTCTGGCAGATTTCCTAAGTTGGCACACCATTGTCATCTGAGAATGGGAACTGAATCAGGTGTTCCATCTCATCGTCCAGAAGTGCTGTCTTCCTCAGGTCAACTTGATGGCGACTAGACACGACCTGAAGGTTCAGCTGTTCTGCTCCCGTTGGAACGACCCTCAAGCTCTAGCTGTGGATGCCATGTCCATTCTTTGGAACAACTTTCTGGCATAGATATTTCCCCCTCTTCCCATGTTACACAGGGTACTGAGGAAGATTCGTGTGGAGCTATCTCCGGTCATTCTGATTGCTCAGTGTTGGCCAGTCTTTTTTTCCGGAGCTCCTGGATCTCTCAGTGGCGGAACCCTTTCAGCTTCCCTGTCCGGATCTTCTTCTACAGGGGTACCTGTGGAAGGAGGATGTTGAATGTTTGGGTTTGACAGCTTGGAGGTTTAATCCTCAATACTGAAGAAGGGCTTTTCCTCTGAGGTTGTTGCCACTATGCTTCGTGCTCGGAAGCCTGTTTCTTCTAAGGCATACCATAGGGTTTGGTCTACCTTTCTTTCTTGGTGTGCTGATTGGGATCTCTCCCATGACTTTGATCTCCCCCTACAATCTTGTTCTTCTTACAGGCCGGGGTTGATGAGGGTCTCAGTTTGAGTTCTCTGGAGGTTCAGACTTCTGCACTCTCGGTTTTCTTTCAGAGATGTCTTGCCGTTATGCCTGATATCAAGGTTTTCTTCCAGGGTGTTGCTCATGTTCGCCCTGCCTTTAAGAGCCCCACTACTCAGTGGTATCTCATTTTGGTATTATGTGTTCTTCAGCGTCCACCTTTTGAGTCCTTGGCTACTATTCCATTACGTCTCTGGACTTGGAAAATGGCTTTTCTCCTGGCGATTGTGTCTGTTCGCTGTGTTGTGGAGTTGCATGCCTTGTCCTGCAAACACCCCTTTTTGGTGGTTTATAAGGACAAGGAAGTTATTAGCACTTTTCAGGAATTTCTTCCGAAGGTTGTCTCTGAATTCCACATTAATCAGGAAATTGTGGTGCCTTCTTTTTGTCCTGACCCTACATGTGACAAGGCAAGGGATCTTCACTTGTTTGATGTAGTACGTTGCCTCAAGTTCTATGTGCATCATACTGAGTCCTTTCGCAAGTCTGGTGCTTTATTCGTCATTCCTGAGGGTCCTCGAGCTGGCAAGCCGTCTTGTAAGGTTACCAGACACCATTTGTAAAGCTTACGAATTGAGTAAGAAGCCTGTGCCCTTTCAGGTTACAGCTTATTCTACCACATCTATTGGAGCCTCTTGGGCCCACAAGAATCAGGCCTCGGCTGTTCAGTTGTGCAAGGCAGCTGCTTGGTTGTCTGTGCACACCTTTTCCAAACACTACCGTGTTGATGTGCAGGTATCAGCTGATGCCAGTTTTGGCAGAAAGATCCTGGAGGCTGCATTGCCTATCTAGGGTCTTTCTAGGTACCTTTAGTACTCTGAACTAGAGCCAACAGGGCTCAACAGATTAAAATGTGCTGTCTATGGTTCCTGGAGCGTTCCATTCCAGTATGTGTCCGTTGACAGTTTGTTTGGTCTATTGATGATCTGTTTGATCCTGTATGCTCTGGTGATTTTGGGGGCCCTGCGCCTGGTCCTTTCCTCACTTCCCACCTCAGGGAACTCAATGGCTGGACATCCCAAAGTTAACAGTAACCTGTATTGGACAACAGAGAAAATAGGATTTTAGTCTTACCTGTTAAATCCTTTTCTCTTAGTCCATACAGGTTACTGGTCTCCCACCCTGTCAAGGGACCATGCTTGGCTCTCCTGTGGCAGAACGTGGGGGTCCTTTCGGGTTCGTGCTCACAGGAGTCTTATTTTTCCTTCTGGAAAAATCTCAATCTAACTGGAGAGGGATTGGCTGATGCAGCTAGTAGGAGAGGTAGGCTCTGCCCAGCATTTCTTATGCAAGAAACAATTCCTGTCTACTTAAAGGGGCAGTCACCTACCCTAAAGTTACCAGTAACCTGTATGGACTAAGAGAAAAGGATTTAACGGGTAAGACTAAAATCCTATTTTAAGCGTGGTCAGGAGATGAAACTCAGGAACAGGTTCTTTTCAAGAACTTACTTGGGCTCTGCTGCAAACAAAACAGGTGGTATTGTGATATTAATCCACAAGAGATTACCATTCATCCTCTCAGCCACGATGAAGGATTCTCCGGACAGATTTCTGTTCGTTAGGGGTTAAATATACTCCCAAAAAGTCACAGCCTCGATATATGCCCCCAGTGTGGATCAGCTCCCATTCCTCTCACGAATGTTAAAAGCCCTAGATGCTTTTAAATAAGGGACACTACTAATTGGAGGTGACTTAAATCTTCCTCTACTCCCAATTTTGGACTGCTGTTCTGTTTCCTCTTCCCACTCTGCTACCACCCTCAATAAATTCCGATGCTTGCTTCTTGACTTTAGACTAGTCGACATTTGGAGAGTTCTTCATCCCAATACAAGAGACTACTCTTTTTACTCACATCCCCACAATTTATACACCAGAATAGATTACATCTTACTTCCACACTCGTCGGTTCACATGATTACAAAAGCTGAAATAGACAACATCACATTGTCAGACCATGCCCTTGTATCTATTTCCCTCCAACCCGCTCTCTTCCCCACACCGTTACCTTATTGGAGGCTTGGTGAACAAATTCTGGCAGATAAAGATGCGACTGAATCTACACGTTACTCGCTGGAGCTCTACATCAAAGAGAATAAACTCTGTGATATTTCACCAGCATCCCTATGGGAGGCACACATATGTGTAATTAGGGGAGAATTTATTAAGTTAGCTACGTGCTTGAAGAAACAAAGACTTAAACAAATTGATTGTACATGCCAAGAGATTAATACTCTAGAATCTATTTATAAAGCTTCTCTAGATACTCTCTTTCTTATTAAAATAGAACAAGCATTCTTTAAATCCCGACAAACCCACTTTGAACAAGGGATAGGTCAGGAGCCCTTTTAGCCAGACAATATCCCACATATCAGACTTATCGGGTTCTCTTCAGTACACCCCTGCCGCAATTGCGGACTCTTTTTAGATGTTATGAGCAACTTTCCAATCTGTGCCTAAATTCCTCACAACCTCCACCTTCCACTTCTGATATAGATAATTACTTGCGCTCTGTTAAACGCCCCTCTCTTGACCATGAAATGACCCTAACACTAGACCTTCCCATCTCAGAGGATGAAGTTTTAGCGGTGATGCGATCTCTCCCCACTCAAAGTCCAAGCCCCAACGGCTTCACTAGGGCCCCAGCGTATTTGAAAGATACAAGTGACGCGATTAGTCAATATGAATATACTCAATTTGAACAAGGGGATCTGTTGGTAACAGCTGATGTTGGGGCTTTATATACCACAATTAAACATGATGATGGAATTAAGGCAATTTTAGTTAGTTTTGAGAAATTTGATTTTTTAAATATTGAACATCGAGAGTTTATTGTAAAAAGTATAAGATTTATTTTACATAGCAATTATTTTGTATTTGATAAAAAGTTCTTTTTGCAAACTAGGGGCACAGCGATGGGGACACGCTTTGCCCCTAGTTTTGCAAATCTTTTTATGGCTATGTGGGAGGATGAGGTGATTTGGCATGATAACAATATTTTTTCCCCTTATATTGTTAAATACCGTAGATATATCGATGATGTTATATTTATTTGGAACGGAGGTGTAGATCGTTTAAAGGATTTTATTAACCAATTGAATAGAAATTCATATGGTCTGACCTTCACTTATGAATATAGTCCACAGGAAATCCATTTTTTAGATCTAAAATTATATGTTATAGATGGTCAGATCTTGTGTAAAACCTTTTTTAAGATAGTTGATCAGAACACATATATTCCTGCTTCAAGCAATCATCAAAAAAATTGGTTAGATAGTATCCCAAAGGGACAATTTATGAGAGTCAGACGGAATTGTAGTAAGACAAGATTTTTGTGAACAAGGTATGTTTCTGTTTAAGAGATTTATGGAACGAGGGTATTCTTTTAAAAAGTTATTTGAAGATTTTATGTCTGTTTTACAAAGTGATCGTTTTTCTCTGTTTGGATCAGGGGGTCCCTCTTTAAGTAGGACCATTGATACAAGTAGAGAATTACCAAAGGAATTGATGACTCAAGTGGAACAAGAAATCCTCTCTTTGGAGTCCAATTTTTGGGAAAAGAGGGACGATAATGCTGGTGCAGATAAGGGAAATAAGATAATAAAACATCAAAAGATCGAAGATATTAAATATAACTTTTTTCAGAGAACTATGAAAAAGATTGAAAAATTGGAGAAACGAAGATTAAAGCAAAAAAAGATGTGTTTTAAAATAATGGATCCTGATAATGTTAATAGGTTAAGAAAGGTTCATAGTAATATAAAATCATACAACAGTAGTAATTCAAACAAAAAATATAAAAAATATAGAATTAATAAGATCAATGAGGAATTGTGGAATAAAAAAGATACAGACTATGAGAATAAAGATTTCAATTTGTGCTTTAGCACTACATTTTCAGACCATGTACCAATAATTAAAGGAATTATTATGAAATATTGGCATATTCTAATGGAAGATAAAATCTTGCGGAAAAAACTCCCTTCGTGTGTGAAAATCATTTGTAGAAAAAATCAAAATCTAAGAAATATTTTGGCACCTACAGTTTTAAAACGACACAAGAAAAAACTATAATAATAATAAACATAAAAATAGGAACACTATGCCAATTGTAGAGACCCAGAGCCTTTTTGGAGTCCAAACACCGGTTAGAGGCTGGCATTACTGCGGGAAATGTTCCGTAGATGCCAACTGCCCTAAAAAGGCTGTGGACTTTAGAGATATTAAAAATAAAATATATGAAATAAAACATTTCCTTACCTGTAACAGCATGAATGTGATATACATGTTAGAATGTCCATGTGGACTTAAATATATTGGACGTACTAAGAGAGCATTTAAGAAACGTTTATATGAACATAAAAGAAATATATCCCTGGGATTCCAGGGACGTTCAGTCTCCCGACATTTTTCTGAAAAGCACCATCAAGATGCAAAATCACTTAGAGGTTTTGCTTTTGACCAAGTAGCTTTGGATATCAGAAAGGGAGATCTTAATGCTATGTTGAATAAAAAGGAAGCCTTCTGGATATACACGTTGGGGACGTTATATCCGGGTGGATTGAATGAAAACATAGAATTAGCATCGTTTCTTTGATTGATTATGTACATGTTTTTGTTTTATTTTTTGCATATATGTTTCATTTATATGTTATTTGTGGGTGTTTTATATGTGCCGCTTCTCTTTTCTGCCGATGTTTTTCGGAACACACCTGTATCCTTGGGACTTCTTTTCCCATGAGCCTTTTGTATCGTTTTTTTTTGGCCCGTGGAGTCCTTTGGGGATGTGGATAGATGTGTGTGTGATGGTGTCGGCGATCGGGGAAGCGCTACATGTGTTTTATTTGTTTTGTGAAGATCTTTTGATCTATTTCTCATTTAGCTGTTTTTAAGATGATCGGTTGTGACCGAGTTCCCTTTTTTTGACCTTTATAAGATACAGTAGCAAGCTGTCGAAATGGGAAGCAATTAATCACTAATTAGAGACAATTTATATAGCCGTTAAGGGATACACACCAAGTGGAGTCTTCCTTAAACATTTACTTGATAAAGCATCTTTTCGGTGTGAAACGCGTTGTATTGTATTGGAAGCGATTGTTCCTGGCCAGGATTTTACATGCGGTGGTGTTCCGATTTTACCTTATAGATGTAAGTGTTGATATATTCCTATTTGGGATGATCTTATGTTATATTTTTAATAAAGTATTTTTGATATATTAACATTTGTGTATAGACATTATTTTATATACAGTTATATCGATCTATTTTTGGTATATATATATATTTATGTTTAATATCAGGACACTATATCTGCCTGATTATATTATTTCCTCACTTGAAGGTCGGGTTTCTTTGGAGAGGGGTCAGCGCCAAGCCCTTGGATAAATCACTAGGGCATATTACTCCACGTTCAGCGACCTTCTAACTCCTATCTTGACTGATTGTTTTACCGTCTTACCTGATAAAATCTCAAAACACCTGTCCATGACTGAGGCTTATATCATGGTTATACCAAAACCTGGCAAGGATCTAACAACCTGTTTAAATTTTAGACCTATCTCTCTCTTAAACCTAGACATAAAGATTTATGCAAAGGTTTTAGCGAATAGATTGAAACATTATATCCCGCTCCTTTTAAATTTAGAACAAACTGGCTTCACACCTGTATTCCAAGAATCTCCATTTTGGGATGTACGCATAAACTATCCATATTTGCAGACATTTTACTCACCACCACCCACCCAGAACAATCTTTACCTGTATTTCTAAAAGAACTTGAGACGTTCTCCACTGTTTCAAACTTTAAAATTAATCTACAAAAATCAGAGGCATTACCTCTCTTTTTACAACCAAATGTTTTATCTCATCTCACTACCACGTTACCTCTTAAATGGCCTTCACTTCAATCTTTCATCTTGGTACTCAATTGACATCCAGTTTACCCTCGTTATACATGCTCAATTTTTTGCCCAGATTGAAGAAAATCAGTTCTGATCTTTTCAAATGGTCCTCCTTACATATTTCCTGGATTGGCAAGATTCACACGCTGAAAATGATGATTCTCCCCTGCTTTTTATACCTATTTCAGACTCGCCCAATTCATCTCCCCAACTCTTTGTTTATCACTGCTTCCAAGATGTTTTCCACCTTTCTGTGGAGAAATAAAAAACCTAGACTAAGCTATAGACTTATGCGTACCCACAACCAAAGGTGGTCTCTGTGTTCCCGATACACAACGATATTACCAGGCTGCGATTTTATCATCTATCCCAGACTGGCATCATAATGGAACCAATAAATTTTGGGTTCAGCTAGAGAGAACTTACTGTCCAACTTATGACCCTCTGGCAGAGGCTTTACTTCCTAGATCTGCTTGTCGTCCTGTTTCTATTACTCACCCAGTTATGAAAAATGTGCTATCCATGTGGCATAGGCTGAACCAGGGCTTATAATTTTAAGACCTCTGCTACTAGCCAGACCTGAAAAGTTACTCGCCACTGCAAGCCAAAACATACCCACCAGGGCTGAGTTTCTACTCGCCAGGGCTAAATTTTCACTCGCCATTGGCTAGTGGCTAGTGGCGAGTGGAAATTTTGAGCCATGGGCTGAACAATCAAAAGATTCTGATTCCGCTTCCGTCTACCTGTACCAGACTCTTTACTGGTCAACAGACTACGTTCTCCCTTTCAGCCTCCCAATTCCCCTCATGGACCTCCAATACAGACTTTAAATATGGACATTTTCAAAATGCAGACAATGTCTCTACCTTTCCAGATTTGCAATCTATACACTTTTTTCCGCCCAAAGAAATCTGGAATTATTTGAGACTCAAACGTTTACTATCAAATCCCACAATTACCACTTGTTTTCAGCGCTCTTTATCTACATTTGAGTCACATTTTTTTCGCCTCCGCCAGCTCCACACAGAAACTCTTGAGTAGATTTTATAATCTTCTATCTACTACAATTGAAATTGGTAAACTGCCTGGGAAAAATAATTGTATGTCTGTGTGTGTGTATATATATTTATATATATATATATATATATATATATATATATATATATATATATATATATATTTTTTTTTTTGGGGGGTGGGTTTTTTCTGATTTACTCACTACTAACTTATTAACTTGTTTCACACATTATATCTTTACAGACACTGACCTGGTCCCTTTAAGTTTGGGTGCCTGCATGGTGCCCAGGTAGGATTCACACACCTTAAATGAAAATTCACAGGGTGAGGGGGCAATACTTCAGCATTGGTATTTCTAATAAAACATTGCCATCTGATTTTGTTTTCATGAGGAGGCGGTACTGTGTAAGTGCTGCAAGGCTATCTGACCAAGTGGGCTCCCTAAGCTGCTTCTAATTTTGCTTATGCTGTAACGCCTTCACTGCATGCATGGGACATATCTTTCCTCAGGCTGATCACAGGAGGTTCATAGTGGGCTCATAATGCTCTGTGACCTACTATACACAGTGATTATCTGTTGTACTCTGCAACATTCAGTGGGAGGGTGCTGCTTTGGTATGGCTGAAGAGACATTTTTTCTTCTTGGTGAAGTAGGCTTTGACGACTTTTGCTCTTGAGAGCAGCATGTTGAAGAAAAATGGTTCTACTTTGCTGCAAGCTAGAGAAACTGTTTAATCAAAGATCTGTCAGGGTTTGTTCCCTCTTCTATTAGTGCTGGTGTGCTTATTGTTGTTCTAGACCAAGGTCTTTTTGGCTTCTGGCAGTTTTGGTCTTCAAGATGATGTTCACAAAGGCTGTAGTCTTGTTCAATTAAGGCTGATATTTTTTTTATTTTATTTTATATTTTTTTTAGCAGTGCAATTCTCGATTTTGTTCAGGGGTTACTCGTGCCTACCCTGTCTTTCGGGATGCTTTTAACTGTTAAATGCTAGAAAGGTCTTAAATACAGTGAGAAGCAATGCATTGGCAACCTAGCATTCAAGGGGAATTCATATTTGGGAATTGTTAAATTATGTACAGAATTGCTCTGTTCTACATTTACTATGCGTATCTGTATAATATAAAGCCCTAGCCTGCTAACCTCCCTGTGTGCGGAACCACACATGCGCAGTGGAGACTGCAGGAACGATGCAGTCATGCGCAATAGAGACTGGTAGAATTGGATGTTCCGGAGCGGGGCGCTCCAGACAGCTCACCACCTGTTTCTGCTCCGGGGCTGCAGCCGAGGCCTCTGGGTGGCACTTTAGCCCGTGTTCATACTAGTATTCTATAATTTTATAGTTGGAAAATACTCTTCCAGTGAATGACCAAAAAAGTGACCATAACTGTTCTGAGTATATAAAAAAAAAATAGGTTGACATGAAATTACACTGTGGTTTGGCATCTGTGGTGGTTGTCTGTTATCTCACCAGGGGTTATAGATGAGAAAAGTACAGTAATTAATTATGGACCAAACAAACTGGAGAACACATTTTTTTTTTTTATATATATTTAAGGAACACTAGCATCAATAAAACGTAATATGTTTATATCACTTTAAGTATCCTGTACTTAAAGCTAACAAGTAAAATATAATCATTTTACATCCCTAAACTTTAATGGATGTCTAAATTGTCCCATTCAGAGAGCATTTGTTTAATGCTGTGCCATTTGTATTGAGATAAGAGCTAACATCAATCGAGCAGTGGGAAGAGCTCCCTATGCACTTGCTTTCAGAAAGGCTGTTATCTTATTTCTGCCATTAACAGGTAATCCTGGAAAATCAGTTGGATCCATGTAAAATGCAGGAATGCCATTTTCCACAGAAAATATGTAAGAATAGACTTTAGGCCTGAGAAAACAGAGGATTTGTACAGATGTTTGAATGAAGTTCAGGGTATTTAAGTACATCTAACCCTGGTTTATTTTTAGTGTTAGTGTTCCTTTAAATGGGAATTTTAGCTCATAAAATGCTATTGGTCTTCAGCACATGGGTAAAAAGCCAGAAGCTTTTATTTGTAATCCCTAAATGACTGACAACTGTTTGGGTGTCTGAAAACTGACCCCTTGTGATGGCAGCAGATCTGGAAAACAACTTGGCAGTATATGGCACACTGTCACAAACCATGGCAAGTCTCAAGTGCAGCCTCATACATTTCTAGGGTCGAAATAGACATCTGTCTAGTACCATGTGACTGAACTGGAAAACTCGTTAAGGGCCATATGTTCAAAGGGATAACGACAAAAAAAAAAAAATGTATGAATGCCAAAAATAAGTAACTGTATGCACAAACGACATTTTCTATACGGTATACGACAAACTAGTAATGTCCGTTGTGTACGACACAACTCCAGAATTGCCGGTCAAAGGGGCGGAGCAAGGGCGTGGCTAAACTATTCTCCAGTGTCGTATAGAGGAAAAGAAAATTTGTCATAACTAACAACAAAAAAATGTCTTGCAAAAGACCAAATTTGTACGTTAAGAAAAAAGTGGAGGGAATGTGAAGTTCTGAATGTGAGAATTTTTGTCTTTATATACAACAATTTCAGTCAGGGCAAACAACATTTCCAATCACAACCTACACTCACTGAAAATATTAATGATCCCCAAAAAAGTTGTTACAAACGACAAAAGCTATTTCACCACTACTTTGAACATATGGCCCTATGAATAGCGCCATGAATTTCTCTTCTGACCCATGTTCAGCTCCCCTGCTAATCCACCAGTGCTCACAATGCAGCAGAGCAGGGGTCACTCCCTATGATAGTTTCCTTTTAAACGCACAGTGTGCTGTGACCACATGCTCTATAGTGTGTACATGTGACATCAACAGTGACTTACACTTGCAGGTCTGTCAAAGTTCTGGAAAAAATCTTAAAGACCTATAAATAAACATGGCTACAGATATCCTGATACAGCTACCAGGCTGTGTGATTTTTATTTCATTATTTTACTAATTATTGTAGTGGCTCTTAAATTAGTCTCTAAGTGAAATGATCTTTTAAAATGTCACTCCCAGGATGTCATGCCATTGTGGAATAATTGTTCTTTGTAATGCACACAAAAATACCATGCATTCCATTCTAACCTCCGTAAAAAGAATACTATTTTTGAGACCTAAAATCTAGTCTTACATGTACTCTCTGGTGGCTTCCATTCCACCTCTGTAGAGCTCCCATATCTTTATAGGTGACTGAGAAGTGATTGTGTTTAATTGTCTATAAATGAGCCAAGTTAAGGTAACAGCATTTATGAATAGAAAAGGCAATAGGTTTTAATCTTTACTATAGTATCTGTTCTCATTATGAAGAACACAAACACAATTAAACGGCGTCTGTATAGAACAAGCTACATGTACGTTCAAATGCAAGTTTAAGATTGGATTTGAGGTTTTAAAATTAAAATATTTTTTTAAATACAACTACCAACTGTGAAACCACATGTTTAAAACTATATATAGCCAATTTCATTTTTAGATGGTAAATCCATCCCAAGTTTGACTTAATGGAGCATTACTACTGTAAGGATTTAATAAGTCCTTTTGTAAATGGGTCAGTAGGTTCTCATCTGTCCTTAAAATTCCAAGATTCTGCTTTAATCAGAAGAAAAAGCTCCATTTAAATCAGCGGACTGAAGTGAATTGCATGATAGGTAACATTGCTTCACAGTGCATTGGCGCTCTCTCTAGTATGCAAGGTGTTAAAAGCTCCATTTAACTCCGTACAGACTTGAGGAAATGTTACTTGCCCCCTGCAGTGCAGTTGGGTTACTCCTGTTCTTTGTACATCAGCCTCAACGTGTTTGAGGCCTCTCTAGCATCCAGTGGTCTTAAAAGGAATGTAGCACTTCCTAATGTCACTATCTACATATCTTCTTATGGTCAAAAACCTCTAGTGGGCCCATCGTAATTTTTTATTTCCTCCTTGATTCAAGAAGTAACATAGTCCATCAATCCTGAATGTCATGGATATTTACTCTCTCACATCTTTAAAGGGGATCTTTCATCCCTACACATGTTGGGCTACAGAGCTTGTGTATGTAGCAACTAGCTGGGTAAGGTTTTCATTTATTTATTTATTTTAAACATCGCTATTTAGCTGAATTTAATCCACTAAATATTGCCCTGGCCCTACTTCCAGACAGACTGTGGGTACAGCTCTGTACCCTCAGTCTGTCACTCTTCCTCTGCTCCCCTCCCTTTATCCAGCCTCCTCTGATGGCGGATGCTTTCAGCTTGTAAGCTGAATTGCTCACATTGGCCAGAGATTGCTTCAGCTTACAGGCAGAAAGCATCCGCCATCGGAGGAGGCTGGATAGAGGGAGGAGAGCAGAGGAAGAGTGACAGACTATGGGTACAGAGCTGTACCCGCAGTCTGTCCATTGCAAACCAAATGTACTATAGAGGACAAAATTAAAATTCCTCAAATAACCCATTTATTTGAGGCTTTTTAACAGATGCAATGCAGTGGACCTCTCTGATACTCAAAGGGTTGCTGCTAGAGAAGTCTGTAACGCATTACAAAACTGGACCATAAAACTCAAGCTGGGTTTAAGAAAGCCCAGAGGTCTCTGAAGTAGTGCAAGCAGTACAAAGATGGAAAGGAGAGCCAGAAGAGTCACAGTGCATGCAATCTTCTAAGACTACCAGTATAAATTTTGTTATAAAACCATAAACTACATAGTAACATAGCAGATAAGGCTGAAAAAAGACATGAGTCCATCAAGTCCAGCCCATGCCAATAATACCCCTGTTGATCCAGAGGAAGACAATGGGGGCAGGGCTTTCATTGTTCTCACAGTAAGAAGACTGTCCCTTTTGCTTTTGCAAAATCCATGTTTACTACATCAACAGCAATTCCCCTGTCCAAATTACTACTCACTCTTTCATAAAATGCAAGTAAATTAGTGTGACATGATCTGTTCTTCATGAAACCATGCTGATTCCTACTAATGATATTGTTTGTCTTCACATAGTTCTGAATACTGTCAGTTAATAACCCTTGTAGTATCTTACCCAGTATGAAAGTCAAGCTCACTGGTCTATAATTTCCTGGTTTGGATCTTTCTCCCTTTATCAACAATGGAACTACATCAGCTTTCCTCCAATCACAGGGCAATATGCCTGATGAAAGTGAATCAATAAATATTAAGTATAATGGTTTTGCTATTACTGAACTAAGTTCCTTAAAGCGTGCAAAAACACCTGCATCTGCGCTAGAGAGCACATTGCCACGAGAATGCATACTTCTGATTATCCCAGTCTCCCCTTTTCCAGTAATATGTTATATTGATACAGAATAATTCTGAGTGCTGGGGTGCCTGTGAAAATGGTTACAACTGATGGGGCACTTTCACAGAGTTGCAATTAGCCACAATTAAAGGGGATCTATCAACCATACACATGCTGGGCTACATAACTCATGTTTTGTTTTTTTTTTGTTTTTTTTTTAATAAAAACATTGCTATTTAGCCGAATTTAATCCATTAAATATTGCCCTGGCCTTACTTCAGGACAGACTTGTGGGTACCACAGTTTGTCACACTTCCTCTGCTCCCCTCCCTCTATCCAGCCTCCTCCAATGACTAAGGCTTTCTGCCTGTAAACTGGAGCGCTCTCATTGGCCAGACATTGCTCCATCAATGCATTGCATTACGCCTCTGGCACTCAAATGGTTAAATCATCTGCTTGGCACCTAATTCAGCAGCATAAAGCAGAGCAGTACGGGAGCAAGCTAACTGTACCACATGGGACAAATGAAAATTCCTTACATCTCCATTGATTTTAAATAAGCATTATAACCCCTTGAATGCTTTTGTAATGCATTGGAGACACCTTGCATTCATAGGGATAAAAACCTAATTTTAATTTAAGGAAATTAATATGTTCCCTGTGGTGCATTTGGTCTGATGTATAATACCCCCTGGTGACATATTTACAAGGGAATCTCCACAAATCAGAAAAGTGTGTCGGGTGGGCGAGTGTTTATGAACACAGATGAATGCTTTAAATGGGAACTATGCCCTTAAAATAAGTGGCCCTTGATATGCTCAATAAAAAGGCTTGTTTAGGAATAAATATTTTATACAGCAGTCACATCTATTTAATGTGTGTTGCATTTGAACTCTGCTGTAGTCTATAAATGAATGGGGACATGTTCGCCTTGGAGAACATTCTTGTTTCGCATTAGATTCATGGGCTGGACTATGGCTAATTCCATTTACATTAGTTTTATATTAGTTTTATATAGGGGGTGTGTGTCATCTGTGTGGCTACAATATCATATCTGCCAGGTACCCTATTTTGAGAACCAAATCCCTCTGTCTGCCCTACCCTGATGTCTCTTAGTTTTTAGGAGATCAAATGTGTAGTGTCTGCGTGTATCTATCGCTTTGCTCCAAAACAATAAAACTCACATTGTTTGCTTAAACTTAAGTGTTTTTATAATGCATTCTGTGTTAATAAAATATATTGGCCTTAGAAAAAGCTGCCTATAGGTTCTGAAGTAACCTAAATATTCTTGGTAATGCCCCACCCACCAGTCATGATCCCAGCAAAACCACCTACAAGTGTTCAGTTTTGCCCCTTGGAAATGTGGGGAAGTATGCGATATGAAGATCTCCTACCTAAGGAAGTGCTAATCCCACGTACTAAGGTTCTCAGCATAAATTTACAACATATGAGAGACTCCATACAGAAGTAAATTACTGTAAACAAAACCGTACTTTAAAAAGTGGAAGATGTGGTAGAACAATTGGCTCCACCCCACATGGTTGATTCTATCAATGCCAGAAGAGTGCAAAACATGATGCTCAAAATGGGTTGGACACCCCATTGGCAGTCTGAAGGTTAATACAGTTGGAATATATGTCATTTAAAGGGCTACTAATGCCTACTGTGGAAAAAAATAAGTATTGCAGTTTATCCTGCTAATACTTGGGTGCTCCCATGGCTGAGATATGTGTAGTGCAGCTCAGACTTTTTTGCACAATACATATGTGGCCTGAAATGGTAGTGCTGTTGCTACTGCATTCTGTGGAACGCTATGGTCAGTTGACCATACCCCTTCACAGGATGGTGTGTAGCAACAGCACCACTGTAATATATACTGAAGTACTGCACCCTAACAAATGCACAATTGTGATGTAATAACATTTGAAACCCATGTTTCAAGCTCCAATAATAGGATTTTAGTCTTGACTGTTAAATCCTTTTCTCTTAGTCGATATGGAACACAGATACCATGGGGGGTGGAGCTTCTGCAGTTGGAGGCAGAACACATTCAAAAACACAAGGTCTTGTGGGTGGGGACTCTCCTCTCCCTCTGCAGGCCAACCCCTCCCCGACCCAGTTTATGGTGTAAGTCAACCACATCAAGTAGGCACAGCGACAGAAGAAGAAGAAAGCTCCAGTGAGAATAAGATCATAGAAGGACTCCCACAACCAGACAGACAAGACCAGTAGAGGTCCCTTTCTCTAGGTGGGAGACCTGTGTTCCATATGGACTAAGAGAAAAGGAATTTAACAGGTAAAACTAAAATCCTATTTTCTTTATCGTCCAATATGGAACACCGGTTCCATGGGGATATACAAACAGTAGGCTTCGAAAGGTGGGGAGAAGGAGCAAGTACCTCATGACTGTCCCCATGATACTGGAGTCCCGTAGGATTATCCAGAACTGGAACAGCGCAAACTAAGTGTCTGCAGACACTAAACAAGTTGCACAGCACACAAGAACAACAGCCAACCGGGCTCAAACAGTTGAATGGCAGTAAGGCACAGGAAAAAAAAGATTCTTAGACAGGCACAACTACATGAAGGACCTTCCTGCCAAAGCTGACTTCAGCTGAAGCCAGAACATCCACATGATAATGTTTGGAAAGGTACGCAAGGAGGAGCTCAGCCAAGGCCTGTTTCTTATAGGCCGAGGAGGCTCCAACAGGCCTGGTGGGATGTGCTGTAACTCTGAAGGGAATATGTTTGTTTGCCCTACGAATGGTAGAATTCATCCAAGAAGCAATTAGTGACTTTGGAAGCAGCCTGACCGGCCCTGGGACCCTCAGGAATGACGACAAATAAGGAATCGGTTAGGGCTGCAACTAACGATTTATTTTGATAATCGATTAGTTGGCTGATTATTTTTTCTATTAATCGGATAAAAAACCAATATGCTAATTTTTCACTATTTAAAATGATTTAATGAACAAACTGAGTGTTAAAAACAAACAGCAGAATAAAAAACTTTACACATTTAACATGCGTCATTGTTATTATTTTACTATGGGGTCTATGCACCTCTCTTTCTCCCCCATGTACTTCATTCTCCCCCCTTGTACTTCTTTCTCCCCCCTTGTGCCTCTCTTTCTCCCCCATGTACTTCTTTCTCTGCCTTGTGCCTCACTTTCTCCCCCTTGTGCCTCTCTGTCCCCCTTGTTCCTCACTTTCTCCCCCATGTACTTCTTTCTCTCCCTTGTGCCTCTTTTTGTCCCCATGTACTTCGTTCTCCCCCTTGTGCCTCTCTTTCTCCCCCTTGTGCCTCTCTTTCTCCCCCTTGTGCCTCTTTCTCTCCCTTGTGCCTCTCTTTCTCTCCCTTGTGCCTCTTTCTCCCCCATGTACTTTTCTCCCCCTTGTACTTTTCTCCCCCTTGTGCCTCACTTTCTCCCCCATGTACTTCTTTATCCCCCTTGTGCATCCTTTCTCCCCCATGTGTCTTTCTCCTCCCTTGTACTTCTTTCTCCCCTTTGTACCTCTCTTTCTCCCTTTTGTACCTCTCTTTCTCCCCAAAAAAATGCAATTTTCCGCATCAGTAGTTGCAAGGGACTCAGAGAGGACTTTGCAAAACTCCCAGAACCTTATTAAGGTCCATGGAGGACCTTGTTAGGCAGGGAGAAGAAGGGAGAAGCTCAACCCTATGGTAGCTGTGTTCCATATTGGACAATAGATAAATATTTTTTCAAGATTAAGCATTACTATCCCTTTTGAAAAGTGAAAGACCATTTCAGTGAAAAGTTGTGAACCCTTTTAGTACCAGAGGGGGTATCCAAGTGTGTGTGTGGCTCCTCCCTCACAAAACAGAAAAAATAAAGTATTCTGTTTGGCGTTCATATGATACACTTGCTGAATACGCAGTCAAAATAAGGTGATGTAATCTCTCTTTAAAGTGAAGTTTTGTCCTCCAGATTGTAAGCCTTTACAAGCAGGTCCCTCTCCACCATTTTGTATCCATTAACGTTTATCGTTTGTATGCTGGTGCTTTATAAATGAAAGATAATAATGTTAGTTTGATATTGTAGAAAACCTTTTTCCTGCATCAAACATATATCCTCCCATTTGCAGAGCATTGAATACTGTCGGTAAAAAGCATCTAGTTACAAAAGCGTTTCTTTTTACAGATCTTTGGTGGAAGAGGAAGACCCTCACCTGAAAGTCTCTCTTGGGAACAACGATATGGGTGTGTCTGCTCATCTTCAGTCCTCAAAGACAGGGACAACTCGATTCTTCACCAGCAATACTCATAGCTCAGTGGTATTACAGGTATTTGTCAAACTTTGTGATTTGCTACATTTATCAAATTAACTTTAGTTGGTAAAAAAACAGTTAGTAAAAAGAAAAAAAAAAAAACAGAGCTCCGATTGCTCTGCATACATTTTTGAGCATGTAGACGCGATGACAATAGCAAGTTAATTATAAATGATCCCCCTTCCTCCCCTTTTACCAACGTCACGCTGCTCTCCAAGCCAGTCCTGTTGGAGTACAGTGTGGGACAGTCTTTACTGAGCATAAGGAAAATCCTCCTTTTTCAAGGAGGCGGGGGCAGGGTTTTCCTTATACTCAGTGTATGAAGATTGTCCCTTGCTGCAAGTTGTCTGGTCCAATGATCGGATTCCACAACTGAGGGGCGGCGGCTAGGGATAGGTAAAACGGATGGGAGGGGGATCCTTTATAATTAAAGCGGAACTACCACCACACAACATCTTTAGCTTAATTAAGTTCCCATCTGGTGAGTAGCTGCTTAGTAGCGCTAGTTGCCAGAATTACTACCTTATTTAATAGATTTATACTTTTTTTTTCCATAGCTGACAGTAGCACAGAGCATGGGCATCTTGCCATAGTGACGTCCACACGCCTGCTTTGTCAGTCCCTTTTGGAGCCGGCTGGCTCCTAGCAACGCCTCCTAGACCCGGTTGGACTGACAGCGCAGGCGCGCAGACATCACTGTGGCAAGATGTCCGTGCTCCGTCCTGCCTATCACCCATGGAAGAAACCTTAAATCTATTAAATAAGTTAATAATTCTGGCGACTAGCGCTACTAAGCAGCTAGTCTCCATATGGTGACTTAATTAAGCTAAAGATGTTGTGCGGTGGTAGTTCCGCTTTAAAGGGATTGTAAAAAAAAAAAAAAAGTTTGTTTTGTACTGTTTATTCCCCTGAGTAAAACAAGGGTACTCCCACTGCTGAGAGAGATTTTATTAAAAAACTAAAACAGCTCAAACTTGAATTTTTAGGTGCAATATCACAGTGGCATGAAAATTTACAGTGGCGCTTTTGCTACACCATCCTATGGATTGCTCTGGTCCGTAGACCATAAATCTCCATAGCATGGTATAGCAACAGTGCCACTGTAAATTTTCAGGCCACTGTGATATTGCACCTAAAAAATTCAAGTTTGTGGTGTTAACATTTTTTAACAAAATATCTCTCAGCAGTGGGAGTACCCTTGTTTTTACTCAGGGGGATAAACCCTACAACATATATATTTTTACATTTTACTATACCCTTAAATTGTTATTGAACTACCAATTGCATACTATTTCATAACACTCTACATGCTCAAAAAAGTATGTAGAACAATTGAAACTTTTTTTTTCTATACAATATAATTATCATCTATTCTTATCCCTTTAAGAGGAACAATTCTAGGGCAATCCAACTGCACCATAGATAACCTAAATAAGGTCCACAAAATCCTATTGCTTTTTGATGGGGCTTTGAATTCTCTTGAATGTAATGCATCGGAGACTTCTCTAGCTTATTAAAAGAAACACACACAAAATTATCTGTGTTTAAATATATTTTATATGCTTTGTATACTGTGTTAGCCTAGGTAAAGATTGTATGTTTTGAGGCCTAAAATCTAGTCTTGCAAATGCTCTGAGTGGGCTCTCATTCCAACAGTCTTGTTGGGTGTCTGAGAACTGAGTGTTAGATTATCTCAGGAAAACTTACAGTAAATAGAACAACATTTCCAGATAGAAGCAGTGGGTACTCATCTCAGTACATTAACAGTATTAACTCGTCGCAAACCTGTAACCAAATTGTTTCTTTATGGAAAAATCTACATATGCTGCATGTTTGGGATCAAACCTAAAATAACATTTTACAGATTACAGTGAGAAGTATATAATTAAAATGTATAAAACCCAATTTCATTTTGTCACATTAGTGTTCTTTTTGATCAATGTCCACAGCAAGCAGTTCAGTCAGGCACACTCAATAAATGGGCGAGATGGATCTTATCATTCATAAGGAATAAAAGATCAAGCTGAACTTTCACATTGTATAAAGTCACCCTCCGATACTTAACCTCTTAAAGGTATTGTAACACTTAAAAATTACTATCCCCCATGTTGTAGCCACTAAAAAACGGAGTTAAATGAGACCAGCGGCATCTCTCAAACCTTTATTGTTTGAGAGAGATCCTCTTTCAAAGTTCCCTCTTTTTGGCTTTTCCCCTGACATCAGCATTCTAGCTGAAAAGCAGGGGAATCCCTCTCCTGGGATCAGCCGGCGGCTCTGCAGCAGAGCCGAGATCACGTTAATAAAAAAGAAATCCTTTACCAAAAAGGTCTTCTACGTGTGCTTGGTTTGCAATCACATGTAGAAGACCTTTTACGTTAAGGATTTCTTTTTTTATTAACGCGATCTCGGCTCTGCTGCAGTGCCTCCACCGGGACCGGATTCCCTTCCTGTCAGCTAGAATGCTGACGTCAGGGGAGAGGGAACTTTGAAAGCGGATATCTCTCAAACCATAAAGGTTTGAGAGATGCCGCTGGTCTCATTTAACTCTGTTTTTTGTTTTTTTGTTTTTTTTTTAGTGGCTACAACATGAGGGATAGTAATTTTAAGTATTACCAGCAGTCCTTGTGTGTCTGGTCCTTTAAGGACCAGATAGGAAAGTTAGATGTGCTGTCCCACGTGACAGATCATATGTGTCGGCATGCCGAATGGTGGACCGAAAGAGATCACTCCGGTCTTGGAGCAATCAATTTTAGTCCCTGCTGTTATGTGATGTGCCAGGACCGTCACTGGTCCTTAAGTGCTGGAGAGCCGTAACAGTCAAGGCATGTCACTGGATGCGAAGGGGTTAAATATATGGCGAGTAGCTTCATAATAGTTCTATCAGATCTCAAAAGTACCTGATTCTAAAGTAATCCTTAATCTTTGGAGACCGGAAGCCAGGCATCAGCGCAGACATCTTGTCTTACAGACATCTGCATGCCTGCGCTGTCAGTCCCAGTCTCCTCTGTGAGGCATTACGTGTTACCTTAAGGTAACTGGAAGGGATTGACTGCGCAGGTGTGCAGACGACACTAACCTGGCCGTCCGTCTCCGAAGATTAAGGATTTCTTTAATATCAGGTACTTTTGAGATCTAATAGAACTATTTTGAAGCTAGTCACCATATGCTTAATTATTGGAGGGCGACGTTATACAAAGTGAAAGTTCTGCTTTAAGTTTTAAAATTTTTTGAGTGTGCCCAACTGAATGGCTTGTTGATATTTTGTATAGGTCAGAGGCACCTCTCGTTTATATATGGAGTGTGTGTGGCAACTCCATAGAACTTTGTTCCTTTTGATCAGTGGCCATTTGTCCCCTGTTGAACAATTTCTTTGCCCCAGAATTGCTGTATTTTGCCTTTATACATAAAGCTCTCTCTAATGAAACTGTAAGATTATTTACATGTGCTATCAGAAGATTGACTTTGAGCAGAGTAGAATATCTTTACAGCTATGACACTCTGTAAATTGTTTAAGGGCCGTAGGGTTATCCAGCACATTGTAGAGCAATGAGTTGCACTTCCCTCTGGACATGAATGATGGAGACTTCTCAACCTATTAATTGTATTGTATTTTGGAGACCTCTCTAGCGTCCAGGAGCTTTAACCCTCTGAGTGCCAGAGGGGTATGCAACACCTTGTTGCATACCCCTGTGGCATTTAAAGGGGTTACAAAGGATTACCTGAGCAAGTAAGTCTTTAAATGAATTGTCCTTTATTCTTGGAGGTGTAGTGCTGCTTTACATCTGGTGCCCTTCTATGCAATATTCAAATGTTCTCTTTCTGCAAAAAACACTGAAACATATTTTATTTTTTTTAATCTCGGTGTGGTTTTATTATGGCTAAACACCAATGGTAAACTGATTCGCTTGGAGCCCTATGTAAAATAGTTTATCAGCTGCATAATTTTCTTGCATTTCATTTATTTTTATATAATAATGCTCATGTACATGCGTTCGTGTGTGTTTATTTCATCATCCTAGTCAGCAGCTGACCATCCACTGCAGGATGAAGGCCTCCTCAGCAAGCCTCCAACAAATTCAGCCTTCTGCTTTTTGTTACCACTGTGTACCAACAAATTTGGTAATTTCATCTACCCTTCTTGTCTTCGGTCTTCTTTGGCATAGAATATTGATTGGCATTCATCCATTCTTTTTGGTCCATCTGCCATCAGGTCTTGCTGTGTGGCCTACCCATTTCCATTTCAGAAGCTTTACTCTTTCTTTTCTGCTATAGACCATTGTTTGCTGACGAATCCATGCACACATTTTTTTGGTCTCTTCATGTTTAGAATTTGCTGCTCCCTACTTCTCTGCATAACCTTAAGTTTTTGTATGGTTTTTGCTTTCTGTGTCAATGTTTCACAGCCGTACATAAGGACTGGAAGGACACATTCCCTCAAGCAAAATGTTTTTGACCAGAGTGGCAAAGTTGTCTTTGAAAACTGTACTACTAAATTTTCCAAATGCTTGCCACCTCACTTTTATTGGTCACTCAATTTTTGTCATGGTGTTTCAATCTGTTGACATTTCCTTTCCAAGGTTGACATATTTGTCGCTGCTTCTAGTTCTGGTTCATCTACTGTGATTTTCATTGACTACATGAGTTGCATTTGCTGATAATCCTCTTCAGACCAAAATGTTTGCTTTCCTGCTGTAGCTCTTCAATGCGTTCTTGCAGTTCTACAGGACTACTGGCAAAGCTTATAATATCGTCTTCAAAACGTCAGGGATGTAGGTAGTCTACGTTGATCTTAACTCCCTTTTTAACTCCAGTATAGTTTGTGGAAAACTTGATAAACAAGCAGAAAATAGTTTTGAGGGGAGATTTTGTCTCTTTGCCGGACACCTTTTTCTATGTTGATCAGTACTTCACCATTGTGACCTGTGTTGATGCAGTTGCATTTTCATATATTGATTGGAGGATATTGGTGTAAGCTCTATCTATTACTAGGTTGATCAGGGCATTGAATATTGCTTGCATTTTCACAGAGTCAAAGGCCTTTTTGTAGTAATTGAAGGCTATGCATAATGCAAGGTTGTATTAATTTTGTTGCTTTATAACTTGTTGCACTTTTTAGATATGAAGTCTCTTTTAGGCCACTAGTGCCTTTTGCAGAGAGGAAATGTCCTAAAGCATATCATATTGGTCCTGCCATTACAGCAATCCAACCAAAAATGCCAGGCAATTCCTTTCTGACCAAGTGAAGCAGCCAACCCCAGACATACGTTTCAACCTTGTTGGGCCTCGTCCGTGAAATGCAGCTGATCTCTCTAAGCACTGTGACCAAGGATTCTAATGCTGGATTCCCCCTATTACCTTTGAGGTGACTAATCCCAAGGATAATTTGCATATGTATATTAAAATTCAGAGATGCTCAACTAGGAACGAACCTGCAATACAAATTTGTAGGCTCTATAGGAATGGTTATGTATTGTGTCCATTCTTCTTGACAGAACCATTGTGAAAACCTGGCAGACCACTGGCAATAGGCTTATTGGCTGGTAGTTTTTAGATCCACGTTATCACCTTTTTTGGGCAGTAGGATAACTTCTGCATTTTTCCATGTTTCAGGCACTTTTCTTAGTAGTAGCCATATTGAAAATCATTTAGCTAGGGCTTTGAATAAGGGTTGACCTTGGACTTTCAGCATTGCAGTAGTAACTTTATCAGGTCCGGCTGCTTTACCAGTTTTCATTTATTTTATTACAGCTTCTATTTCTTTTACCAAAACTGTCACAGCTTCAGCCTCTGCATTGCATTCAGTTGTTGCCTTCATCCTTATAAAGATTTGAATAATATTTCTCTGTTGTCCAGTACAAGTTACTGATAACTATGAGTAGGCGATCCGCTCCTTTAAGCAGGCAGGAACAATTCTAGAATTGTATGCAGGGGGTGGAGCCTACCTTCCCTCCTTGGCTGCAGCTAGCCAACCAGCTCCAGAAAGATTTGTTCCTTGGTGAAGATAACACAGGCAAGAGAACAGTTCTACTATAGTTTTAGAAATGTTTTTTTATTTTTCTGTTAGAAATGGAATACCACCATTAGGCAGGTTACCATAACTGTCAATGACCTTAGATGTGGCTAGCTCAGTGACCAGGTGCTTTTTGTGGACCTTAAGCCCTGGGGGGAAAATCTTTGCTACAAGTTCTTTCCTCAGGAGTTGCCCACTGATGCTTCTTCTTTAAACATGGTAATCTGAAGACAGAAGATCTGCAGGAAAGGTGAGCAACCCTTTGAGTGCCCCCCCTCACAGGGGTTTTTCCTTGGAGTTCCTATTGTACACTCCTGCACTCATTGGGTCTATCTGTATGTCTGTTGGGTGTTTTGGAGCAGGTTTATGTGGTACTTAACCCTTTAGCTGCTGGTTTGGCATTCATTTGGGGGGGGGTTCTGACACGTTTCCTACTGGTTTAGTGTTTTTTTGGGTGTCCTAACATGTTCTAGTGGTGATCTATTTTAGTTTTACACTTTCAATGTATAAAATTAGAGTGCTTTACCGCATAGACTACATTGCTCCATTCACTTTTATGGGACTGTACTGTTTGGATCATATCTCTGCAACCGTGTAACCTAGTGACGTCAAAAATGGCTCATTTTATTTGTCTGCCCTTGCTCTCATCCTGTTCATGGCCCGGGGATCTTTGGGCACTATTTGGGGTACTTTTCTGGGAAAACTACATTTCCCATGAGTGCTTGCTTCGCTCGCTCATTTCTGATTGGCTCTCACCGAGGCAGCCATTTTGTGCTATTTCCAGAACAAGTATCCTATACAGGGCTTGGACTCTCCTTCTCTCCTCTGCTGATCAACCCTTTGCCTGCCAGATAAGTCTATTTTAACAATTTCTGGGGTGAAACTTTAATCCTACACACTATAATTGGGTGATTTCTTATACAGTAAGGTTATTTTGACACTGTGAGAAATGTCTATACTGCTGGAGCTTGGGGCCAGACCTAAGATTAAGGAGGCTTGGGTCTCTCTATCCCCCATTGCGCATTGCTTTTCCTGTCACACAGGGCTAGCTAGAAAATTCTCAGGTCATTTATGCCCAGCATGTTCTGATGTCACTGAAAGTATTCCAGGGACCTCCAGCCATGCATTAGAGCCAGCTTGGGTTCAAGAGTTCAAGGCTGCTACTAGGGACCTTAGGTCCACATTGCAACTCTTTCCATCCCAGTTAAAGGGGGTCTTTCATTCTAAGCAGGCCCCCTCCTCAGTTAAGTCTTTCCTGCCCAAACCTCGGGGAGTACCTGATGTGTCAGATTCAGATGTTAAGGAATGTTCTGCTGTGGGCTCCTCTCAGTTTTTCGGGGATCCTTTTGAGGCTAATCCTGAGCCCTCCGTTGAGGGCCTGATCAGGGCTGTCTTGACTACTCTAAACATTCTTTAGTTCAGGAGGTTCCTTCTGACACCTCTGATGTTTTTCAGGAGCCTAAAAAGCCCCTTACTTACTTTCCACCTGACCGCCTTGTGTTTAAGGAGTGGAAATCCCCGGAAGGAAACCCTCTGTGTCCAAGAAATTTGCCAAGCTTTATCCCTTTTCCGATGCTGCGCTTATTCAGTGGGTTCATCCTCCCAAAGTGGATGCTCCTACTTCCAGGCTATCTAAGTCTACTGTGTTACCAGTCTCTGATGCATCTGCACTGAAGGACTGGACTGACAATAAACTTGAGGTCTCCCTCAAGTCCATTTTTGCCACTGCTGGTTCTGCCATACGTCCAGCATTCGCTGCTGCATGGGTAAACTGGGCCATTGCGTTCTGGACTGAACAGCTCACTCTGGCTGTTCATCAGGATGTTCCTACGTCGGATAAGTTGAGCCTTCTCGCCAACGTTTCTGAGGCACAGCACTATGTTTCTGCAGCCTTATTTGATGCCATCCGTTTGGTGGCTAGGGTTTCCACCATGTCTGTGGTGGCCAGACAAGCTCTTTAGCTCAAGATCTGGTCTGCTGACACTGCTTCTAAGAAAGCATTGCTGTCCCTACCCTTTCAGGGTACCTCCTTGTTTGGGCCATATCTTAAGGATCTGATCAATGAGGCCACAAGGGTAAGAGTACTCTTCTACCCTTGGTTCCCAGGAAGAAATTACCGCATAAGCGTAATCTGTATTTTCGTTCCTTTCAGAATGAGACCTGTCCGGCGAACCAGATGGTTTCCTCAGCGCTGCGTACCTCCCCCAAGCCCAAACAGCAATGGAAGCCCAAGATCTCCAAGCCCAAGGCTTCCAAGACTCGCCAAACCCGGTTCCACATTCTGCTGTGGGTGGTCGTCTACGTCACTATCACTGCATTTGGGAGGGTTCAGTGGCGGATCCATGGGTTTTACAGGTGGTGACGGAAGGGTAGAAGATCACTTTCATTTCTCTTCCTCCCTTTCATTTTCGTCCTCCTCACACGCCTCTGGCTTCAGAGAAACGCAGTCTGTTCGACAACCCTGTTCAGTCTCTTCTGGACAAGGAGGTTCTAGAACCGGTGCCAGGGGTTTGGGTTTTTTACTCAAACCTCATTGTGGTTGCCAAAAAGGACGGTGGTTGTCGCCCTATTTTGGACTTGAAGGATCTCAATTCCTTTGTGACCCGGACTCATTATCACCAGGAGTCTCTACGGATGGTGATTGCTGCCATGTTCCCACGGGAATTCCTTACTTCTCTGGGTCATCAGGACGCGTACTTACACATTGCCATTCATCTAGAGAGCCGACAGTACCTCCGGTTTGCCTGGGACAAGGGACATTTTCAGTTTTCAGTTCTTCCATTTAGTCTGACGATGGCTCCTGAGGTCTTCAGCTGTGTTCTGGGTGCCTTGATATCCGTCCTCCACCAGAACGGCATCAGTTACTCCATACATGGACGACTTGCTTCTGAAAGACCCCTCTGCGGAACTTCTTCATCAGCAAGTACAGCACTGAATTCAGGCTCTCACCCATCACAGGTGGATCATTAACTTGGACAAGTCAGATCTTAACCCATCCCAGCGTCTGATCTTCCTGGGCCTTCTCTTCGACACTCTGAAGAGCATGGTGTTCCTCACGGACGAGGTGGCTCACGAGATTGCCCACAGGGTTTCCACAATTCTGTCTCCGGATCCATTTCCAGTCCAAAAGCTATCCTCTCTGGTGGGGAAATTCATATCCACCATAGAAGCGGTTCCATTTGCCATGGCGCACACCAGGGAGCTCCAGAGGTTTGTGATCCAGGTGTGCAAGGGTCAACCAGATCTGAAGACATCTGTTTCTCTTTCACTTCATGTGTAACTGAGTTTGTCATGGTGGCTCCACCTTTCCAACCTGCTGAAGAGCAAGTCCTTCCTGGTACCCTTCTGGACCAAGGTGACGACGGATGCCAGCCTCTCCGGCTGGGGAGCGCTCCTGGGTCCCTTGAGCTCTCTGGGCCGGTGGTTTCCGATCAACATATTGGAGCTGTCGGACTATTTATATGAAGGTATCCAAAGGGTTAAAGCAGAGAACCACTCAGGTTGGATTTCTTCACTTAAATAGGCAACTGACAATAACATAATTCGAGAACTTTATCTTTAAAGGGATAGTAATACTTAAAATGTAAAAAAAATATGTTGTAGGGTTTATCCCCCTGAGTAAAACAAGGGTACTCCCACTGCTGAAAGGTGTTTCATTCAAAAGTTATTAATTTTCAAAGTTGAATTTTTTAGGTGCAATATCACATTGGCCTGAAATTGTACAGTGGCGCTGTTGTTACACGATCCTATGGACAGATCTGGTCAGTTGACCATAAATCTCCATAGGATGGTGTAGCAACAGCGCCACTGTACAATTTCAGGCCACTGTGATATTGCACCTAAAAAATTCAACTTTGAAAATTAATAACTTTTGAATGAAACACCTTTCAGCAGTGGGAGTACCCTTGTTTTACTCGGGGATAAACCCTACAACATTTTTTTTTACGTATTACTATCCCTTTAATATGTACTGACACGCTACTTCACAGTAACTAATTGATCACAAGAATCAATCCTTCATATTTGTGCAAATATATATATTTTATTAAAATACAATATACTATATATATATATATATATATATATATATATATATATATATGTATATATATATATATATATAATGTGTGTATATATATATATATATATATATATATATATATATATATATAATATGTGTGTGTGTGTGTGTATCAGTAACAATTTAATATATAAGTGATTAGCAATTATAATAGGTACTTAGAAAATCAAACCACACTTATTACCATAAGGATTACCAGCGGTGCAAGGGTTAACCACACATAGGTATATTCAGAGGTATAATAACAATAATTGCATTCAGTAGCATAGAACAGGTTAAATGATTCTTACAATTAATATAATACAGTTGGCCTCTAACAATTCCTTGTATCATATATCAATAATAATCAAATTTAGGGAATAACTGGAATAGAATCCCAGATTTAAATAATTATAAGTTAATTATATACTGAATTCAATATTGAATACCTCTGAATACCTCTTAATTTCGACTTTGAGTTAACCCTCTATGCTCCCCCAGGATAAAGTCTCTGACAGAGCTTCGGGCGATATTCCATGCCCTTCTACATTGGACATGTCAGTTGGAAGGCTGTCCAGTCCGAGTGGAGTCCGACAACGCCACGGCTGTGGCTTACATCAACAAGCAAGGCTTAACAAGAAGTCAAGACTATTTTGTCCTGGGCAGAAGAACACATTCCTGCTTTATCCGCAGTGCACATTCCTGGCGTAGACTACTTTATGGCAGACTTCCTCAGTCGACACACAGTGGACATCGGTGAGTGGGCATTAACACCAGAGGTGTTCCACCTCATTGTTCAGAGATGGGGTCCTCCTTACATCGACCTGATGGCAACAAAACACAACAGGAAGGTTCTGATGTTCTGCTCGCTGTGGAGAGACTCTCTGGCTCTTGCAGTGGATGTGATGTCCATTCCTTGGTTATTTTCCTCTGGCCTACATCTTTCCTCCCCTCCCCATGTTGCACAGGGTGTTAGGGAAATTATGGCTGGAACGTTGTCCAGTTATTCTGATTGCTCCTGGCCTCGTCAGTCTTGGTTTCCGGAGCTCTTGGATCTGTCAGTGGCGGAGCCCTTTCGGCTCCCTTACCATCCAGATCTTCTATTGCAGGGTTACCTGTGGAAGGAGGGTGTTCACCGGCTGGCTTTGATGGCTTTGAAATTGAATCCTCAATATTGAAGAAGAAAGGCTTCTCTTCTGGTGTGGTGGCTACTATGCTCCGTTCCCACAAACCTGTTTGTTCGAAGATCTACCATTGAGTCTGGTCGACTTTTCTGTCTTGGTGTGCCGACAGGAACCTGTCTCAGGAATTTGATCTGCCCACGGTCCTGGCTTTTTTGCAGGACAGTGTGGATAAGGGCCTCAGTTTGAGTTCCCTTAAGATTCAGACTTCTGCTGTCTCTGTTTTCTTTGAGGCACATTACCATCCTTTCTGATGTCAAGGTTTTCTTCCAAGGCGTTGCTCATACGCATCCTGTTTTCAAGTCTCCCACTCCTCAGTGGGATCTTAACTTGGTTTTGGGTGTCCTTCAGTGCCCTCCCTTTGAGTCTTTGGCTACTATTCCCCTACGCCTTGGAAGATGGCCATATAATATAGCATAGCCAGTGGGTGACATGCTCCCCAAACCCACTTATCCCAGCCACCACATGCTGCTTCCCACCAGCATGCATAGGTTGGGGCACAAATTGAAGGCATGCATAGGTTGGGGCACAAGTTTCCCCCAGTGGCTAAATCACCACGTGGTCTGTGAAACTTGTTCACAAAACAAAAATAATTTAGAACAAATTCCAACAACCAAGATAAATTCTTTTAGGTGGGAATTGTCTCTAGTTTTAAATAATCAAAACATGCTCTCAACTCCACATAGTAGGGAATGGATGTGTACAGGGACTCCACATCAAGTGACTAAAAATGAGTCCCTGCACACATCAAGGCTCATAAGGTGACATATGACATCACTCTGATCTTCCGCATATGATAAAACTCTTAAGAGTCTGACGTTCATCCGCATATTGACTGACATTCCTTTAACCCACCAATTCCAGATGCCCATGGAGATATTTTGTTTTTTTTTTATAAAGACTTTTGTATCTTGGGTCTAATATATAGGGTAGGAACTTTAGGATTCTCAGTCCACATATAATTAAACTCATTCTTGGATAAATTATGAGCAACTTGTGTGTGCTTTGTCCCATATGTAACCCTGAATACTGGTGAGGTTTGTGCACAGGACTGTATATACTGAAGATGGGTGAGATGTATTAATACTCTGTTACGATGTATACACACTATAAAGTATGTTGTGATGTGGGGTCAGTTTTCCAGGCACATTTGTGTTTGATGTGTTACACCTGCTAAACCGCTCAGCAACTTTTCTTGCCATTGACGTTACCAGGAAATGCTCACTTTAACTTTTGCCCAGAAATAAGTGTGAATCTCTCTCCTGAACTGACATCTGCTGGACTTTTTGTTAACATGACCTATAGGCAGTTTTTAATGTAGTTTTTAAATATGTAAACTTGAATCAAGGTGAACGTTCCACTTTAACACAACCTGGACCGGAATCAGATTTGCATTTGTTCCCTGCGGTGCAGTTGGTTTACTCCAGAATTACTCTTAACCCCATTTAAATTTGAGTTTTATTCGACTTCTCTGGTAGTTTGCTCAAGAACTGCATCCTGCAGTGTCCGGACTGTATTCACAAAGCTAAGAGTGCAGTCCTGGAGCTAACTAGCTGAGCCATATAGGGACAAACGAGTGTTTGAAAAAAAAAAAAAATTAACATTGATGCCAGAGAGATCAACGCATTGTATGTATTGCACCGGAAACCCTTCTAGATTTAAGGTGTTAAAAACTTTGTTATGCGAATTTGGGGAATTTATATATGTCCCCTGTGATGTAGTTGATTTGTTCAAGAAGTGTACCTGTTTAACTTTCTGAACATGGCCATAAGTTGTCTTCTTTTTTTTTTTTTTTTTTTTCTGGCCACAGGGGTTTGACCAGTTACGAGTTGAAGGCTTGCTCTGTGATGTAACTCTAGTACCAGGTGACGGGGATGAGATTTTTCCAGTTCACAGAGCCATGATGGCCTCCTCCAGCGATTATTTCAAAGCCATGTTCACAGGTAATCTATTTTGGTGGGATTCCTACCTGTATTCATACATGCTATTAATTTAAATAGCTCCACCAATGTCTTTCCTAATAAGACAGACAATGAAACTAGAATGTATCATTTACCAGATTAAACCCTTGGAAACTATGCATGTTGATTTACATGGCCGGAAAATGTTCTCATTTGTTTGAAATGGAAAACCAACTGTTAATATTTACTTTCTAGTCTCAGCTCTTTTTTAATGCGCTTTAACCCCTTGAGGACCAGAGGTTAGCAAACCATATTGTGATACAATATATTGCACACCCTCTTGTCGTCAACGGTTTTAACCCATTGTGTGTCAGAGGGGTACACAATGCATTGCTTTGCAATGCATTGCGTACCACTTGTGCTCAAAGGGTTAAGGGAAAGCATTGTATGTAGTATGGAATATGAGGAAAGGGTTCAAATAAATACACACAATATAAATAGGAGTTTCCTGCTCTAACGTACGCTTATTGCAGGGAAATGCTTTTCATTCAAAAGCTGTTAAAGCTCAAACTTTTTATTTATTTTATTTTTTTTTTTTGGTAGTTCCATGACCCACCATTTTAGGGACATAAATTGCTGCAGCAGTTTAATGAGGGCAGTTTTCAGAGACGAGCCATCTACAGGGAACAATTGCAACCGCGCAGTCGAAAAATAGCAGGTTGTAGAGATATTGTCTCCCCTGAACAAAAAAAAAAAAAGTACGTTTTGAGGAGTAATAATTTTATTGACATACATTCCAGCAGTGGAAGTAGCATGGTTTTATTCACTTGAAAAAGCCCTATAATATAAATATATAATATTAAATTATTCACAATACTTGCTTTATTCGACACCATGTAGTATAGCATATCAGCTGTATTGGTGTGTGTTTTATATTTTATTTAATTCACAACATGTAACCAGTTAAACATACTTGTTTCTGCAAGTATAACTTACAGGAGCGAGTGATAGAGGATAGTGAAACACTCTAAACTTGTAAGTGGGATGCCACAAGGTTCAGTCCTGGGCCCAATGCTTTTTAGTTTAGTGGGAATTAAAAGTAATGTCTCATTTTTTGCTGATGAGAATAAGCTGTGTAAGGAAATACATAGAGAGGATTTTTTTTTTCCTCTCCTGAAATTTTTTGATACACTGATTGAATGACCAGGAAACTGGCAGAAGGTGTCCAGAAAGAAAGGGGTCAAAAACCTGACGGGGGGGGGGGGGGGGGGGGGGAGACAAGATAGAAACATGGTTGCCTAGAGAGAGGTGGGTGAATAACACTAGTATCGGTTTGTGATTTTAAAAAAATACCTTATAATAAAATCTCAAACTACAAACATTTAACCCTTTGAGTGCCAGAGTGGTATGCAACGCATTGCTTTGCATACCACTTTGGCACTCAAAGGGTTAAGTATTTGGCCCAATACAGTTTAGTTAGTTAAGACTTCATCAGGGGGATCAAGAAAGCTTCAAAATAGTGCTGAAATTCTCCTGTCCCCTCTCATTGGACAGCTTTACTAGTGTAAAATCAGATATAATAATACAACATCCCCAGCTAGGGGCTTCACTAGAAATGTACAATTTATCCATCTTGGCATTTCAGAAGGGCTATTTTCACCATCCTTTTGGACGTTGGGCAACATTTGTGGATTTTAATGGTGGTGTCTTGGTCTTCTGTTACTATTATTTTAAAAACTCTTTCGGCCCACATTTTTTTCCATTTGTGTGTAATAGATTGACTACAGCAGGTAGCAAGGTTTGATCCCAATTAATATTTTCCCTGAATCTGCAGACATCTATAGAACTAACACATGTAAAAGTGCATTGTGTGTCATTTTGCATTTTTCTTTGCCGTTTCCTTGTATCCGTTTAATTGCCAATAGGAAGAGCAATGCATTGCTCACACCACTGGCATGCAAAGTGTTAACGCTCTGCACGCCATGGAAGGTGCGTAAAGCTTTTCTTAGCAGCTAGTTCCTCATCCCTGTCGCACTGCAAATTGAAACTGCATTGGCATTACAGTGCTTCCCCATTTGGGAAAGTAAACTCGACTTGGTACAGGGCAAATCAACCCCAACATGTGGAACAAATAAAAGAAGTCTCACTTAACCCTTTGAGTGCCAGAGAGGTATGCAACGCATTGCTTTGCAATGTGTTGCATACCCCTCTGGCACTCAAAGGGTTAAATTGTGTGCATAACACCTTGAATGTTAAAGAGGTCTCCAGCAATTAGTTGGAGATCTTTACCAGTTAAGTGGTTAAAATACTAATTTAATTAATTGGGAGTCTAGGGATTTGTGCTTTGTCCACTATGGAGTGGTTGGTTTTCCCCAGAAAGACCCCAGTTTTCTTTTGTGCGTAGGGCCTCTGGAATGTACCCAGAAAAGAATTTTGTTTTAAACTTTGTGCCCTAATTCGACTGTAATATTTTGACATTAATACTCATTCGGCTGTCTACTGGGAACAATCATTTAATGTGACCCATAAGGATAATTAATACATAGACCTATTTCTTGTCTAGGTGGAATGAAGGAACAAGACCTAATGTGCATTAAACTGCACGGCGTGAACAAAATTGGATTAAAGAAAATTATAGATTTTATTTACACTGCAAAACTTTCCCTGAATATGGATAATCTTCAAGATACCCTGGAGGCTGCAAGCTTTTTACAGATCCTGCCTGTACTGGACTTCTGTAAAGTATTTCTAATATCTGGGGTAAGAAAAACCCGTACACATGGTAACATGGTTCTGGCTGCTATGTGCTTGTCTTGGTCTGAGAAAGACGAGGGGCAAATTTGGAGCATACTACAACTGCACTATAGGAGAAAAAGGAACATTCAGATTGATTTGAAATAGAGAGTTCAGCCCCTTAAATCTCTCCAGTGCATGTCTTTGCATGTCCTCGATCATCAAAAGCCTCATATGGATCATTGAGAACTTGGGGCATTTTTGTTCCCTATGGGGTAGTTGGTTTGCGTCCAGTTGCTCTATTTTACCTTTCTGCATACAGCCCAAAAGAGACTTGTGCTATATTGCAGTTGCTAATTTTATTGAGGGTTTTATGTACACATGTTCGCATAGACTTCAATGGGAATCTGCTAGATAAATCAAGGGTAACACTTATCATCTGGAATGTAATCTAGGCCAGATTAAAAGAAAAAAAGAAAAAAGGTTTAACTTAAATTCTGTATGATTTATACAGTCAGTTGATGATAATAATTCTGTGCAAAAGTGTTTGTGCATGTGCTGGGGGTGGGGTGGGGGGGTTCATGTAGTGGTACAATGTTGAAAATCTTCCTGGTGATATGATATATATCTATATATATAAAAGAAGACTTTGTGCCTGGCAAAACACACCCAGGGGCGGCAGTAAAAAGGATTACTGCTGCCATTGGGTGATTCTGTGGGAGTGTGATTTTTGGCCTGCCCCCACTATCCAGCCCGCCCACCACTATCTAAGGCTGAAAAAAAAATGGCTGCCACACACTCCTACACCACAGACACATGCACATGCCCTCCCACACACACACTAGCAGACACATACACACATATACACACACGCACGCTGAGGATGATGGGAACAATGTTCAAGCTACAGCTGGAAGGCCATGGTCCAATCTGTATTATGCAGCTTCTTCATTCCCTGTCTTTGAGCCTACACAGCTCTGCTAATTACTACAAGTGAGCTGATTTCTAAACAATCAGCAGGAGGATACTGGCTTGCTGAGAAAGTGGAAACAACGGCAGAGAGGTGATCAGGCAGTGCAGAGCAAGGCTTCAGCTGAGCTGGTAAATGGCAGAGACATGGATGTGACTGTATTTATATATTGCACAAAGAGAGAGAAAGAGAGCAGGTTGTTTGTCAGTCTGTCTGTAAGTAGAGGTGCCAGTTCCTGCAATCATCTCCATGCTGTACATAGCTCACTGTATAGCATGTATGACAAACTATTTATATATGGTCTGGCATTGTATAGTATACAGTCTGTGTATAAGGACTGGCACTATACAGTATAGGAGGGACAGTCCCTGTTTGACACCCAAATCCCTCTGCTCCTCTATTTAGGAGATCACACGGTGTGGTGTATATACAGTAGGCTGACCAGACCTCACCTTTAACCGGGGACACATAGGAAATAAGCATATTTCAGGAGTGCACCAAAATCAAAGCAGCCCTGCAGTATGCATTTTTCATATGTGTCACTGGTTAAAGGTGAGGTCTGGTCAGCCTAATGTACAAGTGTATCAGATTGCTCCACATCAGTAAAACGCACGGTAATGTGGGTATAAACTTCTGTATATATCTGTTAAATTAGTCTGTGTAAAAAAATACTTTCATCTTCTTCTAAATCATTCACTTACAGAAAGAGTAACTTAACCATTTCAGTGCCAGAGGAGATGCAATGCATTGCTTACCCCCTGGCACTCAAAGGGTTAAAAATTCTCTACAATGGTCTGGCACTGTATAGCAGTGGTTCTCAATCTGTGCCCTCAGTGGCTATTAACAGGCCAGGATTTTAGAATTTCCTTTTAAGAGCACAGGTGAGTTAATCAATATGACTGAGCCTCTGATCAACACACTTGTGTTCTAGCAGTGAAATTCCTAAGTCCTGGCCTGTTAGTGGCCACTGAGGGCATGGGCTGAGAACCTCTGCTGTATAGTATACAGTCTGCATGTGTCTGTGTATAAGGACTGGCACTATACAGTATAGGAGGGACAGTCCCTGTTTGACACCCAAATCCCTCTGCTCCTCTGTTTAGGACATCACACTGTGTGGTGTATATACCAGTGTATCAGATTGCTCCACATCAGTAAAACCCACAGTAATGTGGGAATAAACTTCTGTATATATCTGTTAAATTAGTCTGTGTAAAAAAATACTTTCATCTTCTTCTAAATCATTCACTTACAGAAAGAGTAACTTAACCATTTCAATGCCAGAGGGGATGCAATGCATTGCTTACCCCCTGGCACTCAAAGGGTTAAAAATTCTCTAAAATACACCACCAGCCACGCCCCCAGTAACACCACCGAAAACACAAGTGTCCCTCTTTGGCCATATGAAATGTTGGGAGGTGTGTTACTTACACTGCTCACACTGTATGTATTTATGTTCTGATTTGCAGCTGTGTGTCACTGTTTGTGTTGTCAGTGCATGTGTGTGTATATGTGTGTGTTGCATGTGTCTCTGTCTAATCACTGTGTGTACCTTTCTGACACGTACACCCTACGCTATAATTCACTATCATAACATTTATTTAAAAAAAAAGAAACATTTCCTGCATAACATGACGGGCAACGCCGTCCCAAACTGCTAGTACACTCTATTACTGGATTGAGCGCCCTTTCGCATGATGATGATGATGCACCTTGAGGCTGATTCAAGGGGGCTGATGCTCATGTAATTTCCGGCCAGGAAGTAAGTTACATGAGCATTGGTCCCCTTGAAACAGACTCCATGCCCAAATTGTGAGGAGGACTCAGACTTAAAGGGATTGTAATGTCCCAAAAAAGTATACATGAAATTGTAGACGCAATAAAAAATACTTAAGTGTTAGTAAACACACTTTTTAGACCATTCCAATGAAGGGATTCCGTGTAAGTAAAGAGATCTCGGCACTTCGCAAGCGCCTCCGTGTCAACCGACACGGATCTCCTGCTGACAGCTTTACAGCTGTCAGTAGGAGAAATCAAAATTTAAACGCCCGTATCTCTTAAACCATAGCGGTTTGAGAGATACCTTTTTTTGCATTTAGATCAGCTTTTTAAGCTTTTCTAAATGCAAAAAAAGTTTTTTTAGACATTATTAACACTTAAATGCTCTTACTCGTATCTCTAAAACCTTTATGGTTTGAGAGATATAAGAAAATAAAGTTCCCTGCTCCCTCCCCCTTCTCACACGTCAGCTGTATGACATACTGGTTCCGGATTCAGATGGCAGCTCTTCAGGAGCTCTGACATAGTGATATCTAACTATAAATACTTAATCTGAATGGTCTACAACATGTGCCTGGTTTGCAAACACATGTTGTAGACCATTCCGATGAAGTATTTATAGTTGGATATCTGGATGTCAGTGCTCCTGAAGAGCCGCTTCCGGTTGTGCGGCCAGATTCTGCTTCTGACAGCTTTACAGCTCGTCAGCCAGAAAGGGGAGGGAACGGAGACCTTTATTTTCTTATCTCTCAAACCATAAGGGTTTGAGAGATATGAGTAGGGGCATTAAGTATTTTCTCTGTTGTCCAATACAGGTTACTGGTAACTGGGTAGGCGATCCACCCCTTTAGGCAGGAACAATTCTAGAATTGTGTGCAGGGGTGGAGCCTACCTTCCCTCCTTGGCTGCAGCTAGCCAACCAGCTCCAGAAAGATTTGTTCCTTGGTTAAGATAACACAGGCAAGATAACTGTTCTACTATAGCTTTAGAAGTTTGTTATTTTTCTGTTAGAAATGGAATACCGCCATTAGGCGGATTACCATAACTGACAATGCCCTTAGATGTGGCTAGCTCAGTGACCAGGTGCTTTTTGTGGACCTTAAGCCCTGGGGGGAAAATCTTGGCTACAAGTTCTTTTCTCAGGAGTTGCCCACGAGGCATCTTCTTTAAACATGGTAATCTGAAGACAGAAGATCTGCAGGAAAGGTGAGCAACCCTTTGAGTGCTGCAGGTCCACTTGTCCCACAGTGCCCCTCCTCACAGGGGTTTTTCCTTGGAGTTCCTATTGCACACTCCTGCACTCATTGGGTCTATCTGTATATCTGTTGGGTGTTTTGGAGCAGGTTTATGTGGTACTTAACCCTTTAGCTGCTGGTTTGGCATTCATGGGGGGGGGGGGTCTGACACTTCCTACTGGTTTAGTGTTTTTTGGGTGTCCTAACATGTTCTAGTGAAGTTACAGGTATTTTAGTTTTACACTTTCAATTTTGTAAAATTTGAGTTCTGGCGTGCTTTACCGCATAGGCGCCATTGCTCCATTCACTCCTATGGGACTGTACAGTTTGGAACATATCTCTGCAACTGTTTAACATAGTGACTTCAGAGATGGCTCATTTTACTTGTCTGTCCTTGCTCTATCATCCGGTTCATGTTTCTAGTGTGTTGGGAGGCTCAGGGGGCTTTGGGCACTGTTTGGGGTACTTTTCTGGGAAAACTACATTTCCCATGAGCGCTTGCTTTGCACACTCGTTTGATTAGCTCCCGCTGAGGCAACCATTTTGTGATCTTTCCAGAACGAGTTTCCTACGCAGGGCTTGGACTCTCCTTCTCTCCTCTGCTGATAAACCCTTCGCCTGCCAGATAAGTCTATTTTAGCGATTTCTGGGGTGAAACTTTAATTCTACACACTGTAATTGGGTGATTTCTTATACAATAAGTTTATTGACATTGTGAGAATGTCTGTACCATTGGAGTTTGGGGCCAGACCTAAGAGTAAGGATGCTGGGATCTCTGTATCCCCCATTGCGCATTGCTTTTCCTGTCATTCAGGGTTGCCTAGAGAATTCTCAGGTCATTTATGCCCAGCATGTTCTGATGTCCCTGAGAGTATTCCAGGGACCTCCAGCCATGCATTAGAGCCAGTTTGGGTGCAAGAGTTCAAGGCTGCTACTAGGGACCTCAGGTCCACTTTGCAACTCTTTCCATCTCAGTTACAGGGGGTCTTCCATTCTTGGCAGACCCCCTTCTCAGTCAAGTCTTCCCTGCCTAGACCTCATGGAGTACCTGACATGCCAGATTCCTCTGAAGAGGAACTCCTGGTGGATTCAGATGTTGAGGGATGTTCTGCTGTGGGCTCCTCTCAGTTTTTTGGGGATCCTTTGAGGCTGATCCTGAGCCCTCCGCTGAGGGCTTGATCAGGGCTGTCTTGAATACTCTTAACATTCCCTTAGTTTGAGAGGTTCCTTCTGTCCCCTCTGATGTGTTTCAGGAGCCTAAAAAGCCTCTCACTTGCTTTTCACCTAATCCCACTCTTGACCGCCTTGTGTCCGAAGAGTGGAAGTCTCCTGACAGAAAACCTTCTGTCTCCAAGAAATTTGCTAAGCTTTATCCCTTTTCTGAGGCAGTGCTTGCTCAGTGGGTTCATCCTCCTAACATGGGTGCTCCTATCTCCAGACTATCCAAGTCTACTGCCCTGCCAGTATCTGATGCGTCTTCTCTAAAGTACTGGACTGACAAGAATCTTGAGGTCTCCCTCAAGTCCATCTTTGCCACTGCTGGTTCTGCCATGCGTCCTGCATTCGCTGCAGCATGGGTGAACCGGGCCACTGCGGTCTGAACTGAATAGCTCACTCTTGCTGTCCATCAGGACACTCCTACTTCGGATAAGTTGCGCCTCCTTACCAACATTTCTGAGGCACAGCCCTATGTTTCTGCTGCCCTATTTGATGCCATCCGTTTGGTGGCTAGGGTTTTCACCATGTCTGTGGTTGCCAGACGGGCTCTTTGGCTCAAGATCTGGTCTGCTGATACTGCTTCTAAAAAAGCTTTGCTCTCCTTGCCTTTTCAGGGCACTTCTTTGTTTGGACCAGATCTCAAGGATTTGATCAGTGAGGCTACAGGGGGTAAGAGTACCCTTCTACCCTTATTCCTAGGAAGCAAACACCGCTTAAGCGTAACCGGTATTTTCGTTCCTTTCAGAATGAGACACATCCGGTGAACCAGACTGTTCCCTCATCTATGCGTACCTTCTCCAATCCCAAACAAACAGCAATGGAAGCCCAAGGTCTCTTCCAAGCCTTCTTCGGCATGACTCACCGAACCCGGGTCGACACTCTGCTGTGGGTGGTCGTCTGCATCACTATCACAGCATTTGGGAGGAGTCAGTGTCGGACCCATGGGTTTTGCAGGTAGTGATGGAAGGGAAGGGTACAGGATCCCTTTCGTCTCTTCCTCACTTTCGCTTTCTTCCTTCTCATACGCCTCAGGCCGCAGAGAAACGCCGTCTGTTCGGCACTTTTCAGGCTCTTCTGGACAAGGACGTTCTGGAGCCAGTTCCAGTTTAGGACAGAGGTATGTGTTTGTACTCATACCTCTTTGTGGTCTCCAAGAAGGATGGCGGCTGTCATCCCATTTTGGACTTGAAGAATCTCAATTCCTTTGTGACCCGGACTCATTATCACCAGGATTCTCTACGGACGGTGATTGCTGCCATGTCCCCGGGGGAATTCCTTGCAGCTCTGGATCTTCTGGAAGCATACTTACACATTGCCATTTATCCAGAGAGCCGGCAGTACCTCAGCTCTTCCATTTGATCTGACGACAGCTCCTCAGGTTTTCAACCGTGTGCTGGGAGCCTTAGTGCCTGTTCTCTACCGAGACGGCATCAGTTACTCCATACATGGATTACCTGCTTCTGAAAACCTCTTCTGTGGAGCTTCGTCGGCAGGTTCAGCAATGCATTCATGCTCTCCCCCATCACGGGTGGATCATCAACTTGCACAAGTCAGATCTAATCCCTTCCCAGCGTCTGGCCTTCCTGGGCCTCCTCTTCGATACCCAGAAGAACATGGTGTATCTCACGGACGAGGTTGCTCATCAGATTGCCCACAGGGTTTCTGCGATACTGGCTCAAGATCCAGTTCCAGCCAAGAAGCTGTCATCTCTCATGGGGAAATTCATTTCCACCATAGAAGCGGTACTGTTTGCCATGGTACACACCAGGGAACTCCAGCTGTTTGTAATCCAGGTGTGCAGGGGTCGCCGAACTTTCTGAAGACATCGGTGTCACTTCCTCTTCATGTGGAACGGAGTTTGTCCTGGTGGCTCAACCTCTCCAGTCTGCTGAAGGGCAAGTCCTTCCTAGTTTCCTTCTGGACCACGGTGACAATGGATGCCAGCCTCTCCAGATGGGGAGCGGTCCTGGGTCACCTGAGTGCAGAGGGTCAGTGGTCTCTGGAAGAATCTCTCCTTCCCATCTGCGTGTTGGAGCTTTGGGTGATATTTCATGCCCTTCATCATTGGACATCTCAGCTGGAAGACTGTCCAGTCCGGGTAGAGTCCGACAACGTCACGGCCATGGCTTACATCAACAAGCAGGGCGGAAAAAGAAGTCTCTCTGCTTGGTTAGAGATCAAGGCTATTTTGTCCTGGGCAGAAGAACACGTTCCTGCCATATCTGCAGTGCACATTCCTGGCGTAGACAACATCATGGCGGACTTCCTCAGTTGACACACAGTGGACAGCGGAGAGTGGTAGCTGCACCCAGAGGTGTTCAACCTCATTGTTCAGAAATGGGGTCTTCCTTACATCGACCTGATGGCGACAAGACACAACAGGAAGGTTCCGAGGTTCTGCTCTCATTGGAGACACCCTCTAGCTCTGGCGGTGGATGCAATGTCCATTGCTTGGTTATTACCTCAGGCCTACATCTTTCCTCCCCTCCCCATGTTGCACAGGGTGTTGCGAAAATTACAACTGGAGCATTGTCCAGTCATTCTGATTCCTCCATACTGGCCTCGCCAGGCTTGGTTTCCGGAGCTTCTGGATCTGTCAGTGGCAGAGCCGTTCAGTCTCCCTTGCCGTCCGGATCTTCTTCTACAGGGTTACCTGTGGAAGGAGGATGTTCATCGTCTAGCCTTGACGGCTTGGAAATTGAATCCTCATTATTGAGGGAGAAATGTTTTTCTTCTGGTGCGGTGGCTACTATGCTCAGTGCCTGCAAACCTGTTTCTTCCAAGATCTACCATAGTGTCTGGTCGACCTTCTTATCTTGGTGTGCTGACAAGGACCTGTCTCAGGAATTTGATCTGCCTATGGTCCTGGCTTTTTTGCAGGACAGTGTGGATAAGGGCCTCAGTCTGAGTTCCCTTAAAGTTCAGACGTCTGCTCTCTCTGTTTTCTTTCAGAGGCGCATTGCCATCCTTCCGGATGTCAAGGTTCTCTTCCAGGGCGTTGCTCATACTCGTCCTGCCTTCAAGATTCCTTCTACTCCATGGGATTTTAACTTGGTTTTGGGTGTTCATCACCCTCCATTTGAGTCTTTGTCTACTATTCCTCTACATCTGTTGTTGTGGAAAAGGTCCTTTCTCCTGGCGATTGTGTCTGTCTGTCGTGTAGAGTAGTTACATGCTCTGTCCTGTAAACCACACTATTTGGTGTTTCACAAGGACAAGGCGGTGCTTCGCACCTCTCCGAAGTTTCTCCCGAAGGTGGTTTCAGAGTTCCACATCAATCAGGAGATTGTGGTGCCCTCTTTCTGCCCTGATCCCCCACCTCTGACAAGGAGAGGGATCTCCACTTGTTAGACTTATTGCGTTGTCTCACGTTTTATGTACATCTCACTGAGTCTATCAGGCAGTCTGACTTGTTCATCATTCCTGAGGGTCCTAGGACAGGAAGACCTGCATCCAAAGTGACTATTGCTTCTTGGATCAAGTCCACTATTCGTAGGCTTATGAGCTGAGGAAGAAGCCTGTCCCTTTCAGGGTCACGGCTCATTCTACAAGATCTATTGGGGCTTCTTGGGCTTACAAGAATCAGGCCTCTGCTGATCCGTTGTGCAAGGCTGCCACTTGGTCATCTGTGCACACCTTTTCAAAGCACTACCGTGTTGATGTACTGGCATCGGCTGGCGCCAGCTTTAGGAGGAAGATCCTGGAGGCAGTCTTGCCTGTCTAGGATCTTCTTCGGTTCTTGGTGCTTCCTTCCCTTTTGAGCCCTGTTGGCTCTAGTTCAGTGTGCTATGTAACAGTTTGAGGCGTTACCCCTGTTCAGTGTCCGTTGATACTTCGTTGTTTTGTTGGGCTGTCTCTGATCTGATGGTTCATATCTGCTTTAGTGACTTTGGGGGCCTTGCGCCTGGTCCTTTCCTTACTTCCTGCCTCTGGGAAACTCAATGGTCGGACATCCCAGAGTTCCCAGTAACCTGTATTGGACGACAGAGAAAAGAGGATTTTAGTCTTACCTTTTAAATCCTTTTCTCTTAGTCCATACAGGCTACTGGTCTCCCACCCTGTCAAGGGACCATGCTTGGTTCTCCTGTGGCAGACGGGGGGGGGGGGGTCATGCTCATAGGAGTCTTCTTTCCCTTCTACTATCTAGTCAATAGTTTGTGTCTCAAATCTTTCTGGAGCTGGTTGTCTAGCTGCAGCCAAGGAGGGGAGGTAAGCTCCACCCCCTGCATACAATTCTAGAATTGTTCCTGCCTACTTAAAGGGGCGGATCACCTAGCCAGAGTTACCAGTAACCTGTATAGACTAAGAGAAAATTTAACAGGTAAGACTGAAATCCCCATATATTTTTTTTGTGTGTCTTCAATTTTGTGTATACTTTTGTTGGGACCTTACTATCCCTTTAACCTGCTTCATCAGCCAGAAACGGGTGGGGCAGGAGAGGCACTTAACCCTTCTTTGCCATGTCACTCTACCTATTCAACACTGTCTTGCTACCCTACCATCACCATGTCTTTCCATCCCTCCTCTGTCTCCTCCACTGCCCAGTTGACTGCTCTCCATGCTTTTAATTGTTGCTTTACAATGTGTTGCTTAAGCCTCTGGCATTCAAAGGGTTATAATTACTTTTCTCTCCATGCTTTTTCATGAGTACACATACAGAAGCTGCACTCCCAAACTATAACATTGTATAAAATATTTAAACATGAACACTATAATAAAATAGTATGTGGCTTTAGTAGTTTTCTGCTATGCCAATAGCAGACAAGTAGAAGCTTTTTTAATTTTGTTATCTAATGTGCATACAGTGTATTCAGACAGACCATAGCTTTCAGTTTCTATATTGACATAATCCATTGACTGCCTGTAGAGGATGTGTATTTAATTGGATTGAGGATTGTTTAATCTATTTCCTTTTCTCAATATACGTGAGATGTTGTCTTTGAAAGAATGGCTATTTTGCATAGGAAGCTATTTACCAGAACAGTGTCAGGTTTAGATTGTCATTAGGGGACTTAAATTTGAGGACGTTCATAAAGTCTGCAGGAGAGGTTATTTGCATTTAAACTTAATCCATTTTTTTAATATAAAATGTCATTAAGTATCACTTTATACATATTCCATTACTATTCATTTTACTATAGACTCCTGGTTAAGTTGTAGACACTAAGGGCTGGATTCAAATGTAGGAGATAAATGTTACCTCCCATTTTACACCAATTTTTTCCTATTGAAGTCTATGGGGAAGTCTGGAGATAAAAGCAGAGATAAAATTAGCACCTGCATTTGAATATAGCCCTAAGTGTGTAACCAGCTTATATAAATTTGTAGTGCTTAGTCACAAAACATCAAGGGCCCTGTGTTCGAAAGAGTGCCAATTCTGGGGGCAAACTGCACCATAGGGGATGAAAATAGCCATTCATTTCAATGAGGCCTTTAAAGGAATAGTAACACTTCGTTTTAACTTTATTTTATTTTGTAGGCATTAAAAAAAACATGAAGAATGATATAAGTCTTATCTCTCAAACCTTTATGGTTTATGAGATATTCACAAGCAAAGTTTCCCCTCCCACCCCTTTTTCCTAGTGTAAGCCATCTCTTCTCAGATGTGAATCTGGTTGTATGACCAGACAGATAACAGCAGGGGACAATTTTCTTTGTATGAAAACAATGAAATCCCTGCCCACCTTGACAAGTTTTTCAGGTTTTTCCCTTATCTTAATTGAAGATTGTCCCTCTCTTCAGTCTACCTGGGCACCTTCCTTCTGATCTAGCTGAACGGGGGGGGGGGGTACTTTGCTTGTGAATATCTCTTAAACCATAAAGGTTTGAGAGATAAGACTTATATCATTCTTCATGTTTTTTTAATGCCTACAAAATAAAATAAAGATAAAATGAAGTATTACTATCCCTTTAACTCCAGGAGTGCTGAAGTGTGCTCCAACACATGGCTTTGAAATCTTCTGTAGTGTTCAGTGTGTTAAAAGTCCCATTTAAGTCAATGGAAGTTTATATTTATACTGATGTGCCATGGTGTAACACGAGTACCTACGAACTGTGTGTGTGCATGCGTGTGTGTAACTGTTTCTGGTTCACTGTCCTCCATGCCCTGGGATGGCAGGGATCAGCTGCAGAAAGCCAATAGAGGACAATGACTTTCACGCCTTGCTAAAAGCTTCCCTTGATTCATGTTTTAGCATATTGCCATTTTTTCTTTTTCCAGTTCTCACCTGTTCCATTTCAGTTAAAGGGATAGTAATACTTCAAAATTACTAATCCCTAGTTTGTAGCCCTTAAAAAAGAACAAAAATGAGCCCAGTGGTATCTCTCAAACCCTTATAGTTTGAGAGATAACTGCTTACAAAGTTTGCCCCTGCCTGACTTCAGCGTTCTAGCTGACAACAGGGAAATCCAGGTCTTCGTGCGCTTGGTTTGCAAGCACATTAGAAGACTTTTCAGTGAAGGACTTCTTTTTCATTAACACAGTCTCTGCTCTGCTGCAGAGCCTCTGACCCGGGATTGGATTTCCCTGCAGTCAGCTAGAACACTGATGTCAGGCAGGGGCGAACTTTGTAGGCAGTTATCTCTCTAACTTATAAGGGTTTGAGAGATGCCACCGGGGGCTACAAACTAGGGATTAGTAATTTTGAAGTATTACTATCCCTTTAAAGGGAGGGCTATGGTCAATAAGCAGATGTGACATTTCCCTATGAATTAAATGGGGCCTTTTACCCCTGGAAATGGTATGTGTCTCCAGTACATTAAAAGCCCAATGGAAAGAAATACAAATTAACCAGTTAAAAACAGGTAAAAGAGAAGAGCATAAGAGTCTAAATATAATATATCCAAATGTGAAATCACAGGAATATGTATTAATTAAAAGTGTATATACACAACCTTAAATAATCTAAAGGTTAAAATATAAAGAATGAGTATATATGTCTTGAGGGTAATTTTTCCCACAGCGTATGCTTTTTATTAATATTCTTATTCACATTTGGATATATTATATTTAGACTCTTATGTTCTTCCCTTTTACCTGTTTTTAACGGGTTAATTTATATTTGGTTCCATTGTGGATATTGGCGAGCTTCACGCACTCACCTATAAGAGAATGGCAGCATTTTAGTGTATATTTATTTAGTCTCCTTTTTCTCTATCCTGATTATATTCAAGTAGCCTGCTACTGGGTAGCAATTAGCACAGTTCACTTATTTCTTAGTTTTTCTCCATATTAAAAACCCCATTTAACTAATATTAACTCTTTAGGGATTTTCATCCCTCTTATGGTACAGTTGGTTTGCTCTAAAATTGTACCTCTGGCTTATTGAATGCAGCCCAGAATGTCTAAATTGTGTAAAACAAATGTTATGAAGGCTTTAGAAAAACACTAGTATGCAGATATAGGACTTCATAGAATTTAAATGTTATTAAGTATTTAATGGTTATATATTTTTTTTGTTTAGGTTACTTTGGAAAACTGTGTTGAGGTTGGACGGATAGCAAACACATACAATCTTACAGAGGTTGATAAATATGTAAATAACTTCATCTTGAAGAATTTCCCACCGTTATTAACTACAGGGGAATTTGTAAAACTTCCTTTTGATCGTCTTGCCTTTGTGCTTTCCAGCAATAGCCTTAAGCAGTGTTCTGAGCTTGAACTTTTCAAGGCTGCCTGTCGTTGGCTACGTTATGAAGATACTCGGATGGATTATGCTGCAAAAATAATGAAGAACATTAGATTCCCGTTAATGACACCACAAGACCTTATAAACCACGTTCAGACTGTTGATTTCATGAGAACTGACAATACTTGTGTAAATTTGCTTTTGGAAGCTAGCAATTACCAAATGATGCCATACATGCAACCGGTTATGCAGTCAGAAAGAACTGCCATTCGCTCTGACAACACCCATTTGGTGACATTAGGAGGTGTTTTAAGACAGCAACTTGTTGTTAGCAAAGAGCTGCGGATGTATGATGAGAAGGGACATGAATGGAAATCCTTGGCTCCCATGGATGCACCAAGATACCAGCATGGAATAGCAGTCATTGGGAATTTTCTATATGTAGTTGGTGGCCAAAGCAATTACGACACAAAAGGGAAGACTGCTGTTGATACGGTTTTCAGATTTGACCCCCGGTATAATAAGTGGATGCAAGTGGCATCTTTGAATGAAAAGCGTACTTTTTTCCACCTAAGTGCCCTCAAAGGTCATCTGTATGCAGTTGGTGGTCGGAATGCAGCAGGTGAACTCGGTAAGAATTTATTGGTTTCTTGATAATGTAACACTATAAGCTGTCATTTGTCGAAATATTGGTTCTAAAGCATGAGCAGGCAACACTCTATCTGGGATGAGGATGATGGGAGCAGTAATCCCCTAAAGATGGTGAGCAGAACATAGTCTAACCATTTCCTAGAGATAGTGGAGCACTTTGTAAATTATGGTAATTGTTAGTGGGTTTGCATGAAAATTTTTAGCAATATTTAGGTGACCCTGTATTAACCCTTTGCTTTACATTGTGTTGCGTACCCCTCTGGCACTCAAAGGGTTAAATACTGCAGATGTCTTTAGGTTGCAGGATTTAATTAGGTATCAGAGCTTTATCATTGAGGAAGGCTGAACAACAATTGCAGTTTATGCAGGTAATTAAAATGTAATAATGCCTATTCCAAAATGCGTAGAGGGTCATTACAAGTGAACAGTATTATGAAATCACTGCATGTGTAATTCCTACAAATCACAAGGAAACACTAATAATGTAGTTGTGTCCCTTCATTAAACTGAAAACAAGCAGGACTTGTTATTAATCCTTTTCAATAGAAAGCCAATTGATTAACTAGGAGTAGGTTAAATAATTGCAATTGTTTGGTAAAATTGCAAGAACTTTAACTCCTTAGTTACAAGGGCGTTTTGACACTAGAGGACGAGCAATTTTGCCCTTTTCAGCATGCCTTTGTTCAACCGTGTTTTTTTTTTGTTTTTTTTTTTCTCTAATTCATTTAGTTCAACCACAAAAATGTATAAGTCTGGCCTTATTTTTATACCACATTTAGATATGCATAACCCACCATTTGTAATTATAAAAAAAAAAAAAAAGGGAAAACATTTTTTTTTTTCCTATGTCGTCCGATACAGGATACTGGTAACTCTGGGTTGGCGATTCGCCCCTTTAAGTAGGCAGGAACAATTCTAGAAGTGATTGCAGGAGGTGGGACCAACCAGCTCCAGAAAGATTTGTTCCTTGGTGAAGATAACACAGGCAAGAAAACAGTTCTGCTATAGGTTTAGAAGTTTATTTTTCTGTTAGAAATGGAATACCACCATTAGGCGAATTACCATAACTGACAATGCCCTTAGATGTGGCTAGCTCAGTATCCACGTGCTTTTTGTGGACCTTAAGCCCTGGGGGGAAAATCTTGGGTTCAAGTTCTTTACTCAGGAGTCGCCCACTGAGGCTTCTTTAACCCTTTGGATGCAAGAAGGTTATGCAACGCATTGCTTTGCAATGTGTTGCGTACCCCTCTGGCACTCAAAGGGTTAAACATGGTAATCTGAAGACAGAAGGTCTGCAGGAAAGGTGAGCAACCCTTTGAGTGCTGCAGGTCCACATGTCCCACAGTGCCCCTCCGCACAGGGGTTTTTCATTTGGAGTTTCAGCGTGCTTTACCGCATAGGCGCCATTGCTCCATTCACTCCTATGGGACCGTACAGTTTGGGACATATCTCTGCAACTGTTTAACCTAGAGACTTCAGAGATGGCTCATTTTACTTGTCTGTCCTTGCTCTATCATCCGGTTCATGTTTCTAGTGTGCTGGGGGGCTCAGAGGGCTTCGGGCTCTGTTTGGGTTACTTTTCTGGGAAAACTACATTTCCCATGAGTGCTTGCTTCGCACACTCGTTTCTGATTGACTCCCGCCGTGGTAGCCATTTTGTGCTATTTCCAGAACAAGTATCCTACGCAGGGCTTGGACTCTCCTTCTCTCCTTTGCTGATTAACCCTTTGCCTGCCGGATAAGTTTATTTTAGCAATTTCTGGAGTGAGACTTTAATCCTACACACTGTAATTGGGTAATTTCTTATAACGTAATGTTATTTGACACTGTGAGAATGTCTATACCGCTGGAGCTTGGGGCCAGACCTAAGACTAAGGATGCTGGGGTCTCTGTATCCCCCATTGCGCATTGCTCTTACTGTCATTCAGGGTTACCTAGAGAATTATCAGGTCATTTATGCCCAGCATGTTCTGATGTCCCTGAGAGTATTCCAGGGACGTCCAGCCATGCATTAGAGCCAGTTTGGGTGCAAGAGTTCAAGGCTGCTACTAGGTACCTTTGGTCCGCATTGCAACTCTTTCCATCCCAGTTACAGGGGGTCTTTCATTCTTGGCAGACCCCCTCCTCCATCAAGTCTTCCCTGCCAAAACCTCATGGAGTACCTGACGTGTCAGATTCCTCTGAAGAGGAACTGCTGGTAGACTCAGATGTTGAGGAATGTTCTGCGGTTGGCTCCTCTCAGTTTTTCGGGGACCCTTTTGAGGCTGATCCTGAGCCCTCGGCTGAGGGCCTGATCAGAGCTGTTTTAAATACATTAAACATTCCCTTGGTGCAGGAGGTTCCTTCTGACCCTTCTGATGTATTTCAGAAGCCTAAAAAGCCCTTTACTTGCTTTCCACCTAACCACACTCTTGACCGCCTTTTGTCCGAAGAGTGGAAGTCTCCAGACCGGAAACCTTCTGTCTCCAAGAAATTTGCCAAGCTTTATCCTTTCAATGAGACATTGCTTGCTCCGTGGGTTCATCCTCCCAAGGTGGATGCTCCTATCTCCAGGCTATCCAAGTCTACTGCCCTGCCAGTATCTGATGCGTCTTCTCTAAAGGACTGGACTGACAAAAAACTTGAGGTCTCCCTCAAGTCCATCTGACACTGCTAGCTCTGCCATGCATCCAGCATTCGCTGCAACATGGGTAAACCGGGCCATTGTGGTCTGGACTGAACAGCTCACCCTGGCTGTCCGTCAGGGTGCTCCTACTTTGGATATTTTGTGCCTTCTTGCCAACATTTGAGGCACAGCACTATGTTCTGGTGCCTTATTTGATGCCATCAGTTTGGTGGCTAGGGTTTCCACCATGTCTGGTTACCAGACTGGCTCTTTGGCTCAAGATCTGGTTGTCCAGTCATTCTGATTGCTCCATACTGACCTCGACAGGCTTGGTTTCCAGAGCTTCTGGATCTGTCTGTGGCAGAGCCATTACGGCTTCCTTGTCATCTGGATCTTCTTCTACAGGGTTACCTGTAGAAGAGGTCTTATAAATTGAATCCTCAATATTGAAGAAAGATTTTTCTTCCCGGGTGGTGGCTACTATGCTCAGTGCCCGCAAACCTGTTTCTTCCAAGATCTACCATTGTGTCTGGTTGACCTTTCTGTCTTGGTGTGCTGACAAGGACCTGTCTCAGGAATTTGATCTGCCTACGATCCAGAGTTCCTCTCTCTGTTTTCTTTCAGAGGCGCATTGCCATCCTTCCTGATGTCAAGGTTTTCTTCCAGGGCATTGCTCAGACTCGTCCTGCCTTCAAGAATCCTGCTTCTCCGTGGAATCTTAACTTGGTTTTGAGCATTCTTCAGCACCCTCCATTTGAGTCCTTGGCTACTATTCCTCTACGCCTGTTGACGTGGTAAATGGCCTTTCTCCTGGCGACCATGTCCGTTCGCCGTTTCGCGGAGTTAGCACCTTTTTTGGTGTTTCATAAGGACAAGGCGGTGCTTCACACTTCTCGGGAGTTTCTTCCGAAGGTGGTTTCGAAGTTTCAAATCAATCAGGATATTGTGGTGCCCTCTTTCTGCCCTGATCCCACCTCTGACAAGGAGAGGGATCTCCACTTGTTAAACGTGGTGCTTTTTCTCAAGTTTTATGTGCATCACACTGAGTCTATTAGGCAGTCTGACACATTGTTCATCATCCCTGAGGGTCCTAGGGCAGGAAGACCTGCATCCAAGGTGACTATTGCTTCTTGGATCAGGTCCACTATTCGTAAGCCTTACGAGCTGAGGAAGAAGCCTGTCCCTTTTAGGGTCACGGCTCATTCTACACGGTCTATTGGAGCCTCTTGGGCTTACAAGAATTGGGCCTCTGCTGATCAGTTGTGCAAGGCTGCCACCTGGTCGCTTGTGCACACCTTTTTGAAGCACTACCGTGTTGATGTGCTGGCATCGGCTGACGCCAGCTTTGGGACGAAAATCCTGGAGGCAGTCTTGCCTGTCTAGGATCTCCTTCAGTTCTTAGTGCTTCCTTCAGTTTTGAGCCCTGTTGGCTCTAGTTCAGTGTGCTGTGTAACTGTTTGGATGTTGTTACCCCTGTTCAGTGTCTGTTGACACTTCATTGTTTTGTTGGGCTGTCTCTGATCTGATGGTTCATATCTGCTTTTTTGACTTTGGGGGCCTTGCGCCTGGTCCTTGCCTTACTTCCCGCCTCTGGGAAACTCAATGATTGGACATCCCAGAGTTCCCAGTAACCTGTATTGGACGACAGAGAAGAGAGGATTTTAGTCTTACATGTTAAATCCTTTTCTCTTAGTCCATACAGGTTACTGGTCTCCCACCCTGTCAAGGGACCATGCTTGGCTGTCCTGTGGCAGACCGTGGAGGTCCTTCGGTGTCATGCTCAGCCTTCTTTCCCTTCCATTTAGTTAATAGTGTCTCAAATCTTACTGTAGCTGGTTGGCTAGCTTCAGCCAAGGAGGGAAGGTAGACTCCACCCCCTGCAGACAATTGTAGAATTCTTCCTGCCTACAATTAAAGGGGCGGATCGCCTACCCAGAGTTACCAGTAACCTGTATGGACTAAGAGAAAAGGATTTAACAGGTAAGACTAAAATCCTCTTTTATAGGATTTCCTGTGATTAATTTGTGCTCACCTTGGCCTATTTTTAATAGGCACTAGATAAAAGGTATGAACGGTTGTTTGTAACTCCCAAATAATCCCCCTTTTTTTTGGGGGGGGGTAACTGTCCCTGGCAAATATCCCTATGTCCCTCTTTGTCTCCCTGGTGTCCCTCTTTTAAACGATCAGGATATGTGGTGTGTCTATAAGTGTATCACATTGCTCCACAGTAATAAAACTCTCATAATGTTTGTTTAAACTTCAGTATATGTGTTGCAGATTTATTCTACAATCACGTTTGTGGAGCCACAGGTGAGAGGCTGAAACTGCTCTGGTCCTGGAGCAGTCCATTAAGGTCTCTCGGGCATGATCACAGTGCGCCCTAAGTGTTCTGTGATCATGAAGGTCTTGACGTGGCAGGATAGTCACCTGTCTTTAAAGTATGGATTCCAGACTGTCCTGGCACATCACCTGTGTGACTAAAAGGGTTAACAGTGATTTGTGTTAAAAAAAAACAAAAACAAAACACAAAACAAACATGAAGAGGATTATTTGTGTATTATCAGCCGATATACATTTCTGCTCTGCTAAACCGAATTTATTTATGATCTAACATTTCCTGGCTTTAGTGAGACATTCCCTGTGCCAAAGATGTTCTGAGCATCTCAACTGCATGACCATCTAGAGAAACTTTAATGCTGCATTTCAGTGATGAATCATGTTGAAGTTTCCCAGACAGTTTGCATTATTTTAAGCTTTCTTTGGTCCTTGAAGTTCATACTGGGGTCCGTTTTAATTTCTACAGTTCCCAGGCACTAGCTTTTCATATATTTGTTTCATGATGTCATGTAGCATTTTATGGACGGGTGACGAGTTGAATAATTATTCTTGTAGTTGTGAACTTTCTTTTTTTTTTTTCCTTCTTCTTTTTCACTTTTTTTATATTTTCTAAAGAGGACCTGTGACACTATGGAAAATACTGCAGCTTTTTGCCAGTATTAAAGAGACAATCAACCTCCTTTTTTGACTTTACATATTATGCAGATGCAAAATATGTTAATTGAAATTTAAATTGCCTGTACTTTTCATTTTTTTTTTTTTTTTTTGTGTCCCAAAAAAGTTGGTCTTTTTCCAGAGGGCTTTCTGGAAAAAGACCAGCTTTTTGTGAAAGAACAAATACTTATACAATGTTGCGTGATCCCTTCAGTACTGTTATTCTGTATTCTGTAGTGGTAGGCTTTGCTTCATTGTATTCTTTACAATGTTATCTTTTTATGTAAAAAAAAAAAAAAAAAAAAAAAAAAAAAAAAGAGGTTGTCTGTAACCTTAAAACTCCAACAATGTGACAGTATATAATAATGTTTCTTTCTCATCCAGTATAACTCACAGGTACCATGGGGAGGTGACAGCTCTTCCAAGTGGGCTGGAACAACTCTGAAAGAAGTGCATGGGTGGAGCTTCCCCCTTCTCCATATCAGACTACCTTAGTCCCTCCCCGCCAGATAGATTTGTTCCATCAACCTGGTCAGAAGGCTGTGAACAGTTCTGCTTAGTTCTTAGCATTTTATTATTTTTTATTAGATATGGAGTGTCCAAATTCCCCCATTAGTCAGATTACCATTACTGGCTTCCCCTGGAGGATTGTCCAGTTAGCAGGTGCTGTTGTGTATCCTTTGCAGCCCTGGGAGAGAATCATGCAACCAATGTCTCTTTCCAGAAGGTGTCTCTTTGAGGCTTCTTCCTTCCCAAATGGTAATCTGAAGAAAGACAACCTGCAAAAAAAGGTGAGCAACCCTTTGAGTGCCTTGGTCCACTTGTCACACAGTTCCCCTCCGCACAGGTGTCTTTCTGGAGTTCCTTATAACTCTTGCACTCTTGTTGGTTAACAATCTGTCTGTTCTGTGGTTCTTTGGAGCATTTGGGCTGTTTTGTGGTAATTAACCCCTTCCCTGCCATGCCTTTTGGGTTAAGGGATTTAACACTCATTTTCCCCTGGGATTCAGGAGTTTATCATCTTAAGTGTTTTATATATTTTCTTAGGACTTTTTAGTCCATTTTAACATTTTTCCATTTACTTGAATTCCAGGGGGCGCTTTATCTCATAGCCGCAATTACTCCATTGACTTCTATTCGACAGGCTGCTTTGGGACGTATCTCTGCAACCGCTCCATGTATTGCGTTGAAAGGGGGCTCATTCTTCTTGTCTCCCCTTGTCTTGACTTGTATTCCGGTTCACCTCTGCATCGTCTTGGGGGTCCCTGGGAAGTTTGGGTTCTGTTTTTGGGATACCGTCACGAGAGAGACTTAATTTCCCATACAGCCTGTTTCTCTGGCTTTTCTCTGATGGGCTTTGATTTCTGACACCATTTTCTTTTTCCCTGAGTTGAGTTATCCTACGCAGGGCTTGGATTCCTTTGCTCTCCTCCTCAGGTTAACGCTTCGCCTGTCAGATAAGTACCTTTAAGGCTTTCTGGGGTGATTTTTATTAATCTGGGTGACAGTATTTGGGTTCCCTTTTACTTCAAGACACTTTCCTCCTGTTAGGATGGCAGATCAAAGGGACATGGGGTTAGGCCTAAGGTGCATCTTTGACCCCCTTGCTTACTGTTCCTCCTGCCAAGCGACGCTTCCCAGAGAGTATTCAGGTCCCTTATGCCCCTCATGGCTGTGGCCCCTGCTTCTCCGCCAGGGCCCTCCAGCCATGAAATAGAGCCACATTGGGTCCAGGACTTAAAGTCCTCTATGGCACAGTTTCCTCTTTCACTTCAAGGTGTTCTTCAGTCTTTGGTATCCCCCATCTTGCTCAGGTTTGTGGCCCCTAAGGCCCCTGGTATTCCTGATCTTTCTGATTCCTTTTTAGGTAGGATTCATGTGAAGAGTCTGAGGATGGTGAGTGTGCAGAAGGGGCTTCTTCCCATACTTATGCTGACCCCAAACCCTCTGCTGAGGGTCTCACTAAGGCGTTTTTGACTACTCTACATATTCCTGTTAACCCTGTAGAGACATAATCTACTTCTGATATCTTTCAAAGGCGCAAAAACCTCCTGTACTGTTTCCTCCTAATCCCACTTTTTCTACCAGGTTATTCTAGATGACTGGAAGACTCCAGACAAGCTGTATCCCTTTTCTGATGCAGCCTTGGCTCATTGGGCTACACCTCCGGTGGATCCCCCTATTTCTAGACTGTCTAAATCCATTGCTTTGTCCCTGGCGTATGCCACGGGGCTTAAGGATTTAACTGATAGGAAGCAAGGCCACTGGGGCTTTTTCTTGCCGCAGTTAGCCATAAATGCCATAATTCGGCGAGGAAGCAGTGTCTTCTTCCCTGCCAAAGCAAAGCGCAAAGGCAGAGTCCGGCTGTGTCTCGGGTCAGCACCGCTGCTGCCTGGGCTTGGGGGTGGAGCAAGGGAAGGTCCAAGCACTCCTCCACCAAACCTCCTTCGGCATGACTTGCCAAACCCTGGTCTGCATCTTACTGTGGGTGGTTGCCTGCAACATTTTTCAAACATTTGGGGAGCTCTGTTGCAGATCAATGGGTATTACAAGTGGTTTCAGGAGGTTACAGGATTTTCTTTATATCCTTGCTCATGCTTTCCCTGCCTATAAGGCTCCCACTGCCCTGTGAGACCTTAATCTGGTTCTAGGAGTCTTGCAGCGACCTCCCTTTGAGTCTTTGACTACCATTCTTCTACATCTTTTAACATGGAAGTTGGCCTTTCTTTTGGCTGTGGTATCTGTCCGCAGGGTTGCAGAGTTGCAGGTTTTGTCCTGCAAACCACCTTTCCTGGTGTTTCAAAAGTATAAGGCTGTTTGCCGTACCTTTCAGGAATTTCTTCCTAAGGTGGTCTGAGTTTCACATCAATCAAGAGATTGTTGTGCCTTCCTTTTGTCCGGACTCTAAATCTGACAAGGAGAGAGATCTCCACTTGTTGGAAGCAGTGCTTTGCCTTAAGTTTTATGTGCACCGTACTGAATCCATCTGCAAGACAGATGCTTTGTTTGTCATCGCTGAGGGTCCCAGGGCTGGTTTCGCTGCGTCCAAGGTCACTATTGCATCCTGGATTAAGTCTGCCATCTGCAAGATTTATAAGCTGAGAAGGAAACCCGTTCCTTTCTGTATTACAGCCTACACCACCAGGTCTGTTTGGGCCTACAAGAATCAGGCCTCTGCTGAACAGTTGTGCAAGGCGACCACTTGGTCTTCTGTGCATACATTTGCCAAACACTTCCATGTGGTTGTTCTGGCTTCGGCTGAAACCAGCTTTGGCAGGAAAGTCCTGGGGGCAGTTTTGCCTATCTAGGACCGTATTTCCTATGCTTTATAGCTCTTTAACTGTTTGAGCCCTGTTGGCTCTTTTTATTGTGTGCTGTGTATTGTTATTCAGTGTCCGTTAACACTTTGTTAGTTTGGGCTGTTCCATGTCCTGCATAGTCCATGGGAACTCTGGTATCATGGAGGACCGGCGCTTGGTCCCTTCCCACCCTGGAGAGCTCAATGTTGGTACATCCCCATGGTACCTGTGAGTTATATTGGATGACAGAGAAAAGAGGATTTTAGTCTTACCTGTTTAAATCCTTTTCTCTTCGTTCATATAACTCACAGGTCTCCCACCCAGTGAAATGGACCATGCTGGGTCTCCTTTTGGGTTCATCACTCAAAGGAGTTTTCCTTTCTTCCTTCTTGCCATCTTACTTGATAGGTTTATTTTCTCTCAAATCTATCTGGTGGGGAGGAGCTAAGGTAGCCTAATATGGAGGAGGGGGAGACTCCACCCCTGAACTTCTTTCAGAATTGTCCCAGCACACTGGGAGGAGCTGTCGCCTCCCCATGGTATCTGTGAGTTATATGGGCTAAGAGAAACAGGTAAGATTAAAATTCCTTTGTATTGGTGTCAGACTGCGCATACAAGGTTATTAAGGGATGGTAATACTTAATGTGTAAAAAATTGTAGTGTTTATCCACCTGAGTAAAACAAGGAAACTCCCACTGCTGAAAGGGGTTTTATTCAAAAGTTATTGCAGCTCAAACTTGTATTCTTCAGGTATCACAGTGGCCTGACATCGTACAGATATATATATATATTTTTTTTTTTAGATATATTTTATGCATTTTATGTATTACTATTCCTTTAAATTGATTACTGGTAACCCGAATGACTATACAAATGCCTTTTTATGCTGTCAAGCAGAATATGTTATGAGTATAATTCCTTGAGTATAATGAGTGAAAGTGTCATGATCCCTTTTTGACATGCTGTTGTAACTATTTAGTATAAAATACATGTGTTTATCTTTTCATGTAGATATTAAAAGGGCAGATTTGTTAACAGCAATGCATTGTGCAACTGTCTGGTCCTCACTGGTTAATGTCTTCTATAAAGATAATATTCTTTGAAAGTGTTTCTCCCATGGGTAATGAGCTGTAGTTCACACCATGAAGACAGTTTTCTGCACTAGTGTTTGACCTTGAGCAAGGCCTTTGTCGAGGTCACAAATGTTATAGTTGATAGGAAAGAAATAAGGTTTCAAGACTGACACTAATCAGTGTGTGTACACATTTCAGTTATTTAAAAAAGAGCTTATAAACCCCTCTGACACTTAATGGGTTAACCATTTGCATACCAGAGGGACAGACCATTCATCGCTTTGCAGTGTGTTGGATACCCCTCTGGCATTCAAAGGGTTGAATTACTTTACAATGCATTTTCAGCCTGACTAGCATTTAAGCCTTTAAAAATGTGATTTATCTTAAAGGGATAGTAATGTCCCACAAAAAATATTTTACAAATTGTAATCCTTAAAATGACGAAAAAGTAAAAAAAACTGTATCTCTCACACCGCTATGGTTTGAGAGATATCTGCATTTAGAGTTTGTGATTTCCTGCTGTCAGCTGTAAACCAAGCACACTTTTTAGACCATTCCAATGAAGTCATTCATTGTAAATAACGCGATTGCAGCTCTGCTGCAGAGCCTCCGTGTCGGCCGACACGGATCTCCAGCTGACAGCAGGAAATCACAAACTTTAACCCTTTGAGTGCCAGAGGGGTTCAGAACGGATTGTTTTGCAATGCGTTCTGTACCCCTCTGGCATTCAAAGGGTTAAATGCAGATATCTCTCAAACCATAGCGGTTTGAGAGATGAGCTTTTTTTTGCTCTTTGGTCAACTTTATAAGGACTACAATATGCAAAATATTTTTTGTTGGGACATTACTATCCCTTTATGTGTGATGTGTGGAACACAGAAACCACGCTGCGTTTTAAAAGTGACCTCATGAAGACTACAATACCTTCTTTCATTTAGAGTGTACAGGTTTCTGTGATGTATGTCAGTGTCTATCTGGCAGCTATATTTCTATTATCTGTGGTATTTTGGCTAGACTGGCATATATACTTCTTCTGTGTCTTTGTCAAGGGCATTAAGTTTTGTCTTTCTCCCACCCTCCAGCTGGTAGGATCATTCAGCGCAATGAATAGAATCTTCCACAAGCCCCTCTCGGGTATTTGGTCCTACCCAGCTCATGGATGGAGGAAGCGTTTCATCTGTGCAATATTTATCCTCTTGAGTTAATTTTGGAAATCTCTAGGATCTGCCCCCCAATTCTTAGTATAGTTGTAAGCACTGAAATCCTGTTATAATCTTTATTAAGTGCCACCGTTCTTTAGAAATCTACATTCTTATGAGACTCACCGCCGGAAGACATTGCAGACGTCTTGCCAAAGAGGGATCTGTGGGCCTGCCCTGTCCATCCCTGTCTCTTCAATGAATGGCAAATAATCTAAGGGGGAGTTGCGCAGTGCTGCATTGTACGGTCAGTTCAGGCACACAGGTACCTCTTTGGAAAGATGTCTGCTTTGTCGTCTGGTGGTGAGTCTCATAAGAACTTGTATTACGAAATAATGCTGTCACTTAACAAAAATTATAACAGGCTTTTAATACTTACCACTATACTAAGAATTAAATGGGGGGGGCACATATTTCAGTGATAATTCCTCCTTAACAAGTTTTCTGGCATCATACATGCAGTCTTTATTTAAGTTTATTATTCTGGGTCCTCTCCTCCTTCTCAGTCCTTTGGATTCAGGTCCAGACGCAGTTAATTTAGTATCATCTGGGAAGACCATATGAATAATGCTGGTCACCTTATGGAATCAAAGAGCTGGATTCACGAAAGAATGAAAGCAAGAGTTCAGAAGGAAATTCCAGGGAGAGATCATGGGCCCCTTCCCCAATCTATCAGGGACAGGTTAGGATTTTTTCTGAAAGTTTGGGAACTGGCTTATCTGGCAAGTCTGTTCACTAGGTGGTGGAATTGGGGTACCCTCTGGAATTCTGATCTGTCCCATCCAGGAATGCTTTCAAGAAGTCAAGACTAGCTTCAAATCACCACAAACCTGAGCGACTGTTGCAAGCAGTACAAGAATTAGCCCAGAAAAGAGATGGCGTCAGTGCCACCTTCTCAGAGGAACTGGGGTATCTACTCTACATTGTTCATTGTTACTAGGGCTTCAAGAGGATATACCATTGGTTCCTGCTTGCAATATCCTAAACAGCATGGGTTTACAGCATGGAAATATGGATAAACCATCCAAAAATAATAGACCGGAGTGTGGGAGAGAGCAATCCATATAGCTTATCTAGGTTTCGTAAGACATTTGACAGTGTACCTCATAGAAGACTCCTTAATAAATTGCTCTGTTTGGGTCTGGATATAAAAAATGGTTGAATGGATACTGGTACTGGCTGAGTGACAGCGGGTTGTGGTTAATGGAGAATATCCAAAGGAAGGCTATTATTACTAGTGGGGTACCTTAGAGATATGTACTTCTGCATGTTCTCATTTCATATTTTAACTAAATTTTTTACAAACACCTTCCCTGTCACATCTCTCTGCCTCCCTCCATCTTGCATACTGCTGAGTTGGAGAGAAACATCTAGTTCCAAATAGTGTTTCAGCATTCCTGCTCCACTTAGAAGTGTAAAAAAAAAAAAAAATTAACCCCATTGATCACTGTTATTGCAGTGATCAATGCATTTTCTCCCCTCTGATCACTCTAGTATGATCAATTGCTGCAGATCAGCTTTTGCTGATCTGTGGTACTCCCCCCCCCCCCCCCCCTTTTTTATTTTTTTTTTAAATAACGTGTGTTAAGGAAAGGTTTAAGGTTAGATTTAGGTTTAGGAGTAGAGTAGGGAAAAAAAAAAACCACAACAATTTAAAGTGGATCTATCGCCTCTACAAAAGTTATGCTTATTATTTAGAAGATATAAGGTAAGATAAGGGTGAAAACGTTATTGATTAAAAAAAAAAAAAAAAGCTATTTGTGCTAAAAAGATAGTTTGAGTGCCCTGCACCCTACTGCCTCCTAAACTTCCGTTGCTGCAGATTGCCACACTGCCCCTTCTCCCTTGCCATTACCTAGCCTCCTTCGATAACTGAGGCTGTCTGTAAGCTCGAGTGATCTCATTGGCTAGATATAGATCTCTGCCAATGAGATTGCTCCAGCTTACAGACAGAAGCCTCCATCATTGGAGGAGGCTGGGTAGTGGGAAGGGAGATAGGGCAGTGCGGCAATGAAGATTTATGAGGAAGTAGGGTGCAGGGCACTCTGTAAACTATCGGTTTAAAATAAATAGCGGTGTTTTTTGGGGGGGGGTTGTTTTTAAATAAATGTTTTCACCCTGATGTATATATCTTCTACATAATTAGCATAACTTTTGTAAAGGTGATACATTTTAATAATTATAGTTTAGATGGGTATATGTGGGTTAGGGTAAGGTTTAGGGGTAACGTAGGGAAAAAAAAACAAACGTTTTTTAGGGTAAGTCCATAATGCATCGGAGGTGCAGTGTAGAAGAAGCATATGCTTTTTTGGCGCTGACTCAAGCCACAGACACGGCGTCAGACTGACATAATGCAGTTTTTTTGGGGAGAAAGAGCAGCTCTAGTGATGATGCTGGGCCTTCTGTAAAGAAAATATGTACTGTCCGAAGATCTGCCCCAAGTGCTGCCCAAAGAAATGCCTCAATACCTGGCACTCCTTATCCTAATGAATGGGTATCCCCAACCAGTTTATGCCCACAAAGCCCAGAATTCACAGGCAACCCTGGAATTCAAATTGATGTGGAAGTGATTTACCCATGATAAGTTTTTAATTTTATTTGTTTTTGGGGGAAATTGTGTCCCAGACCAATTTGTACGCAGCCCAGTATATTGACGCCAACCCTTCAGCTTTCGTTGTTAAGCAAGACGTATTCTGGGCCATAATAATGGCAATGGAGATAATAAAAAGCCAAGTATAAGATCTTACTAGAGCAAAAACCCCATATGTGATACCCTTATATTCTCCAAGACAATGACCAGGTTCTGTTTGAAGTAATTTTGCACTTTATGCATTTTAATGATGATACCCTGTGCCTCCCAAAAGAACACCCCCAGTATGACAGACTGTACAAAATTCGTCCCCTAAATCATTTACAGTCTTTTTTTTTTTTTTTTTTTTTTGTGTTAACACCGTGGCCTGTGGCACTGCTAGGCGCAATTGCAGGGAGTTGCCCAAAAAAACTCATAGAAACAAAACTAAAAACGGGGACGTCCTCATCTTTGTGGCAACAGGAGCTGCTGGCAGTTAAGTTTAAGGGCAAAAAAGATGTCTACATGCTGACCACCATGATGAGGCCAGAACTGTGGCAGTCACTGTTTGTGGCAGGAGAGGGGTACTGAGAAAGCCAGTCTGCATCAGAAACTATAACAAGAACATGGGGGGAGTTGATACCTTGCTATGAGAAAGTATAGGGCATGGCACAAAAAAGTTGCATCTATATGATGCAGACTGCAGTACACAATTCATTTTTACTTTTCAAACTGACAAACCCCAATCCAAAATAGTTTTTAAAAGTATCCGCTCCAACTCATTTCCCAATTTTTTTTCCAAGGTGCACCAGAAATCATTCCAGCAAGACCCAGGGTAGTACATATTATTTATAAAATCCCCCCCCTCCCAACTCCCCAAAAGAACAAACCACAGAAGCACTGCAGAGTTTGCTACAGCAAGGGAATACGGACAGATACCACAATTTTCTGTCCTGATTGCCCTTCCAAACCTGGCCTCTGCACTGGTTACTGCTTCAAGCAATACCATACAGGCACAATGCAGTAGTGCTGTAAAGTTTATTTTATTATTTGGACACTTTTTCCCCCTGAAATATCCTGTTTTTTACTTTTCAAAACACATGCCTCCTTAGATCTAACACTATCAAAATATAACGGGACGCAATGCACCCTAAGTTTTTTCCATGTCTGATAATGGAAACACACACATGTTCCCTACTGGGCCCAGTAACTCCCCCAAACCCTGACAAACCTATGCATATGGGGCATTGCTGTACGCAGACAATGTAGCTGAATACTAATGTGAAGCATTTAAAAAAATCTGCAAAAATTCTTTGATTGAAATACATAGCAACACCTAAAATATATAGGTGTGAAAAAATGGTGTTTCTCTTCCTTACTGCAGGTTTTGGGAGGGATTGGTGATAGAGTGGCATCGAAAAAATTGTTAAAATGTGAATGTTATTATTATATACATTTGGGGGTGAAATTCATTGCAGCATTGCCAAATAGCCTGAAATGAGGCAAGGCACCAGCTGTAAAAATGTCATGCCTGTAAATGGAAATGCACATGTTCCCAACTGGGCCCAGTAGATCCCCAAACCCTGACAAACCTATGCATATGTGTTAATTCCGGACTTAGAAGAAGGAGCCAAACACTAATCAATGCAGTTTTTAAAATCTATGCCTATCCTGTGTTTGAAATTCACATCAACATTGAAACCTGAATTTTTTACTTCAAGTTTTATGAGGGGTTGATGGTAAAATAGCTGCGTAAAAAATTTGAAAACATGCCTAAAATGAAAGTTCTGGTGCCTACTTTCCAAAAATATATACTTTTGGGGGGAAATGTTAAAGTGGAGCACTTGAACATAGCCTCGAATGAGACATGGCACCAGTTAAGCAAGGTGTGAAAATTCAATGTTTGTTCAAAATTGGGCCCCATACCTCCCTCAGACCTTGAGAAACCTATGCATGTGAGGTATTGCCATACTCTGTGCTCTATATTTATTAAGAATTTGCCACTTATATTTTCCCCCAACCGCCCCTTTTTGTTACATCACCTCTTAAGAACTCAGAGGAGAAATATGGTCCCAGGACCGGACGGATTGTCTGTAGGGACAAAATACTTCTACTGTATAGCTGTAAGCCATGGCCACTGTCGCCACCTAAACATGTGGAGCGTGCTAGATACAGGGAACAGACACGAGAACACACAGCTACAAGGGATTTTTAAAGATGGCCGCCAGACATCACATTCCCTTGCATTTTAAGACAATAAAACTCATTTACTTACAAAGTGATGCAGAAAATAGGCACAATATACATGGCTTCTAATTCCGATTCCAAACCATATTGTTACATTACTATCGCTTTACGCATGCATGGGATAGGCATAAGGATGTCCTGAACATAGGACAAGACTAAGGACCAAATAAGGTTTGAGGTTTTTATAGTAGGAAAGTTGGGCAGACTATGGCCAATTGATCTGCTGTCAAATCCTTTGTTTCTGTGTGTTCCACATAGGATGTAAAAGAAAAGGTGATTTGTGTACTTGCCAATTAAATCAATTTCTCACAAGACTTCCTTTCCCAGAGCAAAACTGACCGGATGGGATTCTCTTAGGTTCCCTAGTTCAGGGTATTCCCTTTCTTGCTTTTCTTCTGTGTTGTTTTACATCTTTTCTATTTTAAAACTGAGCATGTCTGATGGGAATAAAAGGAAGCTGGAAGGGAGTCACCTCTGAGAGTATTTTAAGGCAAGTGCCCTGCCCTTCTGCCTGGAGAATTACCCTATGGTTACTTTGTTATACATGAACTAAGGCATAAGGATTTACTGTTACACACACACACAAATCCTCTTTTAAATCAATGGAAATTTTTTTGTTCTCTGTGGTGCAGTTGGTTGTAAAAAACTAGAGACCTGTGAAAGCTGCTTGCTGTAGGGCTTCAGCAGTTATTCCTGTGATGTAATGATTCCCATATAATCATGCAGCATGTTTTTCCATATTTTAAAAGGAATAATATGGCATCACTATTGGTTTCCATCAGAATTGATCCACTTCTGTTTTCATACATATGCCTCTTTTGTTCTGTATGGGATTAAATTGGTGATAGTTTGCCCCAGTAGAAATGACTGACAGATAATGTTGGATCAAAGTTTAACTTATACTGAAGCATACAATATTTTAAGATTGAAAATCAAAGGAAAACATAAATGTGACCAGATATTAAAGCAAGTCATTTTGGACCCTAAATCACTCGTATGAGCCATAATAGAGTTATTAACTTGTCACACTGGTTACATGACAAAATATAACGTCCACTATGTTTGCCATGTTTGTTTTGTTGAACATAAAGTGCAAAGCATAAATCAATATGATTACCATGGATATTTTCCATTCAGTTTGTAAGTCAATGGTGTGTTGGAGCTTGCAAAATAACATTTCTTCAATCATCCAAATGGAAAAGTGTCTTTGTTATTTAGGGAAACCATTTCCGTTCACTAAAGTCAATGTTCAAAGTAAGATACATCAGCCTGGTATTGATCACCTGACAAACTAATATGTATACGAAAAATTGTGGTTTACACCTTACTTATATTGTAGCCATGCTTCTGGTACCCACTATGGTATGTCAACCCATACCAATGGGTTGCCGATTTTCTCCCGCTAGCAGCAGGTAATGACTATTATAGGAAATTACATGTTTTTCAAAGGTTTTCATATGGGAGTTGGGGAAATTGTGATTTATTTTATGCCAGAGGGATGGGCAGCAGGCTGACTCTCCTTCTCCAGACTAACCCTTCACATGCCAGATACGTACAATTCTGGGTATTCAGGGGCCTTCTATTTATTCTGGGATATTTTATCTAGGTTTAGGACATTTTCTCAGCGATACGTCAGACTCTAAGGGGCAACGGGGTAAATCCGATGCAAAGGATTCAGGAACTTCACTTACCCCCCTCATTCACTGTTCCTCTTGCCATATCAGGCTAGCTCGGGAATATTCAGGGTCTCTGTTCCCATCTTGTGCAGTGGTGCCTACTACTCTATTGGGTTTCTCTACCACCGGTCAAGATCCTGCATAGGTTAAACACTTCTCTCTTCAGTGGCTCAAATCCATTCTTCTGTCCAGGGGGTATGTCACTCCTGAAAACCTATGCTCAACATTAAACACTGACCCTATATTCAAAGGTCATTCTCATGTTACTGGGGTATCCTCTGAGAATGAATTGCCCTTAGAGCAGTGTTTCTCAACTCTTGTCCTCAGGACCCACTAACAGGCCAGGACTTAGGAATTCCCCTGCTAGAGCACAGGTGTGGTCATCAGAGGCTCATTCACATTGATTAACTCACCTGTGCTCTAACAAGAAAATCATCAAATCCTGGCCTGTTAGTGCATCCTGAGGACGGGAGTTGAGAACCACTGCCTTAGAGAATGATGATGGGGAATATGAGGATATGTATTCTTCCTACTCATATGGGGTTTCCTATGAGGCTGATCCACTCCCCTTGGCTGTGGGCCTCATCAAGACAGTCCTGGAGACTCTCCGGATTACTGACGCCCCCGATGGTGGAATTCCCCCTCCAGATATCTTCCAGAGGCATAGAAAGTATTTTCCTGTGTTTCCACCCAATAACACTTGATCAAATCTTTTGGTGCTGCGGGCTTCTCCCCCTGCCAGTGCCCCCTCCCCCCTTCACATCATGACTAGCAAAGAACACCTACCTCCTGCTTGTGGATGCCATGGTCCTTAAGGATCAGGTGGCTAGGAGGCTTTATTCCATTCTCAAGGACTCCTGTGCAGCAACCGGGGTTGCACTGAGGCCTGCCTCTGCCTGTGTGAACAGTAAGTGTCCACCGAAATTTTGGTAGCCAAAATGTTTTGGCCAAAAATGGCGTTTTCGGCAAGAAGCTGAAGTAAAAAAAAGTCTGAAAATACGCAGAGGCAAGAAATAGTAAGTACTTTCACCGAAGCTGTGGGCAAGCCAGCAAAAAAGTGCTGGCAGTTCAGGCACATTGCGCAACAGTTGATCAGGATGACATCCAGATCTGTCATTCTCCCCATCAGAGGTCGTGTTCCGGTTCCTGTTTCTCCTCTAACAAGCAACGGATAGCTGTTCACGGACAGTACTACAGCTCAGTGCTCACATGGCAGCTTTTAGATGTAAGCTACTATGTGATTAAATAAAGTGGCACTGTTTATTAATTAAATGTCTCCATACTCTTTATTTCTCTTTGTTTTTGTTAGCTTCACACTCCTACCATGCTAAGGCAAGCCAGTACATGCTGGAATCTGGGCATGATAGGAGTGTGATCCTATCCCAAAAGCCATCTTGGAACTTCCGATAAAGGTTTATTTTTGGGAAAAGTTGGGGGAAGGTGTTTGGTGTCATCCTGGCATTTATTAAACAATATTCAAATTGTTTAATACTGTGCAAGGGATGACAACATACCTTGCACAAAAGTTCATTATTAGGTTACACTAGGTCCTGTAAAAATCACATGTATTGTGTGTGCTCCTATCATGCCCAGATCCCACATTCCAGCATGTACTGCTACTTTTTCAGATTTCACTCTCACTCTTTCTGTTATCACTCCGCTACCCAGAAAGGCGATCATGTCAGAGATGTGGAAATATTTCAAAGTTACTGATAAGGACATCACATTTGCAATCTGCAGTGTTTGTTCAGCAGAAACTTCAAGAGGAGGTACAGTGCTGAAGCACTTTTACTCAACAGGTTTGATACACCACCTGAAAACACGACATCCAATTCAGCATACCGAGTATATCAAAACTACAAAGCTTAAAACTAGTACCCCAACTAGCTCATAAACACCATCTGTTACCACAGTCTTTGAAAAGGTAAAGAAATTTGCCAGTGATGGTGCCAAAGCACATGGCGTTACAGAAAAAATCATGGCATTTATTACCGTAGATGACAATCCATTCATTGTTGTGGAGGACATTGTATTTCGTAGGCTCATAGAACATATTGTGCCACGTTACACACTGCCGAGCAGACGTTATTTTGCTGAAACCAGTCTACCGGAAATGTTTGACCGTGTTTCAAAACACATTCATGAGCTCATGACCACAGACATCCCAGCTCGAAGTTTTACCACAGACATCTGGAGCTCAGGCGTAGCCTATCTAGCTTGCTTAGTTGCTGATGCTGATTTTAAATTGAAAATAATTTTGCTTCGCGCACAAGAGTTTGTTGGATCACACACTGCAGCAGCGATATCAGAAGCGTTAGATACCATGCTTGAAACTTGGCACTTTGAGAAGTCTAAAGTGCATCTGATTGTCCAAGATAATGCACAGAACATGGCAAAGGCTATGAATTATAGTAGACTCGGCAGCATACCATGCACGGCACACACGCTGCAGTTTGCTGTGAATGAGGGAGTGCTGAGTCAGCACAGCATATCAGAAATAACTGCAACAGGGAGAAAAATTGTGGGTCACTTTAAGCATTCTCCACTTGCTTATTCCGGATTTCAAGCTGTGCAAATACAGTTTGGAATGCCACCCAAATGACTGCAGCAAGATGTAGCCACTTGCTGGAACAGCACGTACTACATGTTGCAAAGTCTAATTGAACAAAGTGAGTCTTAGCTGCGTACATGACAGATCACGAACTGATGGAAATTGTAAGAGCACATCAGTGGCTGTGAATATTAAATATTGTTTCTCTTCTCGCTCCATTTTAACAGTTAACAAAGGAAATAAGTTCAAGTAATGCGTCTGTTGCTGAAGTTATTCCTTTGATTGCAGCTCTGAAGCCTCTGCTAGTAAGAGAGGCCTTCCCAGAAGAGTGGAAGCTGTTATAGCTGCAAAGGGGGGACCAACTACATATTAATGGCTATGTATTTTGAATGCAATGTCATAAAATTCCCTATTGGTGTATAATAAAACATAAAAATATTGATGTTTAATTTGTATTTTTTGTCCAATTTTGGTGTGTTACTTTTAATAAGTGTGATTATTTTATTATATTGATATTGGCTTGTAGGTTTTCAATTCAGATTATTTTTTTTTTAAGTTCATGAAATAAATTAAAAAGAGTAATATAATACAGTTATCCCAAAAACTAGTCTAAAAAAGGTGGGCGGGAAAAAAAGTCGTTTTCGGCCAAGTGCATCCTGAAGTTTGTTTCGGTTCAGAACCTTCAGGGCTGTTGAGGAGAGCAGCTTTCTGATTCTACGAACCTCTTACACTACTGCAAAGCCCAGACAGACCTGGCAGCCCAAGCAATCAGCTGCAAAGGTTGCCTGAAAAACTCACCTCCACATTCTAGTCCAAGCCGCTGTGCGCTTTTCAGGTTTCTGTTCCAACCTGTTTGTGATTCCTAAAGAGCACTGCATCTGCTGCCCCATTCTGCACCTCAAGTACCTCAACAAGTATCTGGTTGCTATGAGCTTCAAGATGGGGATGTGCCTGGGGGAGTTTCTGGCCTCCCTCAGCATATTTACACATCTGATAAATGTGTAGAGTCAGTTCTACCTGCATTTTGCTTTAGTTTCCAATAGTTACCAATTCACCGCTCTGCTGCTTGGCCTGGCTTCAGAGCCAAGAATCTTCACAAAGATCATTGCGGCCATAGCCTTGTTCATTCATACTCAAGGTGTCTCCTTTTCTGGACAACTTCCTCATCAAGGCTACTTCAAGGGAGCTCAGGGTGCACCATGTCCAAGACTGCTCCCACATTCTGGTGGATCGCAGCTGGATTTTACACCTGCAGAAGTCTTCTCCGATTTGATACCCTTCCAGGGAAAGTCTTTCTCCCAGAGGAAGAAGATTCAGGTTCTGTATTAGGATGTATTTCAGGTGCTGGAGTGGTCATGACCCATGTTCGAGTACTTAACGAGGATGTTGGGACGCTTTGTATCGGACCTGGAGGCAGTTTCTTACTTACCCCAGGGTGATCTGGAAGATCAGAATGGACGGGGCATGGGTCATCCTAATTGCTCCTTACAGACCCATGAGGGCGTGGGTCACCGACCTGGTCAGTCTGTCCTTTCAGGGCTTTATTTGACTGCGTCCCAGACTGGATCTGTTGCTCCAGTGTCACCTGTGGTACAAGGCTGTAGAGAGACTGGCTTTGACGGCATGGCTCTTGAAGCCAACATCCTGAAGAGGAAGTATTTTTCCACTGAGGTTATAGCCACCATGATTCGGGCGCAGAAGCCAGTCTCTTCCAAGGTATGGTATGTCCTATTTTTCACAAGTGGTGTATGGACAAGAACATGTCTCCAAATGTCTTTGACCTTCCCTTGGTGCTGTCTTTTCTTCAAAATGGAGTGAACAAAGGGCCTCAGCTTGAGTTCAGATATCAGCACACTCTGTTTTCTTCCAGTGGTGGATTGCCGTCATACCAGATGTCAAGTGTTTTTCTCCAAGCAGTGGCTCATGCCTTCCCCTCCTGCAAGTATTCCACTCCTCCATGGGCTGTTATACTGCTGCTCCTGGGTGTCTTGCAGAGGCCTCCTTTTGAGACATGCACACACATGTGTGCACATACATATTATGTTAAGTAAGTGAGCATTATTAGTTATTCTCCTTTTTAGTTGAGGAACACTAGACTTGAGTTTTTATTAGCAAAGAAATTCTAAGCTTTATTAGATTAGTTCCATAAATTCATGGTTTTGCCACAGCAGTGTTCCTTGGAAGTTTTTAGGAAACTAAAAACTCTACAGACTTATAACTGTTTGAATGCATGAGCAGTATGGAGATCATTTTATTGGAGGCATCTTTAGCACTTAAAGGAGTTCTTTGCAATTGAAGCAGTCTAATGAACAGAGGTAAAATGACAGGAAGAACTGGCAATACCATTAAGAAGCTTGGGAAGGGACATAACCCATGTGTCTGCCTGTGGTTTTTATAGTGGAGAAAGACAAATACCTACAAATTATTTCCCCCACCTTAACCTTACTGTGCCTAGAAATTTTTAAAGCGATAGTAATGTTTCACAAAAACAGAAGCTCCAGTTAATCTTCATAGTATTTGGGCCATGAAGTGTTATTTCAATAATATCCCCCTCCCACCCCTTTTACCAAGTGTAAGCCACCTCCTCTTAGATGTGGAATCTGGTCCTGGGACCAAACAGATCACAGCAAGGAACAATCATCTTACTGTGAACATAAGAAAAACCAGTATTTTCAGATTTTTACTTATGATTACTTAAGATTGTCCCTCTCTGAGATCCATCTGGACAGTCTTGCTGCTCTGAGGGAAGCAGTGTTACATCAGTAAAAGGGACGGAAGGGGAAACTTTATCATTCAATTACTCTTGAACTGCAACTCTGACAGTACTGAAATAACACTCCCTATGGCCCAAATACTATGAAGATTAATTGGAGCTGCTTTTATTGGGAAACATTAATATCCCTTTAATGAAACCCTGCTCCCCTCCATGGATTTTGCCTTTGTTCAAGAGGTGACATCAGTCTGCACTTACCTATGAGGGGTAAGCAGATTTTGTAACACACACAAACCCTCAGAAGCCTTTCAAGATCAACAAGCAAATGCTGCCAAGATTTGCTGCCAATGTATTTCCTCTAAATCAAGCTCATAAACAGAGTTGCTTTATGGCTTGTCTGATCTTTCAAGTGCAGTTTACTTCTTGGGACTTTGTTTACTGCACTATCACTTGTTAAGCAATATTTTAGCACCTCTCCAAACAGCCTTTATTTATAGTTTTACTGTAAGGTGCAGGTGGAAAGCCATTTGTTTTACTCATTAATCAGTTTGTAAAACATTAGTTTATCATGTCACAAATTGGATGTAAAGGGAAGATGCACAGAAATGTTTCATGCAGTTGAAGGTTGTGCCCGTGGTTTTTTTTTTTTTTTGTAAGAAAAATGTATTAAACCGTTTAGATTTGGCTTATTTTTTTTAACACTTTGGTTGTCAGAGAGGGTGTGGCTAGACAGAATTATCATAAGGGGAACAATAGATAAATATATATAGTAGTATAGGAGGTCCCTGCCCTGTAGAGCTTATAATCTAAGATTTTTAAATTAAACTTCTCTTTTCTATTCTAGTCACCAGCTGGTGCTGTCTGTTACTTACTGTGAAGAGTCATGGTGTTTGCTGTTTTGAACACCAGTTGGTGTTGTTACTAACAGATTGATTAAAAAAAAAAACACCCCTAGTAACTTTTAAGTAAAAAATCTTCCAGTGGTGGGGGGCAACCAGAGACCAACATCACTGCTTGATGTAGGAGCTCTGTATGTCTCAGGCCATCAAATCATATTTTTACCATCCAGATGTATACTGCTGCTTTCCTTCCAGAAGGGTCAATGTTATGCCCATGCCTTCCTGCAAACAGAAGGTTAAAAACTGCAAACTCTTAAAATCAGAGTGTATACCTGTGTGTCACAAACTCGCAATCATTTCTCACCTAAGACGGAGATACTGGCTTTCAAACTACAACCAAAGATCAGCCCTTTACAGAGCAGATCAGTTTACTGTTCTGGTAACATTCTGGCAACATTCATTCAAATCACAGAGATCTGGCTCCCTAACAGATGATGAGCTTAAGACCCACCTTAATACCTAATGAAAGATGACTTGATCCACCTAATCAACAAGGAAGATTTGAAGGCCATAGTTAGAATTGCAATGAGAGAAAAGATCTCTGAACTCCGTAAAGACCTCATTCAGATAAGTCAAAGAAATACCTTGCTGGAATGAGAGACTAAACCTTTTTCAAAATAATATGAAGCAGTTGATCATTCAAAAAGATGTTACCATCGACCTTCTTACATCCAAACGTGATCTAGACAATAGAGGATGCTGCTTCAGCAAAATGTGTGTGTGTATATAATTCAAATTTCCACAAACTAAATTGGGTATTTTGTGTGTTACCTGCCATCTGTTACTGTGCTATGTCTGAGCCCTTAATTTATGATGGGGTGAAAAGGAGTGAACAAGGATAATGAAGGATCTAAGAGTGGGAAGAGAGTAGCATGCCAGTTTGGTTCAAAAGCTGGAAGGGCAGGCAGTAAGTGAATAACAGGATTAGGAATGTGATATGTTTGCATTTTTGGGGCATCTTGTAAGTGCAAGTCTGTGTTTTTGGAAGCTTGATGTCTAGATTTGCCAGACCCCACTGATACATAGACCCATAAATTGCTTATTAATCCTTTAAGTGTTTCCACTGTCCATTCGTAAAATGTGCTCAATAATTTGTATGTGTGTGCTCATTGGTGAATAATACATATCCTCTTGGTCATCTTATTTTGTACGTGTAAACGTTGGCATAAAAATTATGAGATTGCATTTCAAGAGAATATGATAGCATTAGTGCATATGTATGATCACCAGCACTTAATTTGTGCACAAGCCCTGAACCCAACACCTATAGTATGAGCAGGCAAATTAACAAATGTAATGCCGGTTTCCTCTGTGCATTTTAGTACATAACTTTAAACATGGCACAGAAGAACAGATAGCCCGGAAAATCTTGGTCCCCTTTCCCCAAGCAGTGTAATGATGTGTACGTAGCTTGGCACATAAGTGATTAGCCGGATCAACAAATCCATTCCTGTGCCTGTTTTACAGTGGAATCAAAACTTGCTCACTTTCTCACACACACACACACACACACGCTCTCTTGCTGGTGCAATTTGAATTTTTCCCGTATTCTGTATTTGGTTTGCTGCTGTGTTTCTACTCTCTCTGTACATACGGCCCTAAGTGTCACATTTTCAAAACAAAAGCTGAGCAGTTCTGGACCAAATGATCTGTTCCATGTTTGTCAAAGAAGACATTCTTTGGAAGCAATATGAGTTTTTCTTTGATAAATACAGCGCAGTTCCCTCCAGAATTGCTCCACTTTCAGCTTGATAAAGATGTCCCTTAGTGTGTTGTCATAGAGAACCCATGTTGTGAAATTACCAGTAGAGAACCCCCTGCTTTTATGTTGATCAGCTTTAACCTTGTGGGTACCAGAGAAGAGGTCATTATTAGATGCAGTGTCTGTGTGTCCTAGATATTTATTTGCTGCAGTTGAACAGAAGAGCAGTTTAGGGCAAATAGACTGCACCGTAGAGGGGGAATAATAATGTGCATTGTTTTAAATGGGGGTTTTAATGCCTTGAATGTTGTGTCTCCAGTGCATTCCAACACTCATGTAGTTAGAAGCCCCATTTAGAACAATGGGAATCTCCCCCCAAAACCCCCAGGGTGCATATGGTTTGCTCCAGAATATCTTTGCTTTTCTGCGTAAGACACAAAAAGTTAGAAAACTTCAGTTCTAGAACCCCTGTATTAAAATATGCTTATACCGCTTTAGTTCTGTTTAAGCCTTGACATTATGAAACCCCAACTCTTTTTAATCTTAAGATAGCCTTGTGTCTGTTGCAGTATTCTCTATTCTAATTCTCTTAATTTATCTCTCACTCTGAACCTCTTCCTTTTCACCATTGTGCTACTGGATAGAGTAGCATGACCTTCAGTCTGCATTTTCCCCTTCCTTTTCACCTTGTCCCTCGGTGTAGTCATCACCTCTTCACTATGCACTAGTTGCCTTGCGTTTTAATATTGATGTCTTTGTGGACTAATAAGTTGTATCGCCAAGATTCAAGATCAAAATAGGTATCTATGGCTCACTCCCAGGTGAAACGCTAGGTTGAATCTATGTAATATAATTGACCAAGTGCGTTACTTGTATATAATAAGATCAAACAAAAAAGTAATCTAGAATAGAAGAAAAGATGCTCGGTGCTGTATTCACAATTAGGCACTGCTCAGGACCAGAGCGAAACCTAGTTGTGACAACAGAGGTTTTGTATGGGTCTTTTCTGTTTGAACTTGCCATTATATATTATACAAGTAAAGCACTTCCACCTTAATTATATTACTAATGTCTCCTTAAGTGTTGCTTAGTCTTCTGGCACCAAATGGTTAATTTCATCCAACCCATGAAACATTAGGATTATTACATGTATGTTTTAATCTACTTTTACCTTACTGTTTCCTCATTAGTCTGTCTTGCACAGAATCTTTTCTATTTTTCAGCATACTGACACTCATTAAAGATTAACACTGTAGGTATGAGAATGCTATACTTTGACTGTAAAGTATGTTCTTAGTGAAGGAGTAGTCGGTTGCTGGCTATTCTGCTTTGGAGGCTACAACTGCAGTCACCCTCAGTCAGCCAATGTGAGTTGTAGTCCCTGGCAGCTACAGGTCAGAGTTGACTACCCCACTCTGTTGCATGTATTTATATCAAGCTTTACCTATCTACTCAACTCTGTATTTGTGTTTGTGATGTAAAATACATCATGAATGTAGATAGTATATTTGTGTTCCATCTGAATTGCTATAGTAAAAGTATACCTTCCTTATTAATACCTGGGATGTTTGTGAGTTTCCCTGCTATTTGAAAAAAATAAGGAGTATCATGCTACTTTCACATGGAGAATGCCAAAGCAAAAGTGCTAGGTTGGGGATGTCATCAGTTCCTGTGCTGGGCTATGGTGCCTTTCATTGACTATCACCTCGTGTTAAATGGTTATTAATGACTCGATATAACCATACCTGGGAACTTTCAGTTGAGGGCTACCCGGAGGGTAGTCCTCTGGTTCAGCAGGGGGTAAGAAAAATGACGCTAATCGCGTCAAAAAGGGGCGGGGCTTAACTCAAGTGTTGGGGGGATTTAACCCTTTGAGTGCCAGAGTGATACAGAATGCGTTCCGTACCTCTCTGGTACTCAGAGGGTTAAATGTGTCACACAGAAGGCTGGGGACGGAGGCACAACGGGAGAAAAAGCAGATGTGGCAGAGTTTCAATAGAAACTCTCCACATCCGGAGGAATCTGCCCCGGAGACCCGGTAAAGCTCTGTCAGAACCGGAGTCTTTCCAGGTATGGATATAACCTAAGGTTTGATCATTCCTTATAGTGTGTAGTAATGCTCTCCATCATCGGCAATGTTCATATTGTAGTTTATTTGAAATTGTTATAAAGCTTCCCCCTCCCATCCCTTTTCAATATGTTAGGCAGCCTTCCCTCAGATCTGAAATCTGGTCAAAGTGGAACAATCTTCATTCCATCAGTAGAAGGAAAACCCTGTCGCCCTTGATGGAGGATGGCAGGTGTTTTCCTTATGCTGAGACAAGATTGTCCTTCATCTTGATTTGTCCAGACCAGCTTTCAGCTCTGAAGACAGAAGAATGACTTGTATAAAAGGGGAAGGAGGGGCACCTTTATAATATAATTTCATAGAAACTAGAGCAATATGAACATTGCCGACAGTGAAGAGCGTTACTACACAGTATAAGGAATGATCGAACCTTAAGTTATACTGAGCCATTACTAACCCTTTAATGTACCAAAGTCCAGCATGCTTCATGCTTACTACTTTGACACAAACGCTGATGAAGGTTACAATGCTCTGTGATTGGCCGACCCACATGGGCACCAGCAAGTGTTATATTACTGGCTGTCAGTCACCTGGGCTGCCTCTTCAGACACTTCTCTCATGTTCAGATCTGCAGTGGAAAGCAGGAGGAAGTGAAAGAATACAGGCAACTGAACTGGGGCTGCTACTGTTCTGTTGTTTGTGTGAAAGAGCCTTTAAAGGGCAACTATGCATGTAGGAGTGAAACCATGTAGAAAAGCCTGCCTCTATAACATACACATTGGTCAGTACTACAGTGGGACTTGTTAAAGTGGAAGTAATGATATTTACTGGTATACAGACAGAAAACACCCTGGATTCAGAAATCCAGTTACCTTGTCAGGGAAATAGGTGCTTAAACACATTATTTATATATATAATATTTTGCCGGCTATACCACACTGCTGAATTTAAGCACTTAAATGTATTAAAGCAATTCAGACAGACCCTTATTCCTATATAGTCTCCCTTTAAAAGAATCAGAACCTCAATGTCTTTTCTACAGATGTGTCCAACATAGAAATATAAATCCAATACAGTTTTTAGTATGTTTATTGATTTAACAATTTTAACTCTCTGTAATAATACTTTTTTTTAAAAAAAAATTTTCCACTACAGCCACTGTCGAATGTTACAATCCAAGAACAAATGAATGGAGTTACGTAGCGAAAATGAATGAGCCTCACTATGGCCATGCTGGTACTGTATTTGGAGGCCTCATGTATATTTCTGGTAAGTGCAACACAACGCCACACCAGCGCAGCCTATATCTTTTTGTAGTATTTTAAAACCACATTAGGTGAACTTGTTTTTGTCTGAGGGTGGGAAGGGCATTGCAGAGGAGTGGAGAAAAAGGTTTGGGTCACATTGGTGTCAGCCAAGCATGATTGGCTGACGACACCGGATAGATACAATTGCCCTTATGAATGACTTTCACATCATCTTCTTAGGTTGCCGTGAAGATGACTCTACTGCATCTTCACTGCATTCTGATAGTGAATTAAAGATAGATTCTGCTTTTGTGGTCCGTTATGCAAGGCGATAGATGGCTATATTAACAGCCGATTGACAACAGGCTGATTGCAGCATTAGGTGTAATATAATGTTAGGCGTTTAGCCTAAAACCCATGCATTATCCAAGGTTAGCTTCTGTGTTTGTGGAAATAATGTACTTTATGATACTTCTGTTTCCTTCCCCTAGTCTGAACATGCCAGTGTATTGACAGAGGGGCTGTCTAAACAATTCTAATATGCAGATACTTTACAGTGTCATTAATGGAGATGGCTTCTTGCTCTTTCACTACAGTGCCTCAACAATGGCAGTAAATGTGTAGACATCTGTCATTCCTTTTGATTAGAAAAAAAGAAAAGAAATTGGTTATTGCTTTTGACCTAACTTTCAGAGAAGCAGTTCATTTTGGGAAGAGACTGTGTTAAATCAGAAGTGGGATTAACCTTTTGAGTTCCAGAGCGGTACAAAACGCATTGCGGAGCATTGTGTTGCATACCCATCTGGCACCCAAAGGGTTAACCATCTTGGATGCCACAAAGGTCTCCAGTACATTGCAAACCTGTCTAGCATTCAAGAGTATTATTCTGTAGGTTAAATCCATTGTTTATGAAGCTTCCAGTTTGGCTGAAATAATCCTACTTTGAAACATAACGTTGTACTCATCTATACATGTAATAAAGACTGTGCAAGTGGTCCTCAATTCTTTCAAGCTGGGATGCTCATCACAGGAAGAATATTCATCTCACAATGAGGAAGTCAGTAGACCACAGCTGTGCTGCTCTCTTCAGTGGCCTGATCGAAGTGAGATTTGTGCCCTTCCTGTGATCAGCATTCCCTTCCTGGATGTGAGTGACCTGGATTTCTGTATGCTGCACATATCCTTGTGCTAATTGTTTGGCTCTGTAAAACAGAAACATGTTGAAAGACTTCTTTCATTTAGCTGAATAATCATCAAATACAACAGAACAGTCTTTATTTATTGATATGTTGTTTTGTCTTTATGATTTCTTTTTTATGGTGTTTTGTCTTTATGATTAATTAGGTTCTAGATAGCTATTCATTACCTGAAGAAATTCGGGGACAATGTCTGTGGAACATGTAAACAAACTGTTCTAAAGTAGATTTTCTTTTACAGAAATACAAGCTAATGAAATGAATTCATATTGTTTATGGTGCAAGTATATTAACTTGATTTTTATTACTTATAACGAGGTGATGTGTGATTAAATTAACTACAAATCAATTTGCAGTAGACCTATTAGTCCAGTTTTAGTAATACAAAGATGTGAGTACTTTGGTATTGATCTCTTGAAAGCTTGTCTTAAAACACAATTAGTTCAAATTAAAAAGGTGTGATCAAATACCAAAGTATTTGCATCTTTTAACTAAATACAAAGAATTTAACTCATGCACAATTAAATGGTATTGAGGGAAATTAGACCATTACTTAGGTTTGTTGATTAAACTAGCATTAAAGTGATAGTAATGGTTAATTTTAAGTTTATTTAATATTGTAGACATTAAAAAAAATTATCAATGTAAGTCTTATCTCTTAAACCTTTATGGATTGAGAGAGATAACTTGCTAAAGTCACATTTTCCTGGCTGTTTTACTCAAGTCTGCCATCTAGCTGACAGCTGCAGATTCCAGTCATTTGACCAGACAGAGGCTCTTCAGCAGAGCTGAAATCGCGCTATTTAGAAATAAATACTTCATTGGACTGGCCTGCAAAGTGTGCTTGCAAGCCAGGCACACTTTGTAGACCATTCCAAATTAAGTATTTATCTTTAGATATCGTTATATCGGCGCTGCTGAAGAGCCACATATGATCAAGCAACCAGAATCTGCTTCTGACAGCTTTATAGCTCATCAAGCAGAAAGGGGAGGGACCAGAGAACTTTATTTTCTTGTCTCTCAAACCATAACGGTTTGAGAGATACGAATAAGTGCAAGTACTCTCTTTTAATTGTATATACCATATAGTTAATACTTGTTTTTTCTGGCATTACTATCCCTTTAATTAATTACCTATTTTGTCTTTTCCTATATGCATATTACAGGTGGAATTACTCATGATACCTTTCAGAAGGAACTAATGTGTTTTGACCCAGACACTGATAAATGGACTCAGAAAGCTCCAATGACCACAGTCCGTGGGCTGCACTGCATGTGTACAGTTGGAGATAAACTTTACGTCATTGGTGGGAATCACTTCAGAGGAACTAGTGATTACGATGACGTTCTCAGCTGTGAGTACTACTCTCCATCGCTGGATCAATGGACTCCAATTGCTGCAATGTTACGTGGACAAAGTGATGTTGGGGTGGCTGTTTTTGAAAGTAAAATTTATGTGGTTGGAGGATATTCTTGGAACAACAGGTGTATGGTTGAAATAGTCCAGAAGTATGACCCAGAGAAAGATGAATGGCACAAAGTGTTTGATCTGCCAGAATCCCTTGGGGGCATCAGAGCTTGTACTCTTACAGTTTTTCCACCAGAGGACAACAGTTGTTCACCATCTCGGGAATCTCCTCTGTCAGCACCTTGAAGACTAAAAGATGTTGTAATATCTTTGCACTGCGTCATCATGGATTCGTTCAGTTTCCTCCAATAGTATCAAACAAGCTTGGCCAACAGGAATTGGCAAACCAACTTCAATAAAGACTATCTCTGTTTTTACTGCTCATTTGGCTTAGGTTATTTATCAAAAATATTAAATTGTTAAATCTATTTAAAAAGGCCAGATGTTTAGCAAAATAAAAAAATGATAGTCGATCAAAATGTTTCAGTTAGGTACGTATTTAATGTTGTTGTATGACACTCTTTGGTTTATAAATGCCATTTAAGCAGCAGGTGAGGCTTACTGCAGGTTCATCTCTTTAAAACCACCTTGTAATGGCTTAATTTCCTAATCGCCAGTGAGGGGAACCTCTTTCAGTTTAAAATGTTGGGGGTGGGGGCAGTCTACACCCTTAGGCCCTTCAGCTGTTGGGGACTGCAACTCCCATCATCCTCAGCCAATGAACGACTGGCTGAGGATAACGTGAACTATAGTTTCCAACGGCTAGAGTGCTGAATGTTGCGTACCCCATGTCTACTACCATCAAATGTCAGCTGACATATCTACTTAAGCACTTTGTTAAATGTGTTCTTTTCAAGTTGAGAAAAACATTTCCTGTCTAAGAAATAAGAACTTGTTGTACCTTAACCCTTCGAGTGCCGGAGGGGTACGCAACATATTGCAGAGCAGTGCCATTGCTTACTCCTCTGGCACTTGAAGGGTTAACACTCCAGTTACCAGTTTACCTATTTAGAGAGGTAATGGTTACAACACTCTATTTAAAATGTATTGATATGTCCCGTCACTCTATATCGCCCTCTTTAGAGAGGGGGGAAAAAAAAATCCCTTAACTGCTAAATAAAATGAGGATAACACTTTTTGTATGAAATCCTGCCTCCCCCATAAACCTTTGTCCCCTCTCTAATAAATTGATTGTATCTGTTAGTCCTTTTGCCTTCAAGATTAAATTTAAAATAAATTATTCTCATTGCATTTTTTTTTTATTAAGTTGAAAAATACCCCCACAGACAGCCAAATTAGATTTGATAATGAGATAAGGGCTAGACCTATTAACCTTTTGAGTGCCAGAGCGGTATCTCATTGGATTCACCTGCCACTCAAAGGGTTACTAAAGAAAAACGATCACAAGAACAAGGAAAGTATGTAAGTCTTTATGTGCAGAAGAAAAGTAGAGTAATTCTGGAGCAAATCCAGCTGCACCATAGGGGGCAAATAAATATCCCCCAGATTCCCATTGATGTAAAGGTGGGTTTAAAGGGGAACTATCACCTCTAAACAAGTTTACCTCATTGCCATCCTAATATAGTGAAAAGCTTTATTCGTTTTTTATTTTTTTAAATGCATGCTGTTGCGAAATTTACATTATTAAAAATGAGCCGTGGCCTTACATCTGGACAGACTGCAGTTACAGCTCTGCACCGCAGCCTGTCAGTCTTCTTCTGTTCCTCCCCAAGTATGGTCGTGTCCCAACCTCCTCTGATGACAGAAGATTTCTCCATGTAAGCTGGTTGGAACGTGACAATACTTGGGGAGGAACAGAAGAAGACTGACAGGCTGCAGCGCAGAGCTGTAACCACAGTCTGTCCATTAGTAAGGCCACGGCTCATTTTTAATATTGTAAATTTCGCAAGAGCATGCATTTTATACAAAAAAAAAACAAAAAAAAAACACGATTAAAGGTTATTGCTACATGAGGATGGCAATGAGGTAAACTTGTATAGGGGTGATGATTCCCCTTTAAAGAGGAACTACCACCCCGCAAAAACGTAATCTTATTTTAGTCTTCATCTGGCGACTAGTGCTTAGCGCTAGTCGCCAGAAATATTACCCGGTTTACAAGATTTTCTACTTATTCGGAGGCTGACAGTAGCAGGAAGCACAGACATCTTGCCATAGTGATGTCCATGCGCCTGCGCTATCAGTCCCTTTTGGAGCCGGCCGGCTCCAAAAGGGATTGACATCGCAGGCGCACGGACGTCACTATGGCAAGATGTCCGTGCTTCCTGCTACTGTCCGCCTCAGAGTAAGTAGAAAATCTTGTAAACCGGGTAATATTTCTGGCGACTAGCGCTACTAAGCACTAGTCGCCAGATGAAGACTTAAATAAGATTACGTTTTTGTGGGGTGGTAGTTCCCCTTTAAAGCAGAACTTTCACCCTGTATCAAGTCCCCCCACAATCTTTAAGCATATTGCGATTAACTGCCTAACAGTGATATTATCCGGAGCAAGTACCAAGTTCTGAAGTAATCCTCCTTGTTCTGAGACTGGCAGCCAGGCATGCACGCAGTCATCTTGGCTTAGAGACGTCTGTACACCTGCACTGTCTGTCCCAGTCTCCTCTAGGAGGCATTGCATGGTACCTTAAGGTACCGGAAGGGACTGACAGTGCAGGTGGCTCTACAGGAAGAAGCCTGGCTATCGGTCTGGGAAAAAGGAAGGATTACTTCAGATTGTGGTACTTGCGTGGGATAATATCCCTGTTATGAAGCTAATCGCAATATGCGTAATGATAGTGGGGGGACTTGATATAGGGTGGAAGATCCACTTTAACTCTTTGAATTCTTCAGAGGTCTCTTGTGCATTTGTTCACAATGCTTTAAGACCTCTCTAGCATTCAAGGGATTAAAAAAGCCATATTTCAGTCAATCATAATTATTTCCTTGTAGAGCAGTGTGTTATCCCCACAATTATTCAATTTTTCTTTTGCACATAAGGGCCATCCCTCTACTGTGTTACAGTAACTTCCATATAATTTATTCAATGTACAGTCTCCATTAAGGTTATTTAGCACAAAATGCAGCTCATCCTGGAGAGCTGCTTTTGCTCAGTGAAAGACTCCCATGTTTTATCTTCCTTTCTTCAATAAAAAAAAAACTGCAATTATATAGAGTGAGATACTTCATTAATATAGCTTCCTATTCTATGTCCTGTCTGTTGCCTGGATACATTGTGTTTGTGGGTTAGCTAGCTGCATTTGCTAGGAAAGCAATGTACAAATAGGTACAGTGACCTACATTTGAGATACTTCTGTATTTTTTGTGAGTTTCCAGTAGACTGTAGAATGCAGTATATAAGGGATTGTGTATGTATTACAAAATTTCATCATGGGTCAGCTTGAATGGAAAATGCCAACAATTGCTCTTGGTCTTTTGCATATCAAAGAGGTATTCACTGCATTGTGTTGCAGTTCATTGGGTACACCTCGGTCATCCTTGGTCCAAGCACTAAAAACCGTAACTGTGACTAAGACATGCCTAGCTCTACTTCTTACCACTTCAGAACAGACCTAAATGACGAGTGCCTAGTCTTTGTAAGAATGTAGACTGAAACAATTAGCACTATATTAAAACAGATCAAAAGTCAGTTAACACAGTAAATAAAAATAAGTGACTTGTCTTTGGAGGGCCATACAAAACAGAGGAGAATTATTTAATAGCACCAAACCTTAACCCTAAGAGATGCAAGATGGGAATGTCATTAGGTGGTGTCTGAGGGACACTGATAGGCGACATGCACCAATGAAAGTTCAAACTTGACTTTTATTTGTACACTCTTTTAAAAAAGACAAATAACAGACACGTATTCTCTCATTAGTGTACCACAAATCACTTGTTGTACACTTAAACGGAGATAGTGTATGCAGTCACTCCCAAAATAATTTAATCTTCACAGATATGAGATGGAATGACTCTAATTAGTATCCATACTATTATATTATGAGCATCCGGATGTATAGGATACTACAATGCTCATAAGATTCAATAAGGCTGTGAACATTGGGTTTTCAAACACTGAGCTCTTCTCATTTTCACTCGCAACCTTATTGAATCTTATGAGCATTGTAGTATCCTACACATCCAGATGCTCATAATATAATAGTATGGATACTAATTAGTCATTCGATCTCACATCTGCGAAGATTAAATGATTCTCAGAGTGACAGCATACTCTGTCTCCTTTTTTTCATGTTATATGCATTTACGTGTACAACAAGTGATTTGCGGTATCTGCCACAGCTTCAAACACAAGCCTTGCAGATATGATACATAGAAGACCCAAACACAAGAAAGCACCCAATGACATAATATGTAACTGATAGAACAATGGACATAAAAGATTCAAAAATTTCACTCACATGTAGTTATGGTCAGAGAGCTGGTACCAGTCTATCTGACAATCTGACCTGTGGAGAAGTTATATCCGTCTCCGCTCGGAGGGCTGTCAATCAACTGACAAGACAAACTGCTCCGGACAAATGGCTGGGTCCAAGAAGCCAAGTTTATTCAATAAAATACTTGTATAAAAAACATTAATAAAATAATGTGTGATCTATAACGCAAACACGTTTCACAGCAATGAGGCTGCTTTATCAAAGCTTAAAAACTGATCTGAAAGCTAGCAAGGACCAAACACAAGCCGCACACATAAGCAGAATCAGCCTAGTGAGAGGGCAGGGGGAACGCTTCAATGCGTTTCTCCCCAATTGTCATGGGATTTTTCAAGATGAAAGTGTAGTCATCCCATCCTTCCCTAAATATTTTCAAAAGGAAATTCTACCTTTCTACACTCCTGCAATCACAATAACCTATTCGTTAATCTTAAAGGGATCTAGGGTGTTGTGGCGAAAACACTGAGCAGACCTGGAATTCCCCAAATCGATATTATGGGTACAGTGTATGTGATGATGGTAAACCCTTAAACAATCCAAGATAAGCACAAACATGAACTATATAGTATCATAAACTGGAGACACTTGCAGGGAGATCATAGGAACATATTGAACTTTACTTTCTCATTCAGCCCGTGGTTAAAAATCTGTCTCGTTTCTTTCTGAAGTAGGTCTTTATCTATGGCTCCTCTTTTTAGGTTCTTTTGAAACTGTGACATCCACATTGCCTGCAAATCCTCAGGAGATCCAGCATGCATCTCCCAAAAAGTCATGGCAATGGGGCTTTCCAGCCTTTTATTGTTAACTAGTTGAACAGCCCGTTACAAGGGCCACAGTGCCTCTGGCAGCCGGTCGCGGGGCAGTCACACGCAGTGGAGACTGCCCGCGCCTCGGCTGATACAGAGCCTCTGGCAGCCGGTCTCGGGGCAGTCACACGCAGTGGAGACTGCCAACGCCTTGGCTGATACAGAGCTGGACGCTCCTTCGGAGCGCCCAGCTCTGTATCAGCCGCGGCGCGGGCAGTCTCTACTGTGCATGACTGCCGCACACGCAGCAGTGTCTACTGCGCATGTCAGGCGTTACACACAACTTGGCGAATTATTATATAGGATATCCTCTAAATGTTCAAAGATCTGGATTTTGTTTTTATGGGGATCTTTGGGAGAGGTGCTGATAGTGTCTTGTGTGATTGGACAGTACTTCTGGTCATGTTCTGATGGGGTAGTATTGTGATAGATACTACTTTTGTAAGATGTATTTAAAATACTTTATTAAAATTTGGCAGAATTGTGAGTGCCTGTGTAAGATTATCTATTTTTCTTATTTTTTTTTTTCTTTTCTTCCACTTGTATTTAGGATGCATTTCAGCTTCAAGCAAATCCCATTTCTCTGCTGTCCAATGTACAACACAGGAACCATGCAGTAAATTATCCTCTGCCCAGGAGGGCAGGACACTTGCCTAAAAAGTCTCTGGAGGTGGAGACTCCCTACTCCAATTTATCCCTACCTTAAATGCTCTGTTTTAAGTGATCTCAAACGAGAAGCATCAGGGCAAGGATTCTTAGCCTTCATTTTGTTTTCTTAACTTATATGGGGCTGTGTAATAAAAACTGCATAATTTTAAATTCGGTAGAACAAAAAGGCTCAAGTCCAAGTTTAAAGTGGAATTTTCACGTCTGCATGAATGGGTCTCTATCCTTTCTCAATCATCAATCGTCTTCCGCTATGTGTTTTAAATATTTCAGTCATAAATTGATCTAAGTCTTGCAAGAGAGAATAGAAGTTTGTACCTCTGAACATCTTCTGCGGCAAAATCTGTACCACTCCGTACCTTAAGGTAACCAAGTCACGCCTACAGGGTATACGGCCGTAGTAATTCATTTGCATGCACGCCTTACGAGCATGCACAGCAAAAAAAAAAAAAAAAAATCATGGAGCATATTCGAGGTGAGGTCTTAACAACAATTTGTACAATGGCAAAATGTTACCCACCCTTCCTCTAATGCCCCTTTTTATGCCATAAAGGACTTTGCTTGCCTTTGCTACTTCTGTTTGACACTGGTCACTGTTTCGAAGGTTGTACTTAACAAGGACACACAGAGCTTTTTCTATCAGCTAGCATTGAAATTTTCTCTTCTCAAATGCATGTTACACTTTTCCCACATTAACTATCATATTCCATTTCTTTGCCCAATCTGCCATTTTATGTAAATCCTTCTGTATTGAACAAACCTCCTGCTCTGATTTATTATCCTGCATAATTTAGTGTTGTCTGCTCATATTTAAGTTTTGCTTTCTATACCATTTCCTGGTCAGTTATAAACATGTTTAAAAAAATAATCAGGGGACCCAGTAGTGAACCATGAGGTACTTCACTCTCAACTTTAATTGTAATGGATAATTTTCCATTTACAACACACTGTTCCTTATCCTTCAACCAGTTTTCTATTCAGGTGCAAAGGTTGTCCCCTAGCCCCAATTTCCTTATTTTATATACACCAGCCTTCAGCGTGGCACTGTATCAAATGCCTTTGCAAAATCTAGATATACTGTATGTACTGTACTATACTACTGTGGGCTTTTAAGGGACCCAGGTCTGCTAGAAGATGGCTTTCTCTTACTTCCATTATGGAATACAAGTATCATGGGGTTGATATATGTCCTACCCTCAACTAGAGGACAGGATATATATCAAAAGACATTCTTGTGGGTGGAGACTCCCACCTACTCCTTCAGCTCCGCCCTAGCCCCACCTCCACTATGAATGTGTCCTGAAGAATACACACACTTTAGTAGTTTTTTTAAATATTTTATTGTTTTCATATTAGACATAGGGTTGTCTAAATTCCCCCATTACTGGGGCTTCCCCTGGAGTGAATTGACCAGTTTATAGGTGCTGTGTGGACCTTTGCAGCCCTGTGGAGGGAATCTTTCAGGCAAAGTTTTCCCTCCTGAAGACTGGCGAGTAACCCTTTCACTGTCTTGTTCCACATTGTCCCAGTACTGTGCCCATCCACACAGAGGCTATTCTGAGTCCTTGTAGGGTAATTTATTATGCTATTTCTATACTTTCCCCATGGTTAAGTCTTTCTCTACTGGTTTTCACTACTTTGGGGTTGTTGTAGGTTTGTTTTCACCTTCCTTTATACTAAGGTCTTCTTTTTAGACTACCCTCACATGTCCCCTCTGGTTTTTTGGTCTTGGGAAACTTTATTCATTTTGACTGAATCTGTGTTGTTGCCCCTTTGAGAACTGGTTGCCACGCCACTGCCATCTTTGCTCTATTAACTTCTATGAGCGAACTTCTGTGGGACATAACTCTCCAAGTGTTTGACGCACAAGTCAGAGTGGGCACTTTCTTCTGGTCTCCTCACGCTCTTTCATCTGATTCATGTCCTGAGTGTCTTGGGGGCCTGTGGTGATCCATGGATGGAGTTGTAGGCTTTACTAGGCAACACCAACTGAGAAGACTACATTTCTCAGAATGCACATCTCGTGGGATTTCTTCCGATTGGCTGCCTGTTTTGCTGTCACCATTTTACTTCTCTCTTGCATATGCCACGCAGAGGCAGGCTCTCCTTCTCCAGATTAAAACTTTGCCTGCCATATAGGTGACTTTTGTGGGCTTTCTAGGGTGATGTATTAATCTGGGGATATTATTTTCTTGTTTTATACTAGTTTGAGACACTTTTACTGTCAGGATGTCAGATTCTAAGGCTCATGGTAGTAAATCCAAGACTAAGGACTCATGGGTGTCCGTTACCACCCTTGCTTACTGTTCCTCATGTCAAACGGGGCTTCTTAGTGAGTATTCTGGATCTCTCTGCCCCTCATGTACTGTGGCACCTAATACTTCACCGGGGCACTACAGCACTGAACAAGAGCCAGTTTAGGTAAAAACTCTTCTGTCCTCAGTAGCACAAATTCCAGTCTCCCTTCAAGGGGTTCTCCAATCCTGGAAGCCCCCCTAATGCCACTCGTGACCAGATGCTTCTGGATGAGTGGAACACTCCAGAAGAACTGCTCTCTGTTATTGAAAGGTTATCTAAACTGTACCCTTATTCAGAGGCAGCTTTAGAGCAGTGGGCCTCTCCTCCAACTGTAGATCCACCTGTTCTCCAGGTTGGCTAAATCTACTGCCTTACTGTTGGCAGATGCAGTTGGACTCAGAGATCCAGTGGACAAGAGACTGGATTATATTCTCAGGGCCAACTTTGCAGCCACTGGCACGCCACTTAGACCTATGTTCGGTTCTGCCTTGGTCAATATGGCAACTGCCTTTCGGAGTGAACAGCTTATGTAGGCTGTACGTGCCAAGGTTTCCAGGGATGACTTGTTGGTTCTTTTGACCAACATTAAATAGGCCAACACATTTGGGTCTGAGGCTGTTTTAGAGGTAGTCAGGTTGTCTGCCAAGGCCTCTGCCTTTGTGGCTTAATATTTGGTCTGCTGATCAATCCTCCAAAAAGTCACTGGTTTCCTTGCAAGTCCCTCTTTGGGCCTGAACTGAAGCGGAGCAATAGTGATGCTACTGGGGGCAAGAGCACTCAGTTGCCTCAAATGTCCAGCAGTGACGAGGAAAGGTTGCAAGCTTCACAGGCCTCCTACGGGTACCAAAAGGGCCAAAAAAGGTTTCTGGAAGCAGTGGACTTACTGCTAGCCAAGGAGGTTCTGATCCCAGTTCCTTCCCCAGAGCGCGGTTCAGGTTTCTTTTCCAATCTTAACTGTAGTCCCAAAGAAGGAAAATGACTGTCATCCCATCTTGGACCTGAAATGTCTCAACAAATGTGGTGACTACGCACTTCAAGATGGAATCTTTGCATTCTGTCATCGTAGTGGTGTACCCATGGGAGTATCTGGCATCTCTAGATTTTCAGGGTGCATATCTACACATCCCCATTCACCCAGACAGCCAGTGCTATCTGCATTTTGTCTACGGCTTGGATCTCTACTAGTTCACAGCTTTGCCATTTGGCCTTAGTGGCCTTCATTCACACCAGAGGCATTTCTATGACAACATATCTGGAAGATCTTTATCAAAGTTCCTTCAGTGAAGCTTCTGGCCCAGCGCATCAAAGACTGTGGACAGTTTCTGGTCCACCATGGGCAGATCCTGAAAAAGTTGAAGTCCTCTCAGTACCTTCCCGAGAACTGGTGTTCCTGGGGATAAGGTTTGATATCTGTCTAGGGAAAGCTTTCCTGCTGCAGGAGAATATTTCTCTGGTGATGCGGGTGGTGTCGCAGGCCTGGAGTTGCCCTCGGCCACAATCAGGGAGTATATGAGAATGTTGGGCAAGCTAGTGTCAACACTGGAGGCTGTGCCTTACTCTCAGGTACACGAGGGAACTTCAAAGGCATGTCCTCCAGATTTGGTTAGGGATTCTGGGCCACCTGGACCATCAGATCTCTTTCCCCAGAGGCCCACCAGGACCTTCAGTGGTGGTTTTGTTGGTGTAACCTGGAACAGGGGAAACCCTTTGTGATACTGGAATGGACTCTGATCATGACAGATGCCAGCTTGAGCAGCTGGGGTGCGGGTTCCGGACCACTTGGGGGTCCTGGGCAAGTGGACTGCAGTGGAGTCACTTCAGTCCATCAAGGTTCTTGAACTGAATTCGATAACCTGGCCCTTGTGTACTGGACCTCGTATTTGAGAGAAAAGCCAGTGGGGGTTCAGTAGGACAATGTCACAGCCGTGGCATACATAAACTGTCAAGGTGTCACTCAAAGTACCGCAAACTGGTTCAAGGTAAGATGCATTCTAGGCTGGGCAGAGGCCCACACTCTGGCCATCTCTGTTGTGCACATTGCATGATTAGAAAACGTGCTGGCAAACATTCAAGTCACGAAGACTTGGAGCCCAGAGAGTCTGGAGGCATTTTACCTGATTGTGCTATGGTGGGGTGTGCCCATAGTAGATCTCATGGCCCCCAGAGACATCAGGAAGGTTCAGACCTTCTACTACTGGAGGGGAGATCCTCAGGCCTTCTCCACGGATGCCATGTCAATTCCATGGAACTTCCATCTAGCTTAAGTCTTTCCTCCAATCTCTCTCATTCCCTGGGTACTCTGGAACATCAAGATGGACAGAGCAACTGGGATTCTGTTCGCCCCTTACTGGTCTCTGAGGTGGTGGTTTGTGGACCTGTTCAGTCTTTCCATTCAGGACTAGCTTCACTTTGCTTCCAGGCCAGACCTGGGTACCAATGGAAAGAGGATGTGGAAAAGATGGCTTTGGCGACATAGCTGTTGAAGCCCATATCTTGAAGAGAAAAGAGTTCTCTACTGAGGTAATTTTCTCCATGATTCAAGCCCACAAGCCTGTCTCTTCCAAAGCGTATAATAGGATTTGGTCTCTTTCATTCTTGGTGTGTGGAGAGGTCTCTGTCATTGCAGGAATTTGACTTTCCTTTGGTGTTATCCTCTCTCCAGGATTGCATGCACAAGGGGCTAAGCTTGTGCTCCTTGAAGGTTCAGATTTCTGCGCTTTCTGTGTTCTTTCAAAGACATATTGCAACCATTCCGGATGTCAAGGTGTTCTTTCAGGGGGTGGCTCATGCCTATCCTACCTTTAAGCTCCTTCTCCTCTGTGGGACCTTATTTTTTTCTGGGGGGTTTACAGAGGCCTCCCTTTGAACCCCCTATTACTATTCCTCTGCGTCAGTTGACACTTTTTTTTTTTTTTTTTTTTTTTTTTTTTGGGCAGTGGTCTCCATTCTCAGGGTTGCTGAACTCCAAGCTTGGTCTTGCAAACCAACTTTTCTGTTTTTCTCACAAGGTCAGGACAGTTCTTCTAAGGTTTTAGAGTTCCACACCAATAAAGCTATATTAGTGCTGCCTTTCTGCTCTGACTAAAAGTCTGACAAGGAGAAGGGTCTCCATTTATTGGATGTGGTACATTGCCTTAAGTTTTATGTGCTCCATACTGATTCTTTCCGTAAGGCTGACTCTTTTTGTCATGCCTGAGGGTTCTAAGGATGGAAGACCTGCATCCAAGGTAACTATTGCCTCTTTGATCAAGGCTACCATATGCCAGGTGTATGGACTCTGAAAGAAATCTGTTCCCTTCAAGGTCACAGCATATTCCACTAGGTCTGTGGGGCATCCAGGTCCTACAAGAATTATGCCTGTCTTGAACAGTTGTGCAAGGCAGCAACTTGATCCTCCATGCAAAACTTTACAAAACACTACCGTGTTGATTTTCTGGCTTCAGCTAAAGTTGGTTTAAAATGGAAGGTCCTTCATACAATCCTGCCTGTCTAGGGACTTTAGTTGTTTTCTTCATTACTGTTGTTCAGACGTTTTAACAATGTTGGCTCTTGTTCTTGTGTGCTGTGTTTCTTCAGTGTCCATAGAACCTTTATTCTGTTTGGGCTGTTCTGATTCTCGATAGTCTTTGTGAACGCTGGTATCATGGGGACAGGTGTAAGGTCCTTTCTCCTTCTTCCCACCCTTGGATCTTAGTGTTTGTATTTCACTGTCGTCCAAAACAGGTTACTGGTACACTGGGAGGCGATCCGCCCCTTTAAGTAGGCAGGAACATTCTCTAAATGTATGCAGGGGGCGGAGCCTCCCCTCCCTCTTAGGCTGCACCTCAGTCAGAACAAGCCAGAATGATTTGTTCCTTGGTGTGTTCACACCAGGCAGAGAACAGCTCTCTTCAAGTTTTAGTTTCTTTGTTATTTTTACAAATATGGAATACCACCATTAGGTGGGTTACCAAGGCTGTCAAATGCCCTCTTTAAAGTGGATAGCACAGCTTCCAGGGTACTTCTGGTGGACCTTTTGCCCTGATGAGGGAATAACTTGATTTCAAGTATTTCCCTGGGGATTATCCTCTGTGGTAATTCTTTTCTTATCTTGGTAACCTGAAGACAGAAGTCCTGCAGAAAGGTGAGCCACCCTTTGAATGCCGAAGGTCCACTTGTCCCTCAGTGTCCCTTCATTGGGCTTGTACTTGGGAGTTCTCATTGTGCACTCCAGCACTCATTGGGTGTTTTTATATATCTTGCTAATGCAATGTATCTGTGTATGTCTGAGTTTTGGAGCAGTTTATGTGGGATTTAACCCTTTCTCTGCTGGGTTTTCCAATTTTATGGGCATTTTCAACTTTTGCCTTGGTTGGGTAATGTTTGCTTTCATAGTACATATGTTTTCTATGTGTTATGAAACTTTTACTTTAAGAGAGAAGTTTATTAGAAATAATGTTCCGCGCCTTTAAGCGCGCTTTTCCCGCATAGACACCATTGCTCCTTTACTCTCTATGGGCTTACACTGTGTGGGACGTATCTCTGGAACTGCTTCACATAGCGACTTCAGAGTGGGCTCATTTTATTTGTCTTCCCTTGCTCTATCATCCAGTTGTATGTTTGAGTGTGTTGGGGGATTCGGGGGGCTTCGGGCACTGTTTTGGGGTACTTGATGAGGAAAACTACGCTTCCCATGAGCGCTCGGTTCGCGCTCTTTTTCTGATTGGCTCCCGTTGCAGCAGCCATTTTGTGAGTTCTTCTCATCGAGTATACTACGCAGGGACTGGACCTTCTCTCTCTCCTCTGCTGATTAACCCTTCGCTTGCCAGGTAAGTTTAGTTTTAAACGTTTCTGGGGTGAATATTTAATCTTTCACACTTTAATTGGGTGATTCCTATCTGTGGAGTATATCTGACGCTGTGAGCATGTCTACTCCACTTGAGCCTGGGACTAGACCTAAGACGAAGGAGGATGGGGTATCTGTCTCCCCCATTGCGTTTTGCTCCTCCTGTCACGCAGGGCTAGAGAATTTTCTGGTCATTTATGCCCAACTTGTGTGGAAGGTCATGGCAGCAACCCAGGGCCTTCCAGTCACACTATTGAGCCAACATGGGTGAAAGAGTTCAAGGCTGCAACTAGGGATCTCAGATCCACTCTTCAGCTCTTTCCCTCGCAGGTTCAGGGGGCTCTTCAAGTATGACAGACCCCCTCCACTGTCAGGACCTCCCTGCCCAAGCCACACGGAGCTCCTGACGTCTCTGATTCTTCTGAAGAAGAATTTTTGCAGGATTCTGATGTTGAGGATGGTACAGTTATTGAGTCTACCAGATCGGTTGGGGACCCTTTTGAATGTGATCCTGAACTCTCTGCTGAGGGTTTGATCAGGGCTGTGCTGACCACCCTCAATCTTCCCTTGTGTCAGGAATCTACTCTTGACCCAACGGACGTGTTTCAGAAACCTTCTAAGGCTGTTACATGTTTTCCTACTAATCCTACTCTTGAACGCTTAGTCTCTGATGCGTGGAAAAATCCTGATAAGTCCTTTTCAGTCTCAAAAAAGTTTGCCAAACTTTATCCTTTTCATGAGACTGAACTGGCTAAATGGGTTCATCCTCCTAAGGTGGATGCTCCAGTTTCTAGGTTGTCTAAATCTACTGCTTTGGCTGTATCTGATGCTTCTGCTTTACAGGATTGGACGGACAAAAAGTTAGAGACTTGTCTTAAGTCTATTTTTGCCTCTATTGGTACTGCCATGCGTCCAGCTTTTGCTGTGGTGTGGGTTAACCAGGCCATTGCGGTCTGGACTGAACAGCTTACTGTGGCGGTTCGCCAAGATGCGCCAGTGTCAGAGCAGTTGCAACTCCTTGCTAATATTTCTAAAGCTCAGAATTATGTTTCTGATGCTGCTTTTGACGCAGTTCGCATGATGGCGAGGGCCTCCACTTCTTCTGTGGTGGCTAGACGCGCTCTTTGGCTAAAAATTTGGTCTGCTGACACCGCTTCCAAGAAAGTTTTGCTTTCTTTGCCCTTTCAAGGGACTTCCCTGTTTGGATCTGAGCTAAAGGAATTGATTAGCGAGGCTCCTGGAGGTAAAAGTACTCTTCTACCCTCAGTCTTTAAAAAGAAATTCCCAGCTAAACGCTATCGGTTCTTTCATTCCTTCCAAACTGAGACACACCCCGCGTCCCAGGCGGTTCCACCTGCTCCGCGCACCTCCTCCAAGCCCAAACAGTCCTGGAAGCCCAAAGTTGCCCCCAAGGCCAAGGCTTCCAAAACTGCTTCGGCATGACTCGCCGAACCCGGGTCCGCATCCGGCTGTAGGTGGGCGTCTTCACATCTTTCGCCGGGTTTGGGACGATTCAGTGGCGGACCCTTGGGTTCTTCAGGTGGTGTCAGAGGGATACAGGTTCCCTTTCTTTTCTCTTCCTCCCTTTCGATTCCATTTTACTCGTCCTTCTCAGGACCCCACAAAAAGGCGTCTGTTCGACTATATTCAGGATCTTTTGGACAAAGAAGTCCTGGAACCAGTTTCTCTAGAGGACACAGGTTCAGGATTCTATTCCAACCTGTTAGTTGTGGCCAAAAAGGACGGTGGAGCTCGTCCTATTTTGGACCTCAAAGATCTCAATTCCTTTGTTGTGAGTACCCACTATCGACAGGAATCTCTGCGCACTGTTATAGCTGCTATGTCTCCGGGGGAATTCCTTGCCTCCCTGGATCTTCAGGATCCATATCTGCACATCCCTATCCATCTAGAGAGCAGGCGGTATCTCAGGTTTGCCTGCCACAGAGGTCATTTTCAGTTTTCGGCTCTTCCCTTTGGACTGACAACAGCTCCGCAGGTTTTTCAGCGAGTCTTGGGAGCTTTGATAGCAGTAATCCATCGGGATGGCATCAGAGTGACTCCCTACATGGACGATTTACTCTTGAAAGCTTCATCAACGGAGATCCTTCACCAGCAGGTTCAGGCTTGCATTCAGACACTCACTCGCCACGGATGGATTGTGAATCTGGACAAGTCAGACTTGGTTCCATCTCAACAGATAATCTTCCTGGGTCTCCTGTTCGACACTCAGCGGTGCATGGTGTTTCTACCAGAGGAGGTGGCTCATCAGATTGCTCTCAGAGTATCAAAGATTCTGGCTCTCGAGCGGATTCCAGTGCCGAAATTGACTTCTCTGGTGGGGAAATTCATTTCCACAATAGAGGCGGTGCCATTTGCTATGGCGCACACACCAGGGAACTTCAGAGGTTTGTGATCCAGACGTGCAGGAATTGTCCAGACCATCTGCAGCTATCAGTCTCTCTACCTCCTCATGTCGAGTTGAGCTTGGAATGGTGGTTGGATCTGTCTCATCTCCTGAAAGGGAGATCCTTCCAGATACCTTATTGGACCGCGGTCACGATGGATGCTAGCCTCCTGGGATGGGGGGCAGTGTTGGGTCGCTTCAGTGCCCAGGGGAAGTGGGGATTGGAGGAATCTCTCCTCTCCATCAACATTCTGGAACTATATGCCATCTTCCTTGCCCTGACACATTGGGAATCTCAACTGGAGGGTTGTCCAGTCAGAGTGGAGTCCGACAACGCCACCGCAGTGGCCTACATCAACAGGCAAGGCAGAACAAGAAGTATCGCCGCATGGTTAGAGGTCAAGGCCATTTTGTCTTGGGCGGAAGCTCATGTTCCCGTCATCTCAGAGGTACACATTCCAGGCGTAGACAACGTCATGGCAGACTTTCTCAGTCGTCACACAGTCGACAGCGGAGAGTGGGCTCTTCATACAGAGGTGTTTCACCTTCTAACCCAGATGTGGGGGGGTTCCTGTAGTGGATCTGATGGCAACCAGGCACAACAGGAAGGTTTCAGTGTTCTGCTCTCGGTGGAGGGATCCACTGGCCCTGGCAGTGGACACCTTGTCAATCCCTTGGGAACTCTCCCTAGCCTACATCTTCCCTCCTCTTCCACTGTTGATCAGAGTCATCCAGAAGCTGAAGATGGAGCGTTGTCCAGTTATTCTAATCGCTCCGAATTGGCCTAGTCAGTCCTGGTATCCGGATCTGATGGCAATGTCTGTAGCGGAGCCCTTTCCGCTTCCCTCTCATCCAGATCTTCTGCTACAAGGCTACCAGTGGAAGGAGGATGTTCATCGTCTTCATTTAATGGATGGAGGTTGAATCCTCCATTTTGAAGAAAAAGGGTTTTTCCTCTTCTGTGGTGTCTACGATGCTACGCACTCTCAAGCCTGTGTCTTCTATCACAGAGTCTGGTCAACTTTTGTTGCATGGTGTGCTGATAGGGATCTATCGCATGATTTTCATCTTCCTACTGTCCTGGCCTTTTTACAGGATGGTGTTGATAAGGGACTCAGTCTGAGTTCTCTCAAGGTTCAGACTTCAGCGCTCTCTGTCTTTTTCCAGGAGCGCATTGCCGTTATTCCTGACGTCAACGTTTTCTTCCAAGGTGTGGCTCATGTTCTGCCCGCTTTCAAGAGTCCGGCTCCTCAGTGGGACTTTAATCTAGTTCTGGGGGTTCTCCAACGACCCCCCTTTGAGTCCTTGGCTACTATTCCTTTACGCCTTTTGACCTGGAAGATGGCCTTCCTTTTGGCTATTGTATCAGTTCGCCGGGTGGCAGAATTACAAGCCTTGTCTTGTAAACCTCCTTATCTGGTGTTCCACAAGGATAAGGCTGTGCTTCACACTTCCAAGGAATTTTTGCCTAAGGTTGTCTCCGAATTTCACATCAATCAGAAGATTGTGGTGCCCTCTTTTTGCCCTAACCCTTCCTCTGACAAGGAGAGGGATCTTCATTTGTTGGATGTAGTGCGTTGTCTCAAATTTTATGTTCATCGCACTGAGTCTATCAGGAAGTCTGACGCTCTGTTTGTCATTCCTGAGGGGCCTAGGGCAGGGAGACCGGCATCCAAGGTGACCATTGCATCTTGGATAAAATCTACTATTCGTAAGGTTTACGAATTGCGGAATAAACATGTGCCCTTTCGGGTCACTTCTCATTCTACCAGATCAATTGGGGCCTCTTGGGCCTATAAGAATCAAGCGTCTGCTGATCAGCTGTGCCGGGCGGCCACTTGGTCCTCTGTGCACACGTTTTCAAAGCACTACCGTGTGGATGTGCTGGCCTTGGCTGATGCCAGCTGTGGGAGGAAGGTCCTGGAGGCAGTTTTGCCTGTATAGGATCTTCTGAGATTCTCAGTGCTTCCTTACTGTTGAGCCCTGTTGGCACTGGTTCAGTGTGCTGTGTTTTGTTCTTGGGGTCTGTTCTTACCCCTAGTTGGTGTCCGTTGACACTTCTGATTGTTGGGATCTATGACCGGTTGGTTCATAGAGGTTCTGGTGACTCTGGTGACTCTGGGGGCCTTGCGCCTGGTCCTTGCCTTCTTCCCGCCTCTGGGAAACTCAATGTTTGGACATCCCAGTGTACCAGTAACCTGTATTGGACGACAGTGAAAATAGGATTTTAGTCTTACCTGTTAAATCCTTTTCACTTAGTCCATACAGGTTACTGGTCTCCCACCCTGTCAAGAGACCATGCTTAGCTCTCCTGTGGCATGCTGTGGGAGTCCTTTGGGGCATGCTCACAGGGGTCTTCTTCTTCTCTCCTATCTCTGGTCAGTGTTAGTGTCTTAAATCATTCTGGCTTGTTCTGACTGAGGTGCAGCCTAATCGGGAAGGGAGGCACCACCCCCTGCATACATTTAGAGAATATTCTTGCCTACTTAAAGGGGCGGATCACCTCCCAGTGTACCAGTAACCTGTATGGACTAAGTGAAAAAGATTTAACAGGTAAGACTAAAATCCTATTTTCTCATGGTGCCTGTGTTCCATAGTGGACGCAAGAGAAAACAGGATTTTATTGTTACCTGTTAAATCTCATATATTTGGAGGAAAAACACTATACTTCCAATGAGGCCCATTTTTTTATGTGCCTAAGAGTGGGAAGGGGAGGTTTTCTGCTTACCCTCTTCCTGTTTTCTTGTATCAGGTGAGACACGCGGCTGAATTTTCCCTCCTTGCATACTCTAACTCCTTCATGCAGATAAGTATTTTTCTGTTACATTTGTATTCTTTATTTTTGTGGTCTCTGGCTTTGTCTGAGCACAAAGGAGACATGGGCAAGTCAAAAACCACCAGGCCCTCAGGGGTCCCCTGTTAACCCTTTGCTTCTCATGTTTCATTAGCATTCCCAGAGATTCTACTGGTATTTTATGTCCCTCTTGATCTATGGTCCCTACGCTAGCCATGAGTCCCTATTAAACAGAATAGAAGCCTGCACTGGTTGATCCCAGATATCTTCTGTGAGTAATGCACCTTCTTCTGTTTAAGGGATCATTGAGTCGTGAACTCAGGATCATGACATACTCTGACAGGGGATTCTTCTGTTGAGGAAGGGGAAACTGATGAGGGCTGTTTTGATTTGTGAGGGTCTTATCATGGCAGTTCTGGAGACACTGAATGTCTGACTTCAAGTTTTTATCCCCGGATATATTTGAGGTGCAAAAGGGATTCAGCTATTTTCCCTCCCTACCATTCCTTGGACCAGGTACTTCTAGGAAAATGTCTGATCAGATACTTTATTGCCAGATTTATTTTTCTTATCCCTTCTCCTCTGATTCCCTATCACAGTTAGCTACTCTCCCACCAGTAGAATCTGATTTATTCTTCCAAAACTTAAAGCATTAACATTTGTGGATCAGGTGGCACTTAACGGTAAGGTAGATAAGTGCGTGGATTCTTTCCTAAAGGCAAATTTTGCAGCTTCTGGTGCCACTTTATTTCCCACCTTCATGGTTGCTTGGGTGACTAGGGCCGTTACTGGTTGGTGGGACCAAATTTTAGAGGCTTTCCATAAAGCTGTGTCTAAAGAGGAGTCTGTTCTGGCCATTTCGAAAGTCACTGAGGCCAGTGTATGTCTTAATGACGCAAATTTCGATACTGCTAGGCCTTAGAGTTTTCTGTTGCTGCGCATCATACTCTGGCAAAAATATGGTCAACTGACCAATCTTTCAAGCAGTCATTGGTCTCTCTCCAGTTGTTTGGCCTGTATTTGAAGAAGTTTATTAGGCATGCTCCTGAGAATGCGTGAATTATTACTTCAAATCCCAAAGCGTTCCTTTTTTTCCCCACAGAAGACCCATGGTTTTTGTTGCCCCCTCCTGCCAGTATGGGTATAGTATGGTCCCAGGGTGTCTGCTTCTTTTACACTTTAGTCCAAACAGGCTTGGGTAGTCAAGAAGCCTCAAGCAATTTTAGGTCACCAACATCTTTTTCATGGTTTTACGGGTGATCATGGAAGGGTATTGTATAGATTTCAGTCTCCATGTCCCTCTTCATGTCCAGCGTTCCTGTACAGTCTGGTTAGAGCTATTTTTAGACACTGTTTCTTCTCTGGTGGAAACAAGCTGAATTTAGAGAGATCCTGGTGAAAATGAGATATCTGTTAAAATACCAAATGTACATTTTTAAGGTTTGTGATCAGCTCCCTAATGTTGTATTTGCCCACATACAGGGTGACATTGATTGTAATGCTAACATCACCACCACCCTTCTATCTGCTGGGTGTGAACAAAGAAAGCTCCCCAGTATAAGGTAATCCCCTTAAATTGGTGATTTATTTATTTTCATACTCAACATTCTTTCTCTTATGTTCAATATGGAACACACCATGAAGGAGGGTAGGGTACTTCAAAAAGACAGGGTCTTTGGTGTGAAGACTCCCTCCTCCAGCTCAACCCCCCACCCTAATTCCAGATTCATGTGTTCTGCGAAGAAGACTGAGGTGCAGTGGCAATTCTCTTAGTATATTAGGATATTTTGTTATTTTTTTTTGTTTAGATACGGGGTTTTATAATCCCTACTAGGTGGGCTCTCATCGCTGGCTTCCCTGGAGGTGGATTTCCCAGTTTGTAGTAGTTTATAGGTCCCATTTCTGTTTGGAAGTTGACTTTATAATAAGCCTGTTCCTCATGGCTGAACTTCTGACTTTCTACTCTATTTAGATGGCAGCCTGAAGACAGAAGATTGAGTACCCTTCCCGGGCATTCAAAAACCAGGCCTCTTTCGAACAACTGCAAAAGCTGCTATGTGGTTTTCCTGCACCCATTCACCAAACGCTACTGTGTCAATGTTCTGTCTTCGGATGAGGCAAGCATTGGCTGGAAGGTCCTTCAGGCAGTATTACCTGGCTAAGGGCTCCCTTTCCTTTTCTTCTACTGACACATTTTGTTCAGTAATTTATGCCTGTGACGGTACCATGATTTACCGGACCCTTCTGGGGTCTTCGGTTCCTGAACCGCCGCTGCTTCTGCCCCTCTTTCACGGTCAGCTGGAGCCCTGCTGCTTGCTGGAGGTCCTTGATACTCAGGCAGGAACAAATTGATGCTGCTTCCTGGTAGAGCTAGTGAATTTAGCTGCAAAACCCTAGGTGGGTTTCCAGAGGCCTTATGCCAGCAGACCGACGAGGTAAGTCAATTTGCTCTTGCAGCGGCTAAGGTGAGAATCCCCAGCCCAGGTCCCCTCCAGAAATACAGCCGAGACTTGTATTAAGGAAGGTAAAGCAGAACAGCCTTTATTGATAAAACACTGCTTCTATACACTTCCAGACACTCTTATCAAGAGTAGAATACAAATTAGTGCTTGAAAAAGGGACATTTTAACTGGTCCATAATAACCTCCACTGACTGGTCAATGAAGCACAGCAGGAGTCAATCCACATTTCAAACATCTTTAGCACAAGTTACACAGTCATGGAGTTTACTTTAAACAACCCAGAGTGCTGTGCTTAACAGCCCACTCTGCACTCTGGTTCATTACTGTCATATCCTTTACAGGACTTACAGTATAACACCACATACACTATTACCAAATATCACACAATGTACAAAACAGTGTTTAATATTTCAACTGTTATAGTTCTAAATTGCTCCGTTTGGTCCCAATGCCTCAGTGGCTCTTGTTTGTTGTGCTAGTTTGGTGTTTGTTGACACCTGAGGTTACATAGATCCAGCTTAGTCCTGTGGAATACTTGTATCCTGTGGTGGTGGTGGGGGAGGGGGTGAGGGTGAGGTTTTTCTCCTTTTCCTCACTGTAATCTTTAGGATGCTTCGATATAATCCCATGGTTCCTGTGTTCCATAGTCCATAGTCTATATGGAACACAGGATTCCTATGAGGAGGGAAAAACCCTATCAATGTTTCCTTCCCTGGGCAGGGAGTCCTCTTGAGCTCTTAGTCTAGGGGCTTCCATTTATTCTTTTCCACTTTGGTTTCATTTTTCCATGAATCTGGAAATAGGGTGGGGATTTACGCTTGAGTAGGGAGTCTCTGGACAAAGACCCTGTCTTTTTTGGAGCACCCTGCCCTACTAGAGGAGGGAGCTCAACTCCATGGTTCCCGTTTTCCATATGGACTAATGAGAAAAAGATTTAACAATAAGTTCACTAAAATCTTATCTCTACCTTGTAGTGTGGTCTGCCTCCACACTGATGATGAGCGACGCATAAAGGTCCTTCCAAGAACTTGCATTGCATGTCATTGGCGTGGAAGCAGACAGCACTACAAGACAACAGCCAGGTGCATTATTGAAGATCAGAGGTAGAGGCAGAGGTCATTAAAGACTAAAATGCCTGAGAAATCTTACCTTATATTCCAGTAAATACGGTAAAAGCTCTTCTGATTAAGAGTAAGTGTATGCAAAACAAACCAGAATATAGTTGGCTTTTTCCATTATTTTAAAGAAGCCCCTGTTTACCTTATTTGTGAGTGTTCGTTCCATATGTTGTTGTTTTTTTTAAATTCTATCATCCATAGCCAGTTGTGAGCTGTACTGCTTCTGCACACCAATATTTGTGTGTGTGTTTTTTCGTCTAACCTGAAGACTAAATGAGGTTCTCTTCCACTCAAGAAGGAAATCCTTAAAGAGGAACTGTACCCTAGCAATGCGTAGCGCTTAATCTGTTTTAAGCAGCATAAAGGTGTATCTGTTTGTCACTGTATTGCTTTATATCTGCAGTTTCCTCTATACAGTGATTTCTGAAGACTGTCTCTTGATCACCTGTTCACAACAGATAGGCTTCAGTACACCTGAAAGGCTTGTAAGGCCAATTATCATCAAGGTGTAAATGAAAGCAGAAGAGTACAGCAGATCCTTTAGTTAAACAGACAGAACTATTTATTCCTAGGCTATAATTCCCACTTATCTACTCTCTCAAACAAATTGAAACCTTTTGATAAAATTAACAATAATATGAAACATTTTTTTTAACCCTTCAATGAGAAATATGTGCAGAACCTTGCATTGCAAACCATTGTCCACCCTTCTGGTCCTTAAAGGACACTATCACCTACATACAAAGGTGTCTCTGTTATCTTATTAGGAGGAATTGCATACTGTGGCCTTTTAAAATGTTATGAGGGTCTACATATGCCTAATGGAGATCCCTACAACTCCTGCTTCCTTGGGAAGTGAGACAGCCATATTGAAGACCTCCACTCATCTTTCTCCAAAATAAATATATCTCATGGCTATACAGCTACAGTCATGAAGCACATCCATAGACTTCAACAGGTGATGTAGAAGCAACAACAGGCTTCACCATGTTGATGGAGATCCCATGAGCCAGTCAAACAAGGAGATGGCTGCTGCATTGGCTAGTAAAGGCATTTCTGCTGCTATTAAAGTAATGGGGACATGTTTCTATGTAGTGTTAGTGTCTATTTAACCAAGGGGTATCCAATGCATTGCTTTAGAAATACATTGGCTATCCTTCTGGCAGTCAAAGGGTTAAGGGATGTTCACAATACATTTTGATGAAAATTTTATTTGTGTTTCTCTTCCACAAAATTCCTTGGAAAATTAAGTACAGTGTTTGGATGTTATGTATGAGCACCTCTTCTCAACAAGTCTCTTTCAGGCTGTGCTTTGAAGTGTTCAAGGCCCTAAAGCAAACCTCCCAGCTTTATACTGGTGTATCAGCCCCAAGACGTGCATGCTAGGGCAGGTGGTTCCTCTATGGATATCAATATTTATTCACATTTTATTGAAGATCATTGCTAAACCAATATTTGAAAAGTTTCTTCATGTGTGTTTTTTTTTTTTTTTTTTTTAAGTTGGTTTGAGGTGAATCATAGTGAATGTCACCAAAATGTTAAAGTACAACAATATTGAGACTCCCCCATTTTACGCTTTTTAAAATAAGCTTGAAGCATTAGGTGCTTTAACACTTAAGCCATGTGAGAACCAGATGGCTCCTTAAAGGGGTAATAAAACTACAGCTGGGCTGACTGCTCTTAATTGCCTTCATTTAAAAAAAATATATATTTATTTGCATATAAACAGAAAGGGCACCACACTCACGGTCTCCATATCAAACACACAGGTTTATTGTAAGGTCAACATTTCAGTCCAAATCATAAACCTTCCTTCCAGACAAAAAACCCTTTGCCAAAAGTCAAATATTTAAAGGGATAGTAATACTTAAAATGTAAAAAAAAAAAAAAATATGTTGTAGGGTTTATCCCCCTGAGTAAAACAAGAGTACTCCCACTGCTGAAAGGTTATTAATTTTCAAAGTTGAATTTTTAGGTGCAATATCACAGTGGCCTGAAATTGTACAGTGGCGCTGTTGCTATACCATCCTATGGAGATTTATGGTCCCAGGACCAGAGCTGTCCATAGGATCGTGTAGCAACAGCACCACTGTACAATTTCAGGCCACTGTGATACTGCATCTAAAAAAAAATCAACTTTGAAAAGTAATAACTTTTGAATTAAACACCTTTCAGCAGTGGGAGTACTCTTGTTTTACTCAGGGGGATAAACCCTACAACATATTTTTTTCACATTTTAAATATTACTATCCCTTTAAGGCCTCTGTCACATGCAGTATATATTGTAACATCAGCAACTGCACATCCTCCCATTAAATGTGCATATCTGGGCATTCAAAATGTATAAATGACTCGCCAAGGCAACCTCTGCAGCCACCTATGCTAACATCTATCACGGATGGTGGGAAAGGGAATTTGTTTTCAGTGATATGACAAAATTTACAGAGCATGTACAGATGTGGATACTCTATAGTGATGATGTTTCCTTTTGTGAGAAGGGGATGAAGATTTTTTACTCAAATTAATTTCTTGCCCGAGTCAGAATGATCTGAACCTGAGACACATTCATCAAATTGAAAAATCTGAAATTCCATTTCTAGATTTAAAAATCATAAGGGGAATGGATGGAATAATCGAAACGGATTTGTTCCATAAGCCTACTTAAGTTAGTAGCTTCCTACTTAACATGTTGTCTCGCCCTCAATTTACCAGTAGGCGATTTTTTGAGAATCAAACAGAATTGCTCTACCCTGTCTCTATTTAAAAGTAGATCTTCTGAGTTGAAAGGAAGATTACTTCAGAGAGGTTACACTAAAAGATCTATTATAATGGGGTACAATCGTGCCCTGCATATTAAAAGAAATTCCTTGCTGACTCCTAAACTATGAGATACATTTAGTGATGAGATAATTCGCTCTGTCACCACTTGTGGTTCTGATACTGGATATATTAGATGTATAATTGAAAAAAAAACTGACACATTCTCATGTAACATCCCATTTTAAAGGCCACACTGGGAGATAGCCTTCATTCAGTTTCAGAAGAAATTAGAATCTGGGAGGCTTATTGACACAGAGTCATTTAACAATGTAACTAAGAGTACTAGAGGATCTCACCTTAAAGGGATAGTAATACTTGTTTTCTGTAAGCTTTAATATTGTAGTTATGAAATAAATAAAAAAGCATGAAAGCCTTTTTGGTTTAACTTTCATACTTTAATGTTATATCGATCTAAATTTATCCCTCCCGCCCCCTTTAGCTACATCAGCGCTCTAGTTGAAAACTTGGATTCTGGTCTGCAGAGCAAAATAGTAGCACATACCCAGCAAATCTTCATGACAACGGTCTACTTCCTCAAACCAGGCACACATGGTATTAATCATTAAAGTGAATGGATTTTTTTTTTGCATTTTTGTTGAAGGGATTCTCATATACTTTAAATGGATAGTAATGTCAGGGGAAAAAAAAGTATTAGCCATATGGTAGATACAAATAAGCACAAGTAATCTAGTTTAATTGTATCTCTCAAACCGTTATGGTTTGAGAGATATAGGAAAATAAAGTTCTCTGGTCCCTCCTCTTTCTGCTTTACGAGCTGTAAAGCTGTCAAGCAGATTCTGGTCACTTGATCAGATGCGGCTCTTCAGCAGCGCTGACATAAGAATTTCTAAAAATAAATACTTCATCAGAATGGTCTACAACGTGTGCTTTCAAACCAGGCACATGTTGTAGACAGTTCAGATGAAGTATTTATTTTTAGGTATCACAATGTTGGCACTTCTGAAGAGCTGCCGTCTGGTCCTGGGACCAGATCTCATGCTGTCAGCTATACAGCTGACGTATGAGAAAGGGGAGGGAGCAGAGAACTTTATTTTCATATATATCTCTCAAACCATAACGGTTTGAGAGATACGAATAAGCACAAGTACTCTCATTTAATCATATCTACCATATGGCTAATACTTTATTCCCTGGCATTACTATCCCTTTAACTTATATTTCAGGTATATTGTGTACAGCACAATCATAAGTGAGAACTTAAAGTGGAACTTTCACCTTAATTCAAATTTGAAAATTGCACTAAAAGCTGCCTGTATGTCATGTTAGCCAAAAGATCAACAAATGTACAGTTAGAGAGAAAACTCACAGCACCAACTCACCATAACATATCCATATAATAAATAAACTTTTAATGTGAATATAAAGTGAATACATAGATAGCAACTAGGAATGAAGGGGTTCTCCAGACCCCCAAACGCCATGCCAAAACCCTAAGTACAAACAAACAGACACCAAGACAAACCTGCGCTCCTCTACGTAGAGAATAGATGTGTGCCCTGTATTTGGCATATATAATATTTCTAAATAAAATAAGTGATATATTAGTTTTCACAACCTGAGCAGGTTGTGTGTAAGCTTGCCACCCCGCCAAGGTTTCTCACTGTACGGCAAGTCCTACTCTATACATCTGTAATGCCCTATCTAAAAATTAAAATAAAACTTGGAGCTCCCTGAGGAGATGTTATAATAAACGCGTTGGAGAGCAGGGGATCCTTTAAATATGCTTTTTTATTGCTTTTGGGTCCCAGTGTGGTGCAATTAAAAACAAAAGAGATACATTATAATAAAAAGATGTACAAAGCGGACTTACCTGATGCAAAAAGACCACAATGGATCTGCATTGTGAGTATATGAAAGGGCTGTGGATCCAACAGCTCTCTCCATAAATGAAACCTTTACATCAACCCCCACAGGTCATGTGAGGAATACTTGATACCAAAGAGCATGCAAGCAAGAGAAGGCTTGAGGCCTACTCTTAAAGGGACAGTAATACTTCATTTTATTTTGTAGGCATTAAAAAAAATATGAAGAACGATATAAGTCTTATCTCTCAAACGTATATGGTTTGAGAGATATTCACAAGCAAAGTTTCCCCCATCTGTCCCTTTTTCCTAGTGTAAGCCATTTTTTCTCAGATGTGGAATCCAGTCCATAGACTAGACAGATAACAGAAGGGGGCACTCTTATTCCTATGAAAACAATGAAAGCCCTACCCCCCTTGACACGTTTTTCAGGTTTTTCCCTTATCTTAATTGGAGATTGTCCCTCTCTGCAGTCTACCTGGGCACCTCCCTTCTGATCTGGCTGAACAGTGTTACATCAGAAAAAGGGGCAGGAGGGGGATACTTTGTCATTGAATTACTCTTGAACTACAACTCTGTCAGAACTGAAATAACACTCTCCAAAGTCCAAATACTATGATAATTAATTAGAGCTGCTTTGATTATGAAACATTACTATCCCTTTAAAAGCAAAGTGTGAAGAAAGAAAATAAAGATACTGTGATACTAATTGTGCAATAATATTTGTGCTATACATATATAATAAAATTGGATAGGTGATGAGGCTGCTAGAATGAGTTAAAGGAGCAGTAAACTTTTTTTTATGAAAACACATATGTTATAGAGCATTTCCTGCTGAATAAAACAAGGGTACTTCCACTGCTGTCAGATGTTTTATTCAAAAATTATAGCAGTTTAAATAATCAGGATGAGAAGTTACTGTGTTTACTTCCTGATAGTTCTAACTGACAGATAATGACACACCATTTCTATCACATTCTATGGAGAACTGTATGTCTCTGACTTTCCTCTCCATTAGAATCTAACAGAAAATCTAATTAGAATTTGACCATTAGAGGGCACTGATAATGTAAAAAAACATAGATTTAAACTGTAATAACTCTGGAAATATAAATCTTTCGGCAGTGGGAGTACCCTTATTTTACTCAATAGGAAAATCCCTACAATATATATATTTTCATAAAAAAGTTTACTGCTCCTTTAAGGAGACGTGCAGACAGAAAACAAGAGAGAAAACTCACAGCGTCATCTTACCATAACATATCCATATAATAAATAAACTTTTAATGTGAATATAAAGTGAATACATAGATAGCAGCTAGGAATGAAAGGGTTCTCCAGACCCACAAACTACAGGCCAAAACCCAAAGTACAAACAGACACCAAGACAAACCTGTGCTCCTCTATGTAGAGAATAGATGTGTGCCCTGTATTTAGTATATATAATATTTATATAATATATAATATCCAATGCGTTTATTATAACATCTCCTCAGGGAACTCCAAGTTTTATTTTAATTTTAGATAGGGCATTATAGGTGTAATAGAGTAGGACTTTGCATACAGTGAGAAACCTTGGCGGGGTGGCAAGCTTACCCACAACTTTGCCAATTTGTGAAAACTAATATCTGACTTATTTTATTTAGAAATATTATATATGCCAAATACAGGGCACACATCTATTCTCTACATAGATGAGCGCAGGTTTGACTTGGTGACAGTTAAAGAGATATTCACAGTTGTTACCATATGCTAATATATGCTAATTGTGGTACCCGTGCTGTACCAGTGAAGGTTTCATATGCTTATTGTCTGTCATTGATGTTTTATAAGCTAATGAAGACTTTTTCAGTGATGTCATATGCTAATGGAGGGTTTGATGACATGTCATATGCTAATGAAGCATTGAGTAGTACCAGGAAATGTTCACTTTTACTTTGCCCAGAAATAAAAGTGTGAATTTCTCCTAAACTGTACATTTGATGATCTTTTGGCTAACATGACATATATGCAGTTTTAATGCAGTTTTAAAATATACAAAATGTATTAAGGTGAAAGTCCCATTTTAACAGAACACCTTGATATCTACCCAGTGCTAATAATTTTGCCATGACAACCTGCTCATATGCTCAAAATAAACTGATATTAAACTAAATAAAGAGCATGTAATTTATAGAGAAATCCAACACAGCTAATTACTAGGGAGAACACAGTGGACTTTATATTTGTCTCTAAATTATATATTTATCAACTTATTGCCTGTGGAGCCTGTAGTGAATTTAAAGGGGACACAACACCTGGGGAGAGAGGACTTCTCCAGTGATATCACTTCTCCAGTTCCTATGCTATTCTATGGAGCCAAGGGCACAACTGTGGAGCAAACCAAATACACCATAGGGGAGAAATGAAAAGTCCCACAGATTTGACCCTTTTAACTATCCTAAATTGCCCTAGATTATATGACACTAATAACAGATTAAAGGGAGAGTTGTTAAAATCAGGGATATTTCAAAAAGATACAGTCTCAGCCTCTCCTTATTTGTCCTAATCACTTGCTCTCAACTGATTGAGCTACTTCTGCAAAATCTTGGATATCCCTAAACACTATGCTGCCTTGGTCCTACAGTAATTCAGTCGGTGTACTCTGGACTAAATGAAATGTGGTGAATGCTGGCCGTTATATGGTAAATAACATTAAACATATATGTTAAAGCTCAGTCTATTACGAGTCAGGGCTGCTTTAACAAATGGTGAAAGTGGACATTTGCCCAGCGCACACTATTAAAAAGGGGCCCACCAACAGATGCCCTGTTACACATGGGGGTAGGAACCACAGGGAAGAACAGGCAATGGTATAGTGGAGGTCAGCACAGTGCAAGTTTCTTCTAACTCACGCAACTGTGGAATCATGCAGAGGAGCAGGAGCACTTTCTGGGTTTTCCATCCAATAAGACTTACAGCCTTCAGTTCTCTTTGGAGAAAAAGAAAGGCAGGGGGAAGGTGGGGATAGCTGCATAATGGTCTTGCAACTTGCCAGCCACAACTTAAGATCATTGGACTGCCAGACTTTTAGGGCACCACACACACATGCAGCTGTGTAACTCAGCTGCCAGACACAGGAATAGAAAACAACTCTTCAGGCCAGAGGTTCCTTCTGGCTGTAGTGCATGCCGGGGGAGTAATGTCAGGTGGGTTCTACACAACCACTCAGTGCAGACTTTCAAGCAGCCATGATCTGGAACACCACAGGCCTGTGTTAAAGGGATAGTAATGTTTCACAAAAACAACAGCTCCAACTAATCTTCATAGTATTTGAGCCATAGAAAGTGTTATTTCAATACTGTCAGAGTTGTAGTTCAAGAGTAATTGAATGATAAAGTTTCCCCCTTCCGCCCCTTTTACCTAGTGTAACACTGCTCACCTCAGATGTGGAATACAGTCTATAGACCAGACATCTCACAGCGAGGGACAATCTTCTTCTGTGAGAACAATGAAAGCCCTGCCCCCATTGACAGGTTTTTCCCTTATCTTAATTGAAGATTGTCCCTCTCTGCAAACTACCTGGACACTCCCTGCTGCCTGAGCTGAACAGTGTTACATCAGTAAATGGGGCGGGAAGAGGATACTTTATCATTCAATTACTCTTGAACTACAACTCTGAAAGAATTGAAATAACACTTTCCAAGGCCCAAATACTATGATGATTAATTAGAGCTGCTTTTATTATGAAATATTACTATCCATTTAAAAGGCACCACCTGTCCAGTGGAAGAAGGCTAGGGTGTCAGTGTTTTTTTTTTTTTTTTTTGGCATGATTCTTTTATTATTATAGTTATGTATGTATTTTTTACAGGGGGATTGTAAGGGGGGCTCACTGGCATGAGCTTTGCCTAGGGTCCATCAGAGACTTAAAGTAACCCTGTTACTAATCAATCACTTCTATCCTACATCTGGCAGTAGTTGAATGATAACATGTTTTGTTTTTTTTTACAATATTTCTTCTCCCACCTCTTGTATGGCAGCTTAATTGTCTATTGTCTGTTCATTGAAGCTGTGTATTGAAAGCAACCAATGGGAATCATCATCAGCTTCCTTTCTAGAGCTCACAGCACCAACTCTGGGCAGAAGAAGCCAAGGGGCGTGGATGAGTGTTTGTACAATGGGGGCTGTAAGTTTATAATGGGCTACTGTCAGAGGTGATAGCAACTGCATTTAAAGGTATAGTAATAGAATGTAAGCAAAGCAGATCAGTTTGTTCATCATAAGTAATAATAATGCCGGCTGTTGCAGTTATTGTCCAAAACAGTTACAATGTTATTTTATGCAAACGTTTACCCCTCCCGTCCCTTTTCCCTATGTCAGCATTTTACTCTGAGATTCAATGGCAGATGACAATGAGGGACAATCTTCAGTTAGTATTGGGAAAAACTTGCCTTCCTTCGACAAGGAGGGCAGGTTTTTCCATATACTGACTGAGTGAGGATTGTCCCTCGTGATTTGTCTTCATATCTAAGGAGAGGCGACATTAGAACTGGAAAAGGGGCAGGAGTGGTAAACTACTACATAAAATAACATTGTAATTGTACAGTTTTGGTCAATAAGCGCAGCATCCGGCAGTATTATTGCTTATGATGAACAGACTGAGCTTGTAAAAGACTGACCTTTAACATATTTTTGTTTTTATGCAAGTTATCCTTTAATGGTATAACTGGGAGGTGATATATCTCTCTGAAGATTGAATTAACACACCAAAAATTGATTCGTCAGTCTGTGTCAAGAATATGTAACCACTGACACTCCAGCAGTGGCTGGTTGAGAATTATAGGAAATGTAATCTTCAACACCTAGGGTGTCAGAGGTTGTCTAACACTGCTCTATACATAGGATAACTTTAAATAACAGCAGGGTGAGGTCTTTAAAGGAAAATAAGACCCTTGGAATAAGGACTCTACATTTGTTTACCAGAAGGATTTACAAAGGGCATTTTTAAGTGTTTTTGCTTTTAAAATCAGCTGTATCCTGTAATTGAATGGGGATGTTTTACTACCTTGAAAATGTGTGCAAGGCCCTTTAGAAATATGGGCAGAGCTGGCTAGAGCAAAATAGAGATTCACCATTTAGAATCATGGGCTGTGCTTGTTAGATCCATAGGAAGATAACCCATCCAATTATTCTATAAGGCCTTGTATACATTCTCTGTGTAGTAAAATGTCCCCACTCGGCTACAGAATGATTATAGCGGAGTTTATATAACTGACTTCTGTATCAGAGAACCTGTCTAGCCCCTTAAGGAACAGCAGTCCAGGGAAGTTACCTTCCCTTAAGTACAGCTTTGAACCCTTCCGACACACTGTACACGTGACCACTTACGTGTTCTGGCGTGCCAAGTTGGGGGTCTGAGATGTACCACTCCGGTCATGGAGCAGTAGATTTTTCAGAACCCGTTTTTACTTACAGCATTCCCACAGGAGCGTTGTAAGTAAAAAGTACTTGACATCACCATGACCATCACCAGTCCTTAAGGGTTCACCTCATGATGGTTATAGCACGTCATGTGGTCCTTAAGGGGCCGGGAAAGTTTTCTGTTAAACAAAATAAGAGCTACTTATTCCAAGAGCACATGTCACTTATTTGACAATCCAGAATATCACCTTTTTCTTAAATTGAACCAATATGGTATCTGGTTTATACGATTTCAATCAAAGGAAAATATTGTAGAAAGAAACCTTTTCTATGCACCAGGGTTTGTGATGAATGTAAGGCTTCTGTCTTAATCTGAAAGTAATGGGATGTAAAAGGGTATTCATCAGACTAAAATCATCCAACCCAATGCTTTACAGTGTGGCAAAAATGATAAATCAGACTGCAGGGAAGGTTAGCCTTGATAGAAATTCTGCAGGTTATTCATCATTTGCAGTGGGTGTGGCATCTGAGAGGCAGGCATGATGAATTGCTGGACGAATAGGTTACAAAAGAATTCCTTTTCTGTTTTTTCCAAGAGCATTTTAACATAATGTGCTGTTGTATTTTCTCTTATAATTCTCATAGTTATTCAAGGAGAGTTCATGGAGCGGACGAATGGAACTGACATGATTCATAACCTATATAAAATGATAATTTCCTCTACTTCATAATAACCTCAAAACAAGATCATAAATGTATGTATGTGACAGCTTCATGTACTTCCTGAGTGAAAGAAAACTATTAAAATTGAAAGTAATAATAAGGAAAAATTAAATTGAAATAATAAAAAATAAAATAAGTACAATTAGAGGTTAAACGGGAATTATACCTACAGGGATTGGGGCTCATACGTTGTTTAAAGTGATATACATTTTAGATTATTAAATAGCAATTTAAGACTGTTGTTAATCTCAGTCGCACTATTAAAAAAGCTATATCTGGCCATTTATTTAACCCTGTGAGTACCAGAGGGGGTAAGCAACGCATTGCTCTGTAATATGTTGAGTATCCCTCTGGCACTCATAGGGTTAACTTTTACTAACCCCCCCCCCCCCATCCTCTTTATGTGACAACTTCCTCTTTTATTTACAAGGGACTGTCCCGTTGTGTGACCAAAATAACTGAATGAGAGACTTCCTAGTTTGTAAGATATATATATATTTATATAAAAGAAAACTTCTGCATGCCTATCACACACACCCAGGTTCACCAGTAAGGAGGAGTTATTAGAATCTGGAGCACCCATAGGTCCAGCCATGGGGGCGTGATTTTCCCAGGTGGCCGTGGGGCAAATTTATGAAAATCCCCGCAAGGAATTGCATGGGGGTGTGATTTTCACAGGAGCAGTCAGAGCCAATGGTCATCTGAGGATGATGGGATTCATTGTCCATAACAGCTGAATATAATTTGCAAGTTGCCCACTCTTGGCAAAGACATACAACAGCAGAAGACATTTCTCATTATATCTTATGTGTCCAGTTAAAGGGGAAGTCTAGTCAGCCCTACTCTGTTACCCTTGGGTTCCCTTCATATTGCACTCTGGTATCTCTATTTATATACATATTTCTCTGTAGTCCAATACAGGTTATTGGTAACTCTGGGTAGGCGATCCGACCCTTTAAGTAGGCAGGAATAATTCTAGAATTGATTGCAGGGGGAGGAGCCTACCTTCCCTCCTTGGCTGCAGCTAGCCAACCAGCTCCAGAGAGATTTGTTCCTTGGTGAAGATAACACAGGCAAGAGAACAGTTCTGCTATAGCTTTAGAAGTTTTTTATTTTTCTGTTAGATATGGAATACCACCATTAGGCAGATTACTATAACCGACAATGCCCTTAGATGTGGCTAGCTCAGTATCCAGGTGCTTTTTGTGGACCTTAAGCGCTGGGGGGAAAATCTGTTACAAGCTCTTTCCTCCGGAGTCGCTCACAGAGGCTTCTTCTTAATACATGGTAATCTGAAGACAGAAGATCTGCAGGAAAGGTGAGCAGCCCTTTGAGTGCTGCAGGTCCACTTGTCCCACAGTGCCCCTCTGCATGGGTGTGTTTTCATGTGGAGTTCCTATTGCACACTCCTGCACTCATTGGGTCTATCTGTATGTCTGCTGGGTGTTTTGGAGCAGGTTTATGTGGTAACTTAACCCTTTAGCTGCTGGATTGGCATTTTTGGGGGGTTTTCTAACACTTTCCCTACTGGTTTAGTGTTTTTTGGGTGTCCTAACATGTTCTAGTGATGTTTTAGACATTTTAGATTTACACTTTCAATTTTGTAAAATTTGAGTTTACTGCATAGACGCCATTGCTCCATTCACTTCTATGGGACTGTAATGTTTTGGGACATATCTCTGCAACCGTTTAACCTAGCTACTTCAGAGATGGCTCATTTTACTTGTCTGCCCTTGCTTTATCATCCGGTTCATGTTTCTAGTGTGTTGTGGGGCTCAGGGGGCTTCGGGCACTGTTTAGGGTACTTTTATTGGAAATTTAAATTTCCCGAGCACTTGCTTCGCGCGCTCGTTTCTGATTGGCTCCCACCGCGGCAGCCATTTTGTGCTATTTTCAGAACAAGTATCCTACACACGGCTTGGGCTCTCCTTATCTCCTCTGCTGATTAACCCTTCGCCTGCCAGATAAGTCTATTTTAGCGATTTCTGGGGTGAAACTTTAATCCTACACACTATAATTGGGTGATTTCTTATACAGTAAGGTTATTTGACACTGTGAGAATGTCTATACCGCTGGAGCTTGGGGCCAGACCTAAGACTAAGGAGGCTGGGGTCTCTGTATCCCCCATTGCGCATTGTTCTTCCTGTCACTCAGGGCTACCTAGAGAATTCTCAGGTCACTTATGCCCACAGCATGTTCTGATGTCCCTGAAAGTATTCCAGGGACCTCCAGCCATGCATTAGAGCCAGCTTGGGTTCAAGAGTTCAAGGCTGCTACTAGGGACCTTAGGTCCACATTGCAACTCTTTCCATCCCAGTTACAGTGGGTCTTTCATTCTTGGTAGGCCCCTTCCTCAGTCAAGTCTTCCCTGCCCAAACTTCAGGGAGTACCTGACGTGTCAGATTCCTCTGAAGATGATCTGCTGGTGGATTCAGATGTTGAGGAATGTTCTGCTGTGGGCTCCTCTCAGTTTTTGGGGATCCTTTTGAGGCTGATCCTGAGCCCTCCACTGAGGGCCTGATCAGGGCTGTCTTGACTAATCTTAACATTCCCTTAGTTCAGGAGGTTCCTTCTGACCCCTCTGATGTGTTCCAGGAAACTAAAAAGCCCCTTACTTACTTTCCACCTAACCCCACTCTTGACCGCCTTGTGACTGAGGAGTGGAAATCCCCGTACAGGAAACCCTCTGTGTCCAAGAAATTTGCTAAGCTTTATCCCTTTTCTGAGGCCGCGCTTACTCAGTGGGTTCATCCTCCCAAAGTGGATGCTCCTACTTCCAGGCTATCTAAGTCTACTGTGTTACCAGTCTCTGATGCATCTGCACTGAAGGACTGGACTGACAATAAACTTGAGGTCTCCCTCAAGTCCATTTTTGCCACTGCTGGTTCTGCAATGCGTCCAACATTCATTGCTGCATGGGTGAACCGGGCCATTGCAGACTGGACTGAACAGCTCACCCTGGCTGTCCGTCAGGGTTACTTCAGATAAATTGCGCCTTCTCGCCAACATTTCTGAGGCACAGCACTATGTTTCTGCTGCCTTAATTGATGCCATCCGTTTGGTGGCTAGGGTTTACACCATGTCTGTGGTGGCCAGACGAGCTCTTTGGATCAAAATCTGGTGTGATGACACTGTTTCTAAGAAAGCATTGCTCTCCCTACCCTTTCAGGGTACCTCCTTGTTTGGGCCAAATCTTAAAGATCTGATCAGTGAGGCCACAGGGGGTAAGAATCCTCTTCTATCCTTGGGTCCCAGGAAGAAATAGCCACTTAAGTGTAATCAGTATTTTCGTTCCTTTCAGAATGAGACACGTCCAGAGAACCAGATGGTTCCCTCAGCCTCATGTACCTCCTACAAGCCCAAACAACAATGGAAGCCCAAGGTCTCTTCCAAACCTCCTTCGGCATGACTCACCGAACCCAGGTCCACACTCTGCTGTGGGTGGTCGTCTGTGACACTACCACAGCTTTTGGGAGGATTCAGTGATGGACCCAAGGGTTTTACAGGTGGTGACGGAAGGGTACAGGATCCCTTTCATCTCTCTTCCTCCCTTTCTCTTTCTTCCTTCTCAAATGCCTCAGGGCGCAGAGAAATGCCGTCTGTTCGACAGCGCTGTTCAGGCTCTTCTGGACAAGGACGTTCTAGAGCTGGTTCCAGTTCAGGACAGAGGTATGGGTTTTTACTCAAACCTCTTTGTGGTCTCCAAGAAGGATGGTGGTTGTCGTCCCATTTTGGACTTGAAGGATCTCAACTCCTTTGTGACCCGGACTCATTATCACCAGGAGTCTCTACGGACGGTGATTGCTGCCATGTCCCCGGGCGAATTGCTTACTTCTCTGGATCTTCAAGACACGTACTTACACATTGCCATTCATCCAGAGAGCCGGCAGTACCTCAGGCTTGCCTGCAAAAGGGGACATTTTCAGTTCTCAGCTCTTCCATTTGGTCTGACGACAGCTCCTCAGGTCTTCAACCGTGTCTTGGGAGCCTTAGTGTCTGTCCTCCACCGGAACTGCATCAGAGTTACTCCATACATGGATGACCTACTTCTGAAAGCCCCTTCTGCAGAACTTCATCAGCAGGTTCAGCAATGCATTCATGCTCTCACCCATCACGGGTGGATCATCAACTTGCACAAGTCAGATCTTATCCCATCCCAACGTCCCATCTTCCTGGGCCTTCTCTTCAACACTCAGAAGAGCATGGTGTTCCTCATGGATGAGGTGGCTCACCAGATCTCCCACAGGGTTTCTGCGGTTCTGGCTCAAGATCCAGTTCCAGCCAAGAAGCTAGAAGATACTGAGGTTCTGCTGTCGGTGGAGAGATCCTCTGGCTCTGGTGGTAGATGCGATGTCCATTCCTTGGTTATTCCCTCTGGCCTACATCTTTCCTCCCCTCCCAATGTTGCACAGGGTATTACTGAAATTACAACTGGAGCGTTGTCCAGTTATTCTGATTGCTCCGTACTGGCCTCGTCAGTCTTTGTTTACGGAGCTTCTGGATCTGTGTGTGGCTGAGCCATTTCAGCCCTTAGGCTTACAAGAATCAGGCCTCTGCTGATCAGTTGTGCAAGGTGGCCACTTGGTCGTCTGTGCACACCTTTTTGAAGCACTACCGTGTTGATGAGCTGGCATCGGCTGACCCTTTTAAAGCCGGTGACCTATTTAATGTGCACGTTTTTATGCATGTGACATATCAAAAGGATACCATGAGTAACAGGGTCGGCTACCCCAATGATATGAACATTTTCAGATCCTGAACACTTGTATTCAGGTATAGGTTATAGCAGAGCTCTGATGCACAAATAACTAAATAGATAAATTAACCATTTGAGTGCCAGACAGGTATCCAATGCCGCATGAAAAACTCCTACCCAAAGAAGCCCTGCATTACACACAAGAAGAGGTACTTATTATTATAAGTACCATTCCCATGTAATTGTTAGTATTAGTAAGATATTTTTGAGTTGCAATATGCAATCCTTATGGTATTTACCACACACACAGAAGGATTCTTAGCCTATAATATAAAAGGCCAGATGTATGTTTGTCTGATGCAGTCACGCGTAGTAGAGACTGCACAAAATGCTGGGAGTTCTGTGCTGGGAGATGTAGGAATGCTGGGAGTTCTGTGCTGGGAGCATTCTGTGCATTCGGGCAGTCTCTACAGAGCATGACTGCATCGTGTACCCCATCAGCGAGGTGGCGGCAGTACACAGAGCAGGACTGTTTTCTTTACTTTGGCCGGTGTACATGGGCTTTTACACTAGTATTTCCATAAAATAAGACTTCTGCGTGTCTATCAAACACACCCAGGGACACACACAGGTATGAACTGAATTAATCTGTTGTGACTTAACCTATGAATCCCAGAAAGGTGTACATTGCATTGCAAAACAATAATATGTGTAAAGACTGGAGTAGAGGCAAATTTGTGCTAAACATTGTATGCATATTTTTTATTTATCTAGAATCACCAGGTATATTTAACGCTTTACATTTTAATTAATAAAATTAACCCATTGAATGCTAGAGAGTTCTCCATTGCATTGTGAAGCAATGCACTGGAGATCTTTCTAACAGCCAAGGGTTTTTAACTCTTTGAGTGCCAGAGGGGTACACAATGCATTTCATACCCCTCTGGAACTCAAAGTGTTAAAATCGGTTTGAAAGCAAATGGAATTATTACATACTGGACGATTCTTTTGCCCATGCATTGCCCCACATTTGTCAGTATACATATGCCCTAAAGCAGGGGTGTCCAAAATTGCATGTATATATTGGATACCTCTTTGGCACTCAAAGGATTAAGGATATTCCTGATAAAGCACAGATGGGTTAGTCAAAACGAATGAGCCACTGGATAACATACCTGTGCTTAATGACACTATTCTTAGATACTGACCCAATATATAAATACTAGCTGAAGAGCCCGTTACACAGGCCACAGTGCCACTGCCAGCTTGTAAAGACTGCCCACGCTGTGGCTGATACAGTGCCAGCTGGTCGCGGTGCAGTCATGCTCAGTAGAGACTGCCTGTGCTGTGGATGGTACAGAGCTGGATGTTCCTTCGGAGCTCCCCGCTCTGTATCAGCCTCGTCATGGGCAGTCTCTACTGGTCATGACTGCGTTGTTACAAGCTTTCTAGCAAATTATTATATAGGACTGAGGACAGATCGGGATACCCCTCCCTGCCCTAAAGGGTTAAAAGAAAAAATTGTTTTGCCTGAAATATTATCAACTATTTGTCGCTATCAGTGCCAAGTGTGTACCAGGTAGCCAGGGATTTTTTGAGACAGGACCTAGGCAACAGCCTCCTCCCCCCACTCTGTAACTCCCAATGTTTTAAAATGGCCAAGAGGGACACTTCTGTTTTAGGGGGTGTTGCTGGTGGGCAGGGCATTACCCTTTTATAACTGAAAAAATCTTTTAGATCCACCAAAAGTATTTTATTTACACTGACTAATTAATAAACACATATAGTGAAGTTTATACACACATTAATGTGAGTTTTATTGCTGTGGAGCAATGTGATACACTTATATACGCACCACACAGTCTGATCTAATAAAAAAGAGGGAGATGCAGATGACTCATGGGTTCCTGATTGTCTTTCTTAACAGAATTCACCAATACACTTCACCCTCAGCCTGCCCAGGTTGTGAATTTTAATCCAGAAAGGTCAGGGACAAATGGCAAATTTCCCTTGGGATCTCTGTAATTACTAGTGAGGCCCCTGATCACTACTGATGCAGCAGCAGAACATAGAGTGACTGCACAGACAAATTAAATAAATGGTATGCAAAGCCAGAAATAATGAACAGATTGGTGGGTCTGCATGATAAGAAGGCATATAGGAAGGATTTGCATTTAGACCACAATAAGTTATAGCAAAGAGAACACATCATCGTTTAACCCATCCAAGAGTTTGAATGGGAAACAATATGTATAGGAATAACGCTGTGTCCTCAGAGGACACTTAAACTGCTCTATGATTCAGCACCTTTTAAGCAGCCTGTTTACTCACCTCCAGTCTGGGGATTGGCAGAGGTTTGATGAGGGTAGCTGTCCAGAATGTCAGTGGAATACTATTGGTTGGCACCTACATGGGTCAGCCAATCACTGGAGGTTGCAAATGGCATCTCAACCGCCAATGTATGAGTGATTAGCATAGCCCATAGACCTCCATGCATCTTGAATGTGTTTTGTGCTGAATGCAACAATGTTGCAGCATGTTGTGTTGTGCACAGGAATAATCGCCTATGTGAACTGCACCTTAGAGTTCAATGTACTACATTGTGTGTTTTCTTTTTACACAGCTATATGCTTCCTTAATGAAGACAGTCTAAGTGTCTGAATATAACAGAAGGACATACTTGGGTAGGTGCCCTTTATATAGTAGTCTGCTGCAAGATCTATTTACTTTACTTATATTTTATTTATTTATTTTTGCACAGGAGCTTTGTTGTACCCTGTAGTTCAACCACTAAACTTAATAATGTCATCACCTTCTTACTCCTTTGTTGACTGTAGGCGGGACATTTCTGTATGGGTATTCCTTTAAACTGTATCTGGTGTCTACCTATTGTATTCTTTGAGGTGGGGTGATCTACATGGGTATTTTATTTCAGATTCATAAATGCAGATGCAACATAAATAAAATAATGATATACCTTTTCAAGAATGCTGTAGAACAGGAGTACTCAAATCTTTCAGGCCAAGGGCCAAATGTAAAATTTGTGCAATTGGCCTGACCAGTCATTTTGTGCATGGATACACATCCACCACACTCTCACACATACCTTTTCACATACACATACTCACACACTCACACATATATTCCAACTCTCACCTGCACACACACATATGTAAAACAGAAAGCACACAGAACATTCAGTGCTGTAGAGGGAGACTAACATTGTATCACATTTTGTTGTGATGGTCTATTGACTAGAAAAATCTCTGAAAGCCGAGACCGAGATATAGTGAGTTTGCTGTTGGGGACATAGGTGCAAAAAAAAAAGATGCACATGGAAAAAATATACTTTTAAGAGACAATGGACCATATGTATAAAGGAAAAATGTGGAGCAACTCTGGAACAATCCAACTGTAGTTAAAGGAGCAAACAAAATCCCCAAATACCCAGGGTCTACTAGCCCCCTGAATAATACAGAGATGTCCAATGTGTTGCAAATCCTCTCTAACGTTCCCTCTAGCAAAGAACTATAGCAATCAATGGGTTAAAAAAAATTAAATCTTTGGGAATGCTAATTTATTCCCAGCAGTGCAACTAGCACCAGAATTGCTCCACTTTTACTTTGTAAGTCAGACTTACTAAGGCCAAGGAACTGAGTCACCTCACTACAGCAGATATACTACGTCACCTCATTGCAGCCGATGTACTAAGTCACTTTGTTACAGCTGATGTACTAAGTCATCTCACTATGGCTGGTGTACTAAGTCACCTCATTACAACTGATGTACTAAGTCACTTCACTACAGCTGGTGTACTAAGTCATCTCATTACAACTGATGTACTAAGTCATCTCACTATGGCTGGTGTACTAAGTCACCTCATTACAACTGATGTACTAAGTCACCTCATCACAACTGATGTACTAAGTCACCTCATTACAACTGATGTACTAATTCACTTCGTTATAGCTTATGTACTACGTCATCTCACTATGGCTGGTGTACTAAGTCACCTCATTACAACCGATGTACAAAGTCACTTCGTTATAGCTGATGTACTACGTCATCTCACTATGGCTGGTGTACTAAGTCACCTCATTACAACCGATGTACTAAGTCACTTCGTTATAGCTGATGTACTACGTCATCTCACTATGGCTGGTGTACTAAGTCACCTCATTACAACTGATGTACTAAGTCACTTCGTTACAGCTGATGTACTACGTCATCTCACTATGGCTGGTGTACTAAGTCACCTCATTACAACCGATGTACTAAGTCACTTCGTTACAGCTGATGTACTACGTCATCTCACTATGGCTGGTGTACTAAGTCACCTCATTACAACCGATGTACTAAGTCACCTCATTACAACCGATGTACTAAGTCACTTCGTTATAGCTGATGTACTACGTCATCTCACTATGGCTGGTGTACTAAGTCACCTCATTACAACCGATGTACTAAGTCACTTCGTTACAGCTGATGTACTACGTCATCTCACTATGGCTGGTGTACTAAGTCACCTCATTACAACCGATGTACTAAGTCACCTCATTACAACCGATGTACTAAGTCACTTCGTTATAGCTGATGTACTACATCATCTCACTATGGCTGGTGTACTAAGTCACCTCATTACAACCGATGTACTAAGTCACTTCGTTATAGCTGATGTACTACGTCATCTCACTATGGCTGGTGTACTAAGTCACCTCATTACAACCGATGTACTAAGTCACTTCGTTATAGCTGATGTACTACGTCATCTCACTATGGCTGGTGTACTAAGTCACCTCATTACAACCGATGTACTAAGTCACTTCGTTATAGCTGATGTACTACGTCATCTCACTATGGCTGGTGTACTAAGTCACCTCATTACAACTGATGTACTAAGTCACTTTGTTACAGCTGACATACTACGTCATCTCACTATGGCTGGTGTACTAAGTCACCTCATTACAACCGATGTACTGATTCACTTCGTTATAGCTTATGTACTACGTCATCTCACTATGGCTGGTGTACTAAGTCACCTCATTACAACTGATGTACTAAGTCACTTCACTACAGCTGATGTACTAAGTCACTTCGTTACAGTTGATGTACTACGTCATCTCACTATAGCTTATGTTTTATGTCAACTCACTACAGCCGATATACTAAATCGCCTTACTATGGATGATGTGCAAAAAAAATGGTCTAAACTTGGAGAAGAAAAATGTAAGTATTATTAGCTGTAGAATGGTGTTAACTGGTTAAAAAAAAGGCTGACCATGTGTCTTATTAGAAACAGCATTTGTTTTTGTTTCTTTTAAATTTTTTATTTTAAAGACAAAATTAAAGACCCTTTTAATATCAGAATTTTAGGGGCAATATTCACCGAGCTCATCCTACCACCATTTCCAGTTATTTACCCTAGGCAGTAGATAGTGTTAACCCTTTGATTGCCAGGGGGTACGCAACGCATTTCAAAGCAATTCTGATGTTGATGGTCGGCATGTAGATGACTACTTTTCAATAGGGTACCGTGTACTAAGTCACCTCACTGAGGCCAATGTACTAACTCAATTTCTGGAGTCATATATATTACTAAGGTTAATGTAGTAGTACTAAGTCTCCTCATTGAGGCCAAAGTCCTGACTCAGTTTCTGTTGTCATATATTTCACTATGGTTAATGTACTAGTGCTAAGTCACCTCACTGAGGCCAATGTATTAACTCAGTTTCTTTAGTCATATATATCACTAAGGTTAATGTAGTAGTACCAAGTCTCCTCACTGAGGCCAACGTCCTAACTCAGTTTCTGTACTCATATATATCACTAAGGTTAATGTACTAGTACTAAGTCACCTCACTGAGGCCAATGTCCTAACGCAGTTTCTGTAGTCATATATATCACTAAGGTTAATGTACTAGAACTAAGTCACCTCACTGAGGCCAATGTCCTAACGCAGTTTCTGTAGTCATATATATCACTAAGGTTAATGTACTAGTACTAAGTCACCTCACTGAGGCCAATGTCCTAACACAGTTTCTGTAGTCATATATATCACTAAGGTTAATGTACTAGTACTAAGTCACCTCACTGAGGCCAATGTCCTAACGCAGTTTCTTTAGTCATATATATCACTAAGGTTAATGTACTAGAACTAAGTCAGTTCACTGATGCCAATGTACTAAGTCAGCCTCTCTAAGGCCAATGTACTAAACAGACTCACTAAGGCCAAAGGCCAATGTACTAAGACAGCCACATTAAGGCCAGTGTACTAAAGTCAGCTTCATTAGTCATATCACTAAAGTTAAGCAGGGCCGGATTTACATCTCAGGTGCCTGTAGGCACAGAAATCTGAAGTGCCCCTCCCCCCCACTCTTTGAGACTCAAATCCCTCTTTATCAGTGCTTCTCAGTATATAACTCTGGCAAGCAAGAAATAAAAGTGCACAGAAGAGAGAATATGCATCCAAAATGAACAAGGGAGAAAGAGATCTGCTTGAGAGACATCTAGAGAGGGGTGCAGATCGGAGTGGTCTCCAGCTGTTCAGGACTACAACCCTTTGAGTGCCAGAGGGGTACACAACACATTGCAAAGCAATGCATTGCATACCCCTCTGGCACTCAAAGGGTTAACTTGTGACTGCCGTGCCAGGCTGCAAAAAGAAAGAACCGCAAAATGACACTAGCAGCCATCTACCCGGGGAGTGGGAGCACTTGGCACATAGAGAGAGAACCTTTTCCTTCCTCAGATTCAGTCTTCACTCACCTGGGCTGGTTGCTGGTGCACGCACTCGCCGCTCTCTTTCCCAGGAATCCCCAAGCGCTACTAAAGTCTAACGTTTCCTGTCTGTCATGCACTACATGAGTGACACAGTCACACAGATAGACTGGAGTGAGGGTGGAAGATGCAAAATATGTGCTAGCCATGCATCATAAGGCTGGCTACTTTACAAAAAAAAAAAAAAAAAAAAAAAAAAAAAAAAAAAAAACTATCCCAATGACAGGCACCCTTCTGTGGGGTGCACCTGTAGGCAGATGCCTACTCTGCCTTATCTGCTTATTATGAATCCGGCCCTTGGGTTTACCCTTTCATTGCAAGAGGGGTATGCATCGCATTGCAATGTGTTGTGTACCCCTTTGGCACTCAAAGTGTTAAGGTTAATGTACTAGTACTAAGTCACGTCACTAATACCAGTGTACAATGTACTGTTAGCTTCATTAGTCATATCACTAAGGTTAATGTACAAGTACTATGTCATCTCAATAAGGCCAATGTACAAAGAAGAATTGGAACAAGGCAATGCTTTGGAGACCTCTCTAGCATTCAAGTTGTTAAGAGCCCATTCTAAATAAACAGGAATTATTCCCTCTGCAGTGAAGCTGGTTTGCCTATAATTATTCCATTACTTCCTGGTACAGCCACCTGAAGTACTCCTATAGCAACAGTTCCCCTTTAACCTTTGAACTGCCAGAGAAACTTGTATTGTTTAGCTGGCCCCTATGGCACTTAAACTGCTGAGATTATTTTTTGCTTTGAAAAGAAAAAAAAACCCTTTATAGCCACCCTGATGGTGAGATGAAATGTTCTTGTACTATTATCTCTGCTTTATATTTTATTTTATCTTCAGTGAATTTTTGACAATGCCTCTTTATTGGCAATCCACAGCTCAAATGTGTTTTATCGCTGACCTCAAAGCTCCTGTTTAAAAAAAAAAAAACAGAATACCCAGGAGATATCTATAGTTACATACTTTATTTTTTTAATCTGTCCGTGGCTCAATATTGCTTTTCATCTCCAAGGTCTTGTGAATGCCACTGATCAATGATATGTAGCCTTGAATCTCCATTTGGGACCTGATCTGAATGTTCTACAAATCAGTAGGTCACTGGCAGCATGGAAATATTAACCCTGAGTGTCAGAGGGGAACGCAACGCATTGCTCACACCTCTGGCACTCAAAGGGATAAAATAGTAGAATAGTGGTGATTATTGTTTTGGGTTTTTTTATCGATTGTTGCTGAACATAAATTTAGATCTGTAGAATACGTTACTGGTATATAAATCAAGATTAAAGCAGGACTATCTCTGAAAATAAAGTACCCCCCCAAATCATTATGTATATAGCAATACGCATATTCATACTAGTATTACCCTGAATAATTCCAGCGTTATTGATAAATCCAACTCATTCGGTGACTGACAGGCAGGCATCAGCGATGACATCTTGCCAAACAGACATCTGTGAGTCTGTGCTGTCAGTCCCGGTCTCCTCTAGGAGGAGCTGCATTGTACCTTAAGGTACAGGAAGTGACTGGTGGCGAAGGAGCACAGATCCCGGTACAGCAAGATGCCTGCCTGTGTGTCTGAGAACAAGTTGGATTTATCAATAATGGCAGATTTCTAGATGCATAATTATTATTATTTTTTTTTGGGGGAGGCACTTTATTTTCAGTGATAGTTCCACTTTCATAATAATTATAAATAAAAGAATCATATTCGTTTTGATGGCTGGTATGATGGGAACTGTAGTCCCCAATAGCTGGAAAGCAAAAAGTTTTGTTTACATCTAACAGAGACTGCTGTATGAACTGGAGGAATTGTTTGACAAACCATCTGCATCATAGGGGATAAATAGAAATGCCCATTTAACACTTTTAGTGTCAGAGGGGTGCCCAGCACATTGCCTTGCAGTGCATTTAGTACGCCCTGTTACTCAAATGGTTACATGCCTCTTAATAACAACCCCGCTAACTTTACTATGTTCAGAAAATCTTAATAGCCCCTATGACTTTTGCCCTGGCGCCTTTATTCTAGTGATAACATCTTCAGTCTGCCCTGGATACCACATTCATGGAAGCGGACATGACAGTTGCTAGCAGGTTTTTCAAACAGATACAGGCAAAGTACATGAGTCTACTTAACTCTAGGCCCAGATGAGTGCAGAACACATTGTGAAGCAATGCATGGCTCAACTTTCTTGCCCTTAACATTTTGAGTGCCAGAGGAGTATGCAACATATTGCTTTGCAATGTGGTGCTTACCCTTCTGGCACTCAAGTGGTTAAAGGGTTAAGATTACCATGTACAGTGGTCCAGTAAGTATCTGTCATTTCTGCCTCTATGGACATGACATCCCGGACTGAATAAACATGTTATCTCCTAAACAAAGGCACAAGGGAAATATTCTTAGGGGCCATTCGGATTTTCTGACCATAGTGCATTATATGTGTGTGTGATGAGGTTCAACCTTTGTCTCATAACCCAGTGACATGAGGATTATATAGCTTTCCTGCTGCCAAATAAGTTAGGCTTTATCAGACCTTCCTGTTTTGCCTACTAATACATACTATAACCCTATATGTTTTCTTGAAAGAAATGTATATAATCTTCTCTTTAATGTATCCATTGTATCTGCCATAACCACATCCTTGGGCAAGGAATTACATATATCATTCCTCCTTTAAGGCAGTGCTTTGCAATGTGTTGGAGAACTCTTTAGCATTCAAGGGGTTAAAACCCCCCATTTAAAGGGATAGTAATACTTAAAATGTAAAAAAATATGTTGTAGGGTTTATCCCCCTGAGTAAAACAAGAGTACTCCCACTGCTGAAAGGTGTTTCATTCAAAAGTTATTAATTTTCAAAGTTGAATTTTTTAGGTGCAATATCACAGTGGCCTGCAATTGTACAGTGGCGCTGTTGATACAAGATCCTATGGACAGCTCTGGTCCCGGGACCATAAATCTCCATAGGATGGTGTAGTACTCTTGTTTTACTCAGGGGGATAAACCCTACAACATATTTTTTTTTTTTACATTTTAAGTATTACTATCCCTTTAAAGCAATACATATTTGTATTTGTCCCCTGTGGTGCTGTTGGTTTACCCCAGAATCACTCCTGGTTTCTTCTGTGCATAAGAGTGCTCTACACAAAGTAGATAATTGAGAGCTGGAAACATGACATTTGTTGCACATCCCACGCAATACCTGTAAGTGAAGCAATTAATGTATTCACAGTTCTAGCAAGCAAAGCGTTTCTTTCCTAAACAATAGTTACCCATTGGAAAGGATTGTGCTAAAGTCAATGAAAAACTGATGTTGCATGGATAATTATTAAATTTCTGCTGCTGAGCACAATAAATATACTTAAAGCACTGGGAAATGTAGGATTGAACTGATTTAAAAATTATTTTAGCAATATCGAGAGGACCACCCTAACTAGTGCTATCAGTGTAGCAAAGTTTAACCCTTTGAATGCCAGAGAGGTACGCAACGCATTGCAAAGCAATGCATTGCTTACCCCTCTGACACTCAAAGGGTTAACTCTTTGAATGCTAAAGTAGGACTCCTACTATTGGTCATTTTGAAGGGGACTCTATCACACTCAGAATTAACAGGGGCTGATAAGCTGAATGGTGTAAAAGAAGCAGTACAGTTAGGCTTCTACCACTAGAGCATCATTAATAGCCCATAGTAACATGTAGGTCAACACCAGCAGAAAGCTCAGATAACAGACTTACATCTACACTTCCATGAGAGAATATACAGGACTGAAATCTAAAGATTGCTGTGGTGGAAATTCCACCCAAAGCTAAGGACATGGTGGAGGTCCCACATGTCCTTCTTCCTATCTCCCAGCTTGGGTCTGGGAAGGGCAAGCTTTAGAGAACAAAGGTGCCTGCATTCCCCAGCCTGTAGGAAGGTGGAGGGATGGAGGTGTTCACAGCCTAAAGTGGGAAATTTAGGGGTGTTGCTTTGGAATTAAAAAGTGTGTTAGCTATGAACCTGTAGAATAAACTGTTTTTCTTTTATGGTTGTAGGGAAAAAAAGAGAGGTTTGGCATGGACATCTTAATACTGCATGAATTCCTATAGTACAAAAGTATGGGGAAGATCATGGACTGGGCTTGATGGACGCATGTCTTTTTTCAGCCTCATCAACTATGTTACGATGTATTTCGCTGGCATGCAGATTAGTGATGAGCGAGCACCCCAATGCTCGGATGTTCGGGTGCTCTGACCGAGCACCCCCTGAGGCTCGAGTGCTCGGCCGAGCACCCGAGCCCCATTGAAGTCAATGGGAGGACTCGAGCATTACACCAGGCACCCCCTGCTCTGATGAGGGGAGGGTGCCTGGTCCATAGGAAAAGGGCAGAAAAAGATGGAAACACTACAGAAATGGTTCAGGGACAGCATAGGGAGGATGTCTGGATGCACCTTGGACTCCAACATCGCTGCTGGGAACGATCTTTCGCCCGTAGTACGCCATTTTTACAGACTGACCGTAAAACACACAAAAAGGAAAATAAAAACGACTTTAGGCGAAAAATTGTTACCAAACAGTATTTGCTGTATATTTACTTGTATATCATCTGCAAATTCTCCCAAAAATTTCATCGATTTTCTGAAGTGAGGCCATGATTAAGAGGGAAACGTGCGCAGAGGCAAATTATCCCAAAAATTTCCTTGATTTTCAGAACTGAGGCCATGATTAAGAGGGAAACGTGCGCAGAGGCAAATTCTCCCAAAAATTTCCTTGATTTTCAGAACTGAGGCCATGATTAAGAGGGAAACGTGCGCAGAGGCAAATTCTCCCAAAAATTTCCTTGATTTTCAGAACTGAGGCCATGATTAAGAGGGAAACGTGCGCAGAGGCAAATTCTCCCAAAAATTTCCTTGATTTTCAGAACTGAGGCCATGATTAAGAGGGAAACGTGCGCAGAGGCAAATTCTCCCAAAAATTTCCTTGATTTTCAGAACTGAGGCCATGATTAAGAGGGAAACGTGCGCTGAGCTGACCATCTAAAACATTATGGGTGAGGGTCTGCTGCAGAGCTGACCATCCTAAACATTATATGCGAAGGCCCGCTAGTGAGCTGACGCTATAAAACATTATATGAGAGGGCCCGCTAGAGAGCTGACCCAATAAAACATTATATGAGAAGGCCCGCTGGTGAGCTGACCTATATAAAAATTGTCAAACAGGGCCCGCTGGTGAGCTGACCCTATATAAAAATTATATCACAGGGCCCGCTGGTGAGCTGGCCCTATATAAAAATTATAGCACAGGGCATATGGAAGAGGAGGAGGAGGATGAGAAGATTAAGAGTCAACCATATACCCGTTTTTTGGGTGGAAGGGGTGAATGGGAATACAGAGTATTCCCATCATTGTAAATAACATATATAAAGTGAGTTTATGTTCCCCCGGGGCTTTCCTCCAGTGGAGTGGAGAAGTCAGGGGAAATCCAGGCCTTGTTCATTTTTATAAGTGTCAACCTATCAGCATTGTCGGTGGAAAGGCGGATACGCTTATCTGTTATGATGCCACCAGCAGCACTAAATACCCGCTCAGACAGAACGCTGGCGGCAGGGCAGGCCAGCACCTCCAAGGCGTAGAGTGCCAGTTCATACCACGTGTCCAGCTTGGACACCCAGTAGTTGTAAGGCACAGAGGGATCATTGAGGACGCTGACACGGTCTGCTACGTACTCCTTCACCATCTTCCAAAACTTTTCCCTCCTTGTGACACTAGGCTGCGCATCAGGGTGAGGGTGCTGGCGGGGTGTCATGAAGGTGTCCCACGCCTTGGAGAGTGTTGCCCTGCCTTTCTCGGAACTGCTGTGTGCTCCCCTTTTCTCCCCTTCTCTGTTGGCCAAGGTAGCACGTACTCTGCCGCCAGCGTTGTCAGATGGAAAATTTTGGAGCAATTTTTCGACAAGAACCTTCTGGTATTGCACCATTTTGCTTGTCCTCTCCACCGGAGGAATGAGAGATGAGAAATTCTCTTTGTAGCGGGGGTCCAGAAGGGTGAACACCCAGTAATCCGTGTTGTTTAAAATGCATATAACGCGTGGGTCACGGGAAAGGCAGCCTAACATAAAGTCAGCCATGTGTGCCAGAGTACCAACAGTCAAGATTTCGCTGTCCTCACCAGGAGGATGACTCTCAATATCCTCATCCTCTTCCTCCTCTTCTGCCCACCCACGCTGAAGAGATGGAACTAAAGTTCCATGGCTACCCTCTGTAGCGGAGGCAACCGTGTCTTCCTCCTCCTCCTCCTCCTCCTCCTCCGCCTCCTCCAATTGTCGCTGAGAAGACGAAGTGAGGGTGCTCTGGCTATCACCTTGTGTAAGCTCTTCCTCCCCCATTTCCACCTCTTCCACATGCAAAGCGTCGGTTTTAATTGTGAGCAGCGAGCGTTTCAGTAGACACAGAAGTGGGATGGTTACACTGATAATAGCGTTATCGCCGCTCACCATCTGTGTCGATTCCTCAAAATTGCGTAAAACCTCGCAGAGGTCTGACATCCATTCCCACTCCTCACTTCTGATTACAGGAAGTTGAACGGAGAGGCGACGACCGTGTAACAGCTGGTACTCCACTACTGCCCTCTGCTGCTCACAAAGCCGGGCCAACATGTGGAAGGTGGAGTTCCAGCGCGTGCTCACGTCACACAGCAGCCGGTGAGCTGGCAATTGTAAGCGCTGCTGCAGCTTCAACAGGCCGGCCGAAGCTGTAGATGACTTACGGAAATGTGCACACACGCGGCGCACCTTGGTCAAGAGATCATGCACATTGGGGTAGGTTTTTAGAAATCGCTGCACCACTAAATTAAATACATGCGCTAGGCATGGTACGTGTGTGAGCTTGCCGAGCTCCAAAGCCGCCACCAAGTTACGCCCATTATCACACACAACCATGCCTGGTTGCAGGTTGAGTGGCGAGAGCCACTGCTCGGTCTGGTGACTAATCCCCTGCAACAGCTCTGAGGCCGTGTGCTGTTTGTCCCCAAGGCAGATCAGCTTCAGCACGGCCTGTTGACGCTTCCCCACTGCAGTGCTACACTGCTTCCAGCTACTGGCTGATGGGGGAGTGGCGCTGCGTGTAGAGAATTCGGAGGTGGAAACGGAGGAGGAGGAGCCAATAACGTAGGTGCTGGCGGAAACCCTGATGGAGGTAGGGCCCGCAATCCTCGGCGTGGGTAGCACCCGTGCCATCCCAGGGTCCGAGTCGCTCCCAGCCTCCACGACATTCACCCAGTGTGCCGTCAGGGAAATGTAGCGTCCCTGGCCACAAGCACTTGTCCATGTGTCAGTCGTTAAGTGGACCTTCCCAGTAACTGCGTTGGTCAGGGCACGGGTGATGTTACGGGACACATGGTGGTGTAATGCGGGGATGGCACACCGGGAAAAGTAGTGGCGGCTGGGGACCGCGTACCGAGGGACAGCTGCTGCCATCAGGCTGCGGAAGGACTCAGTGTCCACAAGCCTAAATGGCAGCATTTCGATGGCCAGTAATTTTGAAAGGTGTGAGGTTAGTGCTATGGCCTGTGGGTGGGTGGCTGGGTACTTTCTCTTGCGCTCAAATGCCTGGGGTAACGACATTTGGACGCTGTGCTGGGACAGGGAAGTGGATGTGGTCGCTGATGGTGCTTCAGATGGTACAGGTGCAGGGCGGGAGGTATGCGGGCCTGCGCCTTCGACAGGCGATTGGCCGGCACCGAAAACAGGGGAAGAGGAGGCAGTGGTGTGGCCTGCAGACACAGATGGGCGATCCAGGCGTTCCTCCCACTTACTACGGTGCTTGGATGCCATGTGTCGGATCATGCTGGTGGTGGTGAGGTTTCTAGTGTTCATGCCTCGGCTCATTCTGGTGTGGCACAGGTTGCAAACTACAATTCTTTTGTCGTCCGCACTTTCCTTAAAAAAACGCCATACCGCGGAACACCTACCCCTTGGCAAGGTAGATTTACGCAAGGGGGTGCTCCGTGGAACATTTGCGGGCCGGTTTGGTGCGGTCCGCCTTCTTTCTGTAGCCACACCACTGCCTCTTCCAGCCTGTTGCGGTGCTGCAGATGGCTCACCCTCAGGACTGCTGTCATCGCTCGGCTCTACACCTTCCCAGGTGGGGTCAGTCACCTCATCGTCCACCAAGTCCTCCTCCACTTCCTCACTCTGATCATCCTCCTCAAGTCTTGATCCCACCACATACTCAGTCATTGACAACTGTATAACATTCTCCTCAACAAGGTCTTGAGACGGAAATAGTGGTTGATTTAATGGCAACTGTGTCTCATCATCATCATCATCATCATCCACTACTTCCTTTGACCTTAAATGCCGTTCACATCTGTCATCTTCTTGTGATTGGGTAGCCTCTAGAGGTTGTGAATCAGGGCACAAGATGTCATGTTCCTCTGCAAGCGTGCTTGGAGAGAGGGTCAAATGAAGGATTGGTGATGAGACGAGCTCATCACTATATCCCAGTGTGGGATCACTTCTTTGACCAGACCGTGTATGGTGGGAGGAAGGATGATCAGAGTGAGGATTATGTTGACCAGACTCTTGGCTACTGAGAGTGGACTTGGTGGAAGACAGGGTGGTGCTTAACCGACTGGAAGCAGTATCAGCTGTCATCCAACCGACCACCTGTTCGCACTGGTCGGACCTCGAGAGTGATGTCCTGCGACGCCCTGTGAAATCAGACATGAAGCTAGGTATGGTGGATGTCTTTCTTTCTTGTGCTCTGGCACCAGGCACAGTTTCTCCGCGTCCTGACCCGCGCCCTGAACTTTCAGGATCACGTCCACTTCCCCGTCCCTTTTTACCCGCCTTCTTCATCTTACACGATATATATGACTTTAATATATATGAGTTTGAAAACTTAACAGTATTTCTTACTATTCTGCAACTCTGCAGAGTACACAGAATAGGCTGCTAAACTGCGGTGACACACACTGAATGGAATAAGTGACTTTAATATTTGAGTTTGAAAAATTAACAGTATTTCTTACTATTCTGCAACTCTGCAGAGTACACAGAATAGGCTGCTAAACTGCGGTGACACACACTGAATGGAATATGTGACTTTAATATTTGAGTTTGAAAACTTAACAGTATTTCTTATAATTCTGGAACTGTACAGAGTACACAGAATAGGCTGTTAAACGGCGGTGACACACACTGAATGGAATATGTGACTTTAATATTTGAGTTTGAAAACTTAACAGTATTTCTTATTATTCTGCAACTGTACAGAGTACACAGAATAGGCTGTTAAACGGCGGTGAAAGACACTGAATGGAATATGTGACTTTAATATTTGAGTTTGAAAACTTAACAGTATTTCTTATAATTCTGCAACTGTACAGAGTACACAGAATAGGCTGTTAAACGGCGGTGAAAGACACTGAATGGAATATGTGACTTTAATATTTGAGTTTGAAAACTTAACAGTATTTCTTATAATTCTGCAACTCTGCAGAGTACACAGAATAGGCTGTTAAACGGCGGTGAAAGACACTGAATGGAATATGTGACTTTGATATTTTAGTTTGAAGACTTAACAGTATTTCTTCCTATTCTGCAACTCTGCACAGTACACAGAATGTGCTGCTACACTGCGGCGAAGCACACTGAATGGAATATGTGACTTTGATATTTGAGTTTGAAAACTTAACAGTATTTCTTATAATTCTGCAACTCTGCACAGTACACAGAATAGGCTGCTAAACGGCGGTGAAACACACTGAATGGAATATGTGACTTTAATATTTGAGTTTGAAAACTTAACAGTATTTCTTACTATTCTGCAACTCTGCAGAGTACACAGAATAGGCTGTTAAACGGCGTTGAAACACACTGAATGGAATATGTGACTTTAATATTTGAGTTTGAAAACTTAACAGTATTTCTTATAATTCTGGAACTGTACAGAGTACACAGAATAGGCTGTTAAACGGCGGTGAAAGACACTGAATGGAATATGTGACTTTAATATTTGAGTTTGAAAACTTAACAGTATTTCTTATAATTCTGCAACTGTACAGAGTACACAGAATAGGCTGTTAAACGGCGGTGAAAGACACTGAATGGAATATGTGACTTTAATATTTGAGTTTGAAAACTTAACAGTATTTCTTATAATTCTGCAACTCTGCAGAGTACACAAAATAGGCTGTTAAACGGCGGTGAAAGACACTGAATGGAATATGTGACTTTGATATTTTAGTTTGAAGACTTAACAGTATTTCTTCCTATTCTGCAACTCTGCACAGTACACAGAATGTGCTGCTACACTGCGGCGAAGCACACTGAATGGAATATGTGACTTTGATATTTTAGTTTGAAGACTTAACAGTATTTCTTCCTATTCTGCAACTCTGCACAGTACACAGAATGTGCTGCTAAACTGCGGCGAAGCACACTGAATGGAATATGTGACTTTGATATTTTAGTTTGAAGACTTAACAGTATTTCTTCCTATTCTGCAACTCTGCACAGTACACAGAATGTGCTGCTACACTGCGGCGAAGCACACTGAATGGAATATGTGACTTTGATATTTTAGTTTGAAGACTTAACAGTATTTCTTCCTATTCTGCAACTCTGCACAGTACACAGAATGTGCTGCTACACTGCGGCGAAGCACACTGAATGGAATATGTGACTTTGATATTTTAGTTTGAAGACTTAACAGTATTTCTTCCTATTCTGCAACTCTGCACAGTACACAGAATGTGCTGCTAAACTGCGGCGAAGCACACTGAATGGAATATGTGACTTTGATATTTTAGTTTGAAGACTTAACAGTATTTCTTCCTATTCTGCAACTCTGCACAGTACACAGAATGTGCTGCTACACTGCGGCGAAGCACACTGAATGGAATATGTGACTTTGATATTTTAGTTTGAAGACTTAACAGTATTTCTTCCTATTCTGCAACTCTGCACAGTACACAGAATGTGCTGCTACACTGCGGCGAAGCACACTGAATGGAATATGTGACTTTGATATTTTAGTTTGAAGACTTAACAGTATTTCTTCCTATTCTGCAACTCTGCACAGTACACAGAATGTGCTGCTACACTGCGGCGAAGCACACTGAATGGAATATGTGACTTTGATATTTTAGTTTGAAGACTTAACAGTATTTCTTCCTATTCTGCAACTCTGCACAGTACACAGAATGTGCTGCTAAACTGCGGCGAAGCACACTGAATGGAATATGTGACTTTGATATTTGAGTTTGAAGACTTAACAGTATTTCTTCCTATTCTGCAACTCTGCACAGTACACAGAATGTGCTGCTAAACTGCGGCGAAGCACACTGAATGGAATATGTGACTTTGATATTTTAGTTTGAAGACTTAACAGTATTTCTTCCTATTCTGCAACTCTGCACAGTACTCAGAATGTGCTGCTAAACTGCGGCGACGCACACTGAATGGAATACGTGACTTTGATATTTTAGTTTGAAGACTTAACAGAATGTGCTCTAATCTGCAACTTTGCACACTAAACAGAATGTGCTCTAATCTGCAACTTTGCACACTAAACAGAATGTGCTCTAATCTGCAACTTTGCACACTAAACAGAATGTGCTCTAATCTGCAACTGTGCACACTAAACAGAATGTGCTCTAATCTGCAACTTTGCACACTAAACAGAATATATATATTTTTTTTTTTTTTTTTTTGTTTTTTTCCCCCCACACCAAATAACCTGCTGCCCCCACACACAGTAGTCCTAAAAAGGACTTTTGGTTCTTTTTTTTTCACAATTTTTGTTTTTTTCCTCCCTACACTGCCTTTCCCTTCCTATCCTCAGCTCTCCCTGGCTCAGACTGAGCCGAACTCGATGGTCAGGTGCTATACAGCACCTGACCACGGGTTCTGGCCAGCCAATCAGTGTAATGCCAGCAGCCAACATGGCTGCTGGCATTACACCGATGTCAGAGCCTCCCTGCACGTTTATTGGCTGCGCAGCAGCCGCAAAACGTGCGGGGAGGAGACCCGAACATGGCGGGCGAGCACATGCGGTACTCGTACGAGTACCGCCATGTGCCGAGCAGAGCGATGCTCGAGCCGATCCGAGCATCGGCCGAGCATGCTCGCTCAACACTAATGCAGATAGAATATAGGGTTGAAATTAATTTTTAAAACTAGAAGCAAAATCATAGACAGCAGGATCCAAGGACTGACCTGGGAAATCAGGGACTGTCAGCAGGAGTGACTTAGCTTTGTTAAGGGGTGTGAGGTGTGTGTGGGGGAAATACACATAAAGGGGGCAGTCTTACAACATTAAACACTCCTGGTTAATGAAGGTTTGTGTGTGTGGGAGACACACAAAGGTGGTGGTTGTACCACATTAAGCCTTTCCTCTACCTTGTTAGTGTGGGTTGGAGGGGTATACATAAATGGGGCAGTCCTACTAAATTAAGCCCTACCTCTCCTAAAAGGGGATTGGAACGGGATACACACAGGCACTGTCTTATCATTTTAAGCCCTCCATCTAGCTTTGTTAATTAGAGGAGATGTGGGGGTTCACACAGAGGATGGTACTATAGCAATAAGGGCCCTCTCTATTTTAGTTAGTGGTGGTGGGAGTGGGATACACAGGGGGCAGTCATACTACAATATGTTGTAGCTGAGCTGTGACTAAATATGAATATAAATAATAGCTCTGTTTCCTTTGTGTATTTTGGGGATTTTTAAATATACCAGAACAATTAAAATGTCAACAAATTAAGTGACAGGTCCACTTTAAGTACATGTGGGTGAATTAGTGGCTTTAGTCTTAAACTAATTGACCACCTTCAGTTCTAATTTGTAAGGTCACCACAATGACTGCAGATGCTTACCCCTTCTTGTTTTAAATTCTGTTGCATACCTCCACAGACACCTAGGGCATTATCTTGACATATTAGGGTCATGTTCGCTATATGCAGAGCAATGGGTTTGGAGACATCTCTAGCATCTGAGATATTAAATGAGAGTTTATTCCTCCCGATAATAAACCCCCACTCCTATGGCCAGAAAATCCCAACACATTTTCTTTACGTTTTATGGCTGAAGCTGTACCTAACGTCCTTTCTTAGTCTTTAAATATCTTTAGACTTTGACATACTGCTTAGCTGTAAACAGCCAGTGTATGCAATGATGTGGGTTGTAGGTCATCACGGAATGCTCTAGATCTGTCCAGGTCAATCTGAGAGCTGTATATTATATAAGCTTCATTGCCTTGTCAAAGAACATTACAATTATAGCACTGCACAATTACAGTGGTACTTTCAAAACACTGCATCAGATTACTTGATCTGAGGAGCTTCAACCACATAAAATATTAATGGAACTTGCGCCTTATAATAAGTGATTTGAAAGAACTATTGAAATCAACTAAAGGTTAGGTTAGCATTTATAATTAAACTCAATTTATGTGCTATTTAATTGTGTCAGTTAATACAAATGATCAGGTACCAACAGACAAGGGATATCAGGTGGAGACTACTTCAGTGTGAAATATCAGTATGTGGCTGGTACGAAGTGACAGGTGGGAGGGAGAATAGTGTGGAATGTTAGTATCTGCCTGACATGCCAGCCTGTGCTGTCTAATTTGCATATAAAAGCAAAAATTTTAAATTAAAAAAATACTAACGTAAGAGCTCTTTAAAAAATCAACATGTTGATAAGGTACTAGCTACAAGGTCTTACTTCAAGTATACAAATGTATGTTTAACACCTTTCCTCTAAAAAAGATGATATGGTTTAAATTACTGTTTACGTTTTGTGTGATTATATATTACCGGGTTTTCTTTTCCGCTTGGTAAAATACTTTGCTGCCAAAACAATTAAATAAAACAAATCAAAAAGCCCCCAGCCCTCCAATAGATCAGAGGGATAGGAGTTGGGTCGATGGAGAATAGTTTTGCTATAGCCCTCTAAATAAGTCCATGGATGTTAACCCTTTCAGTGGCAGAAGGGAGCCTAGTAAATTTACTCTACTATTTATTCGACAGCCACCCCTCTGCCACTCAAATGCTAAACCCGTCCATAAAAAAGCAAAGAAAACCTAGTACTCACTGTTCTATATTGATATATAAACTCCTATGGCCTATAGTGGCTATCAAGCTGTGCCCCACTTAGCAGCTATGGCTGTGGTTCCCAACACTAGACCTCAGGACACAAATGTCAGATTTTCAGGATAACCCTGTTTGATCCCAGGTAGGTAATTAGTGGCTAATTCAGTTGTGACCGATCTGTGTTTAAAATGGACCTGTTACATAAAAATGTTCAGTTTATTTTAAAGAGAAGTAAAAGCTTCCTATATGCCGTACAAGCCTTTATTTCTTGGTAACTACATATGGGGAAAATTACACTTTTCTTGGGAATTCCAGGTAAAACATTCAGTTTTTCTTTTGAAGCAAATGTTTTCTCTGCCCCTATTACTGGCACAGTGTGCATTTTATGCAACTAGGTTTCTGTGCTGGTCGAATATTATGCACACACTGTGCTATGAATGAATCTAGGCAGAACTCACACACTAGGATAATTTCTAATTGCACAGTGAGCCATACAATTGGCCTTTAACATAACTAATTAGCATGTGTTGATGGGAGTTTGCATACATTTCCACACTGAGGGGCCTGAAAAAAAACATTTCATAAGATATAAATTATACCTAATGAAATATTATATTGGGGGTGTGCAGAGGTGCATGGATGGGCGTTTGTTCATTGGAGATCTCTCTAAAATGTAAAAAGGTCAAAATCCCCAATTAAATTGATAGGGATGTTTATTTGTCCCCTGTGGTGCAGTTGGTTTGCCCCTGAATTATTTCAGTTCTCCTTCGTACATCAGCCTCTGCATATGAAGTATAATGTTTGGGTTACTCAATAAACCCACTAAACCTTATGAGTGACATCACCTTGCTTTTCTTGGAAGTATTTACCTTATCTGCAAACATAGCCTCCCAAGGCAAAGAATTCCATAGCCTTACTGCCTTTACTGTAAAAAAAACCCTGTCTTTGTTTTAGTCAGAAGTTTCTTTCATCTGGTGTTAGTGTATGACCCCTTTTTTGTTCAGCTCTTTAATTAAATATTTCCCCGGAGAGTTCTTTGTATTGGCCTTGAATGTATTTATAAATGGAAATCATATCCTCCCTTTGATGTCTCATGTAAGCAAACCCAGTTTGGCTAGTCATCATTTAGAACTAAAATATTCCAATCCCTTTATCAGTTTTGTTGCATGTCTCTGTACTTTTTCTGTTTCAGTAATGCCTTTTTTAAGGATTGTTGCCAAAAATTGTAATCCATATTCTAGATGAAGCCTTATAGTGAATCTATAAAGAGGCAAAATGATATTCTCATTCTGTGAGTGATACTGCACACTGCTGTGAATTCTGTTGTCTATCAGTACTCATAAATCTTTCTGTAACAAGGATTCTTCAACTAGTTTCCAATTTAGTGGATATCCAGCATGCTTGCTTCTGCAATACAAATGTACAACCTTGCATTTATCTATACTAAACATAACCTGTCACGTTTCCACTCATTCACGCGGTTTATCTAAATCTTTCCACAGAGAAAAAACATCCTGCTCTGTATGTATTTCCTTACACAGCTTAGTGTCATCAGCAAAAAAGACTGACACACTACTTCCAATGTCCATTTCTAGATCATTAATAATTTAAAAATCATTGGGTCCAGGACTGAACCCAGAGGCACTCCACTTACATAGACCAACTTTAAAGATTCCATTTACATGGAAACTCACCATTTTATAATTTAATAACCATTCATTTCTACGGATAAAGAATCCTCCGCCTGAGTATTTTATATTCGTTCCTCTGGATTGTCACTGGACATGTAAGATTAACCTGAACGGAGACGGGTTTATGCTCTCCGGATGTATGTTTGTTAGATTGACTGATAACAGCAGCCTAACTATTTTACTTGTGAGTAATATTTTACTAGCTTATATTTTTTATTTTTGTCATATAACTATAATACACTATTTGGCGCCCTTCCTGTTTTTTCTTTTTTTCGGCCATCTATGTTCAACTGAAAGCTTCTGGTGCTGCCCTGATGTAACACGTAGTGGACAGCAGACATATTATCAGACCTGATTAGTACTGCTCTGCCCTTCAGATCGGACTCAAACTGCTTGAGCGTTTTCCAGACCACAAGCAATTCTTTTAGGTTGATGTGCGTTTGGAGTTCTTTCCTGGACCAATTGCCCTGTACCGTCCATTTGTCCTAGATGCCTCCCCATCCGGAACTGCTTGCATCCGTGTATAGGACTACCCAGTCTGGGTCTACCAACTGGTGTCCTTTTGCTAGGTTCCGAGGCTGGGACCACCAAAGTAGTTCCTGTTTGGTGGATTTGAAGACTGGTATCTGATACAAGAGGTTGCAATGATGTCTTCTGTAAAAGGAAAGGTAATTCTCCTGGGTTATGTGTGAGTGAGCCTTGGCCCAAGGTAGAATCTGATAGGTGGAAGCTAGGTGACCCAATAACCTCTGGAAGTGATTTAGACTGTGAACAGGTTTTTTCAGGAACAGTCTTACTGTCTTCCGTTTGCATATCTGTCTGTCCGCAGAAGGGATACCGTGGCTCTGTTGGTGTCAAACTTGATTCCCAGAAATAGTATCTGCTGACTGGGAGAAAGCAAGCTCTTCTGTAAGTTTATTAGCCATCCCAGTTTGGAAAGAAAGTCCCTGCAAATGTTGGTGCTGGCTTGTGAACTTGGTCTGAATGTTTCCACAATGAGAATTGGTAATGTTGATGAAATATGTGAAAGCGAAGATACATTCTGTGAGACTCTCGGATGAGAAGATGATAATACGCATCTTGTAGATCCAGTCTCGTGAGATACGCCTGGGGAGGAATTGTCTTCAAAGCGGATGACACAGTTTCCATTTTGAAGTGTCTGATCTTCAATAGTGAGTTCAGGTTTTTGAGATCTAGTATGAGTCTCATGTCTACTGAAGGTTTTATAACATAGAAGAGCGTTGAGTAAAAGCCCCAAAACCTCTGAGACTGAGGAATTTCCTCTATTACCCTGTTCTGGAGTAATAAAGAGAGTGCAGTCTTAATCTGTTGGGCCCTTACTCTGTTTGATGTTTGATGTCCTGAATCTCGGAATTGTGGGGGTAGTCTGGAGCTCCAATGAATATCCCCTTTGAGTGATGTCCAGAGTCCACTGGTCATGATCAATCTGACTCCATGACTTGTGAATCTCCTCCAGTCAGCCCCCAACTGGAGGAGAAGGGGGCAAACTGGCTTCATTGAGGGTATTGCCCATTTCACTGGAAATCTCTGTAATTTCCAGATTTTTGGGCCTGGGAACCTCTGGTCTTGCGATGAAATCTTCTGCCTGGTTGATACTTCTTGGCCTCCCGAAAGGATTGACGTCTGAACTGACCGGCTCTAGGAGGTGATCGGCGAGATTTTTTCTTGTGTGGCAGAAAGGGGCTTTTGCCACCTGAAGATCGTGTAATGATTTCTTCTAGGGAATCCCCAAATAGCTTAGAACCAGCAAATGGTAAAGACACCAAACGATTTTTTGATGAGGGATCAGCTTCCCGGGATCTGAGCCATAATACTCTTCTAGATGTAATCGATAGTGCTGAGGCTCTAGTGAGAAGAAGGATGTTGTCCAAGGATGCATCACATGAATAATTGATAGCGTCCTTGACAATACCCAGATCCTTAAGAATATGGTTCCTGGAGACGGAAGATTCAATCTTCTCTTCTATTTCCAAAATCCAGATGTGCAGCATACGGAAAATAGATGCCATGGCTGTCGCTGTTTTTAAATTCTTTTTTCAATGCACTATCTGACCTTCTATCCATTGAGTCACAAAGAGATGTACCGTCTTTTAAAGGGATAGTAATACTTCGTTTTATCTTTATTTTATTTTGTAGGCATTAAAAAACACGAGGAATTATATGTCTTATCTCTCAAACCTTTATGGTTTGAGAGATATTCACAAGCAAAGTTTCCCCTCCTGCCCCTTTTACCTAGTGTAAGCCATCTCTTCTCAGATGTAGAATGCAGTCCATAGACCAGACAGATAACAGAAGGGGACAATCTTCTTCCTATGAGAACAATGAAATCCCTGCCCCCCTTGACAAGTTTTTCAGCTTTTTCCCTTATCTTAATTGAAGACTGTCCCTCTCTGCAGTCTACCTGGGCACCTCCTTCTGATCTGGCTGAACAGTGTTACATCAGTAAAAGGGGTGGGAGGGGGATACTTTATCATTGAATTACTCTTGAACTACAACTCTGACAGAATTGAAATAACACTCTCCAAAGTCCAAATACTATGATGATTAATTAGAGTTGCCTTTTTTATGAAACATTACTATCCCTTTAAAAGGATAGTGGTTCTCTTTGATGTCTGGGATATGGCTGCGTCCACCTTAGGGGAGTATGCCAGATAGCAGTTTCATCCTCCTGAAATGGATGCATCTTATGAAAGCTCCTGGGGACAGAACAGCGCTTATCTCCCTGTTTCCATTCGGTCTTAATAATATCCTGAATAGAACTATGTATAGGCATTTGTGGGCTTGCTTTTTTAAACCCCACATAAGCCGTATCCATAATATTCAGCTCCTTCTGGACTTCAGATAAGCCCAATGCATTCCTCATGGCTTTAACTAATCCGTCCATGTTATCTACTGAAAAACTTCCACTTTCTTCAGGAATCTCACCTTCTTCAACTTATGAGGATCCTGAATCTGTCAAGAAAACTTTCATCTTCCTCTTTTCTATGTGTAGAAGTACCCTCCTCAGGATCAGATGTTCTAGGACGCTTTCTGACAATCTCCTTCATGGCTGAAAAAGTCTCCTGCGTGGAGCATTTCATCCAGTTGATAAAACTCTGAAACTGAAGGGGCACCTCTTGACCTGCAGCTTTTTTCAGGCAATCATCACAAAATGCATCATAGGAAACAAATAATAATTCCTTAAATTCCCATTGATTTAACCATTTGTGTGTTAGTGAGGTATGCACTGGATACCTCTCTGGTACTGAAAGGGTTAAATTAGGCTCTTAATCCCTTGAATGTTAGCGAGGCCTCCAATTAATTTTTTTGGCATTTAAATCAATGGAATTTGGGGAATTTTATTTATCCTCTATAGAGAAGCCGATTTGCACTATAATTTCTCATCTTATCTTCCTAAATATGGTCTGTAATCATCATGTTAAATAGCACAAAATAGGAAAGGAGTGAATATTTGTCAGGATAATCCTTTGTGTCTCTGTGTATACACTGTTTGCTTTATCAGTGATTTCCAGCTCTCACCTTGGGCCTCAATGTCACTTGTGAAGACTGTTTGAAATTCAACCCATATCATACTAGGTAATAACATTTGCACTGTTTACCTGCTACTTTACGTGCTATGGGACAGTCTTCTTAATCAAGCGGATGTGTATGTTCTTTATGGTATACATCTGTGATGCACTTTAGAGACATCTCTCCAGCAAAGTACATAAACAATGTAATCTATTATCACAAAGCACATTCAAGGTATCATTTGGTCAGGACCAGAGTACTTATGTAGGACATTGTTGGCTGAAACACCGTTTTACTTTGTTATACTTTTAAAGTCTATAACATCTATATACATGGCTGGATTAAAATCTCCATCTTCCCTAAGGAAGCCTGGGAGCAAAGGTCTTGCCAGGCCCATGGATAGTTCAATAACAAAATGTGAGCAGCTCTGAGAATGAACAAAAGCACAATGGCTTGTTCTATGACTAGCCACCGCACAGAAGCATAACGTTTTAACTCTCTAGTGCCATTAAAGGGATAGTAATACTTCGTTTTATTGTTATTTTATTTTGTAGGCATAAAAAAACATGAAGAACGATATAAGTCTTATCTCTCAAACCTTTATGGTTTGAGAGATATTCACAAGCAAAGTTTCCCCTCCCGCCCCTTTTACCTAGTGTAAGCCATCTCTTCTCAGATGTGGAATTCAGTCCATAGACCAAACAGATAACAGAAGGGGACAATCTTCTTCCTGTGAGAACAATGAAAGCCCTGCCCCCCTTGACAAGCTTTTCAGGTTTTTCCCTTATCTTAATTGAAGATTGTCCCTCTCTGCAGTCTACCTGGGCACCTCCCTTCTGATCTGGCTGAAAAGTGTGACATCAGTAAAAGGGGCAGGAGCGGGATACTTTGTCATTGAATTACTCTTGAACACAAGTCTGACCGAATTGATATAACACTCTCCAAAGTCCAAATACTATGATAATTAATAGGGTTGCACCGATACCGATACTGGTATCGGTATCGGTGCAGATACCAGCATTTGCGCGAGTACTTGTACTCGCGCAAATGCGGCCGATGCCAGCACCGATACCCTGTGTCAGGGTCGGTGCTGCAGAGAGGGAGCCTGGGGAGCTGCTCACAATGCTCCCCGGTCACCTCTCTCACTCCTACAGCATCGGAGTATTGCCGCGGGTTACCATGGCAACGCTCCGACGCTGACCTCTGCCGGGGCTCGCGAGAGAACAGCGAGCACCCGGCAGAGGAGAGTTAAGGAGGCAAGATGGGGCAGCGGGTGGTGAAAGAGGCAGACAGTGGGGTGAAGAGGGAGAAAAAGTCAGAAGGAGGAAGGATCAGGAGACCAAAGAGGGGAGCCAAGAAGAGGCAAAAGGAGGGGTGATCAGGAGGGAGAGAGAGGCAAAAAGGTGAGTCAAGGAGGAGTGGGAGAAAGGGGGATCAAAAGCCAAGACAAAAGAAGGGGGCTCAAGGGGGTAGAATGAAGCAAAAGGTGGGAATCAAGAGGGGGAGAAAGAGTCAAAAGGGGAGAATCAAGAGGTGGTGTGTGTGTGTATGTGTATATATATATATATATATATATATATATATATATATATATATATATATATAATTATAATATTTTTCAAGTACTCACCAATACAAATTACCAATACTTTTTTTTTGCGGTCATTTGCCAGTTTTCCAAGTACCTAAAACATGTAGGTACTTAGAAAACTGGCAAATGACCGCAAAAAAAGGTATCGGTAATTGGTATCGGTGAGTACTTGAAAAAAGTATCGGTACTTGTACTCGGTCTTAAAAAATTGGTATCGGTGCATCTCTATTTAATTAGAGCCACTTTTATTACAAAACATTACTATCCCTTTAAAGAGGAGAAATCTCAATGTACATACTAAACTTCCGGGTTTGGTAAAGCATTGGGTGAGTTAGTTGAGCAAATATAAAACAGGCATCACTGTGCTCAGGGCATAACGACCTTTTCATTGAGCACTTTTTTTCCCTGAACTTTGCTGTTCCTTTAAGAGTCTCTTATTCCTGGAGCAAGGTTTCCATTTCAATGTTGGGCAGGAGAAAATACATTAACCAACTTCACCTGTCTGTTGTACCAAGAAGACTTCTTGGAGAAGAAAAGTCAAACTTGACAACTTAAACCTTTTAACAACTGGAAACACAGGCTACGGAACACTTTGGGGGTCACCTAATGATGGGATACCTGAGAGCAGAATTTAGGAGATAACTCATTTAATTTACATTCAGAGTTTAGACTGACTGAAAACACTGATATGTATCCAAAAATCTTACTGTGTACTGGATTAAGAAAATCCATAGATCACTATCCTATAAAGATTATAAAAAAACATTGAATAATTACCAGTTGAAGAGAAGGGTTTACCAATAAATAATGGGGAGTGATTGACAGTAGATTTACCGTAATACAAACAGTCCATACTCCAGGGGGAAGATTCACTAAGCAGTGATAAAGTGCAGATGACTTCTCCAGTTTATCACTTCTCCAACTCCTATATTATTCTATGAAGACTATGCCCTAAGATTTCTTCAGCTTTGGAGATATTAGTGAATAGGCTCCATGGAATAAAATACTGGAGAAGTGATCAACTGGAGATGTCATCTCCACTTTATCTCCTCTTTATCACCGCTTAATGAATCTCCCCCAAGGTAGTCCAAACACAAAATCCGGATGAAATGATATGTAATCAGAATGTCTTTATAAATACAAAGTTAAATAGTCACTTATCTGCTGTTATGAAGATGAAATAAACATGAAACTGAAGAAGATATGGATTAAGACGCAGATGAAGATGTTCAACTGTAAGCACCAACATGTGTAGATTGTATAGATTGTTTTAGCATTCATGGTCTCATTTCCCCCAATACAGTATTAAGATGTTTCAGTGCCTTACACTTGATAAAACTGTCAAATTCTACAAGAAAGGGACTCAAAGTAAAAGCATATAAAAGTACTATATACTCAAAAAAGTAATATACACTGAAAAAAGGGGGATAAAACATGTTTTAGATATATAAATAAAAGGAGGAAACTGAAACAAGGAATAATTAGACTGAAAACAAAAAATGGATACTACCTAAATGAGAATAAAGGGCTAGCTGACTGCCTCAATGAATATTTCTGTTCAGATTTTACAGAGGAAGATGAAGGGAAGGGACCTCTGTTAGAAAAACGAAATGGCAAGACATGGAAACATGCATGTTTACAGAGGAAGAAGTTCTACTTCAATTTTCTAAGGTAAAAACAGATAAATCAGTGGGACCAGATGGGATACACCCAAAGTTATTAAAAGAACTTAAGTGTGTTCTGGTAAAACCTTTAACAGAATTATTCAATCAGTCACTATCGACAAGAGTAGTTTCAGAAGACTGGAAGGTAGCAAATGTAGTACCGCTTCACAAACAAGGTAACAGGGAAGAGTCTGGTAACTACAGACCATTGAGTCTTACATCAGTAGTGGGAAAATTAATGGAGACTATGCTAAAGGAAAGAATTGTTGAATATCTGAATTTGAATGACTTGCAAGATACCAAACAGCATGGATTTATAGCAGGGAGATCTTGTCAAACTAACCTCATAGATTTTTTTGACTGGGTAACTAAAATAATAGACCAAGGGGGAGCAGTAGATATAGCTTATCTAGATTTCAGTAAAGCATTTGACACTGTCCCTCATAGAAAACTCATTAATAAATTGCAGTGTTTGGGTCTGGATGCAAACATAGTTAAATGGATAAGGCAATGGCTGAGTGACAGGAGACAGAGGGTGGTAGTCAATGGAGAATATTCAGATGAAAGGAGTGTTACTAGTGGGGTACCTCCGGGATCTGTACTGGGGCCCATTCATTTTAATATTTTTATTAGTTATATTGCAAAAGGTCTTCAAGGTAAGGTATGCCTTTTTGCAGATGATACAAAGATCTCCAATACTGTAGACATTCGGGTGGGAATAAGCCAAATGACAAATGTTTTAGTTAAATTAGAAGAATGGATAAGAGTGTGGCAGCTGCAGTTTAATGTTGCTAAATGTAAAATAATACACTTGGGACATAAAAATCCAAAGGTAAAAATATACTATTAAGGAAAGGGATTTGGGAGTATTTTTTTCTAATGACTTAAAGGTAGGCAGGCAATGTAATAAAGCAGCAGGGAATGCACGCAGGATGCTGGGTTGTATAGCTAAGGGCATTAGCAGTAGAAAAAGGGAAGTGGTCATGCCATTGTGTACAGTACTGGAGACCTCATCTCCAGAAGGATATAGATAATCTAGAGAAAATTCAGAGAAGGGCTACCAAAATGGTGACTGGTTTACAAGAAAAGAAATATCAGGATATACTAAAGGATCTGAACATGTATAGCTTGGAGGAGAGAAGAGAGAGAGGGGATATGATAGAAACATTCAAATACATGAAGGGATTCAACAAAGTGCAGGAGGGAAGTACATTTCAAAAGATTAAAAATGTTAGGACGAGGCCATAGTCTAAAACTAGAGGGACACAGGTTTAGAAGTAATGTAAGAAAGTTTTACATCACTGAGAGGGTAGTAGATAAGTAGAAAAGCCTACCAGCAGAAGTGGTAGAAGTTAATACATTGACAGAATTTAAGCATGCATGGGATAGGCATAAGGCTGTCCTGAACATAAGACAAGAGCAAGTACCAAATGAGGTTTAAGGTTTTTACAGAATGAAAATGGGCAGAGTAGATGATCTGAATGGTTCTTATATGTCGTCAAATTCTGTGTTTCTATATGCAATTAAAAACACCCAGTTTGCTTGGTCCATCACACTCCCGGTACTAGTAGCCTTGTGTTGTAGATTTTCCTGCAGAATAAAACAAGGGTACTGCTGGGAAATTCATCATTCAAACATTATTATAGCTATTTTTTTCCTAGCCATGATTTAAAGTGGAACTGTCACCTTATCACAACTTAGATGCAACAACTTTCAAAGTCAGCTATACTTATATTAGCCATATTTTATTTGAACATTAGTTTATGAGTGTTTCAGCTTTAATTGTCAGTTTATGCAAATTAGCTAGCATTGGCTTGCATGCCAGTCAGACACTAACATTTCACACTACTCTCCCTGTCATGTGCCACTCCCTGACAGCCAGTAGCAACTAAATTATATAAACTAACAATCATTCAGCTCCTGTCAAGATGGATGCCTCCACTTAGGTGAGAATGTGTACCAATGGTAGTTCCACTTTAAAGGGATAGTAATACTTTATTATTGCTATCCCTCATATTTTAGATATTTGCAAAATATATTAATAGCCCCCAGGTTCATCTCTCAGACCTTTATGGTTTGAGAGATAACCGAAGGCAAAGTTCCCCCTCCCTCCCCTGAAGTCAGTGTTGTGTTGACTGCAGGGGAAGTCTGGCGTACGACAGGCTTGTGGCTCTGCAGCTGAGCTGAGATCGTGTTAATGAAGAAGAATCATTTCACTGAAACGGTCTTCTACATGTGCTTGGTTTGCAAGCACATGTAGAAGACCGTTTCAGTGAAATAATTATTTGTCACTAACGCGATCGCGGCTCTGCTGCAGAGCCGCATGATGAAAGACAGACTGGATATCCCTGCAGTCAGCACAACGCTGACTTCAGGGAAGGGGGAGGGAGGGGGAACTTTGCCTTCGGTTATCTCTCAAACCATAAAAGTTTGAGATATGAACTTAGGGGCTATTAACTTATTTTGCAAATACCTAAAATATGAGGAATAATAATTATAAAGTATTACTATCCCTTTAAGTAATAAAAATTAACCAATCAGTTGTGACTGATTCATATAAAGAACTATTGTCAAGCTACAGGGACCAGACGTTCTCTAAAGATAGCAAAAGGAAAATGTATTTTGTAGCTTTGATTGAGCCGTAATAGGGTATGAATTTAATATCACCCAGCAATAAGAGTATCTTGCTCAGCTAGAAAACAGGTACAGGTACAAGCATATATAATATCCATACTGAATAAAATGAGAATATTGCAAAATGCATATTCTTTTCTAAATTATTCATTATTTGCCCAAATGCCTGTAAATTATATTTTTTCCCCCAGAGATCTTTAGGGAATTAGTATTAGCAGTACTAGACAAACTAGCATTTACAAACATTTTCACCAATACAGATATTGCTGCCAATGTCTATAATTGCTCAGTATCAATAATTGATTCTTCAGGTCATTTTAATACAATTCTGAGACACAAATATTCAAACTACTAAAATAATGACCTATAGCTTAAAGGGATAGTAATACTTTATTATTACTATCCCTCATATTGTAGGTATTTGCAAAATAAGTTAATAGCCCCTAGGTTCATCTCTCAAACTTTTATGGTTTGAGAGATAACTGAAGGCAAAGTCCCCCCCCCTTCCCTGAAGTCAGCGTTGTGCTGACTGCAGGGATATCTGGTCTGTCTTTCAATAGGCGGCTCTACAGCAGAGCCGCGATCGCGTTAGTGACAAAGAATTATTTCACTGAAACGGTCTTCTACATGTGCTTGCAAACCAATCACACTGCAAACCAAGCACATGTAGAAGACCGTTTCAGTGAAATAATTTTTTTCACTAACGGGATCTCGGCTCAGCTGCAGAGCCGCAAGCCTGTCGTACGACAGACTTCCCCTGCAGTTAGCACAACGCTGACTTCAGGGAAGGGGGAGGGAGGGGGGAACTTTGCCTTCGGTTATCTCTCAAACCATAAAGGTTTGAGAGATGAACCTGGGGGCTATTAACTTATTTTGCAATATGAGGGATAGTAATAATAAAGTATCTCTATCCCTTTAACTGAAAGTGCAATCTATGATAGCACATCTACCTGAAAAACAAATGCTACAATAAGCAACCAGCCAAAATAACCATATACAACAGAAAATGACATGAAGTGCTCTAAATATATGCTAGTATGGTAATTACAAATAAATAAGACCTATATATATTTCAACCAGTGCATGTGGGTAAGTAAAACAACACTTTCTTCAACAACTAACTGCAAGTGCCTACTCTTTTAATGTTCAATTTCACTATAACAGGAACGGGGGTGCAAATCATAATAATCATCAATACATGCAATGTGGAATGACTGCACTCTCAGGATCCTTTGCAGGTGAATCAGGAGAGGGTGATCGTGTGTTGACTGAAATGACCTTTCAGCCAACATTGCGGCCTTTATCCAAAAAAGGTATAATGAAGTGATGTGATGAAGATGATGAACGTTCCATGTGAAATTATAATACATTTCATCATATTATCTGTCATAAAGCCTTAAGGTGATATTTACATAGTTTTATATATTTATACTTACCCCACTAGTATAGATTCAAAGTGTTCTCTGTAGTTAACTGCTGTCTATGGTCATTACTGAGACAATTTAGCTTATTCCCTGTTGGAATCTATGCCCTTGCCTGAAAGTCACAAAGATTATGAGGCTGATTTAACCCTTTGAGGGGTATGGAATGCATTGCGAAGCCAGGAGGTGTTAAACACTTTGCTTTGCAATGTAATGGATTCTCTCCTGACTCTCTAAAGGTTAATATGTTCAGTATAGTTTATTCCTAAATAACCACTGTGGTTCTCCTATAAGCCAGCTCACTAAAATGCAGTGTATCACCAGCTACAAATAATTTGTTTTTCTCTAGGACCAACTCCTCAATCAGTACTTTTTATTTATTAAATTAAACGCATTAGACTTAATTGGTGCAAACTCAGTCATCTTTGTTTGCCTTCCTCTGGTTCAATACTCTTGATGGAATCATTGCCCCATTCATTCTGCACATAGGTGAAACCTGAGGGATATATATCACTCTCAATTACTGCGATCTGTTACAGTGTTTAATGGCAAGTATAACAATTTTCTTGGGAATGCAGCCATTTTTGTTTCTTGGTTGTTCTCTTTTAGGTTTTGAATCATGTGTTGTTAACTCTAGATTAGACTAGGATTTCTGTTTGCATTCATTATTGATCTTCCCATTCTACATCCAGGCACTTAATGGAAAAGTGTGGAGCTATGAGGTGTCTCTATGCTTTAGTATCAATAGTCTAAAGCTGTTTTTAAGAGAACCACATGTTGTGTAATTTATTGAGCTTGAAGTTAAAATAAGCATGCAGAGTGAAATACATTTCAGGGCATTCTTGTGTTTAGTCAGTTTCATTAAATTATCAAGAACAAAACTGATATGGAATAAGGTTGAAGTGCCATAAACCAAGAACATCTTTAACAGTAAGAACCATTCTACTGTTTATAAAAGGCACATTGCTGTGTGCCATCTGTAAACAGCATTGGCCCTTTAAACGGACTGGGAATGCTGTTAGCAGCATCGGCGCTCCCAGTCTGCGACCAGCAGACTCAAACCAGATATTTTTAATTCCCATCCCAGACAGCACATATATGCGACCCTTCCCCGCCCAGAACAGTAAAAGCACAGGTCTAAAAAGAAGGTTCCACCCCATATAAGAGCCCCTCCTCCTCAACATACCAGTGCTTTTCCTGAGCAGGAGGAGAATCCAGGTCTTCTTTCGTCTTCTCTTTTTTTGTTTTTGTTTCTCCTTCTGTCCCCAGGGGAGGATGAGGCTCCTTCTTGGAGGAAGGGAGGCTTGGACAAGGGTGTTTCAGGACATCAGTCCTGGGAATCAACCCACCTTCACGTGCGCATGTTTGATCAAGTGTGCACGCGCCTCCTGCAGCTTGCATTCCCCCTGTGCATTCCAACAGCCTGGTGGACCATTGCATTAATTTCCTGTATCTTTAGACTCACAATGTGGGCACTCTGCAGCCCTGTCCGTCCAAAGGAAATCTTAAATAATCCTCCAGGAGGGGTAAGTCCACCTTTTCTCTGCTTATTATACTCTGTCTTGGCTGCTTGTCACTCCTGTTCCAGCTACTGTCCTGTGTGTGGCACCACAGTGATTCTGCACCTCTGCAATAAGTAACTCCAAGCCTAGGTTGGCTTGATTCCTGTTGGGGTCTTAACTTATGATGTTGTTTTGCTTATGACTCTGTTGTGTTTTATTTGTCTTCTTGTTTTTCAGTATGTCTGACCCTGAAGTCTCGCATGTGGATTCGACTCCTAAAAAGGCTACATCTAAAACCAAGCACCTCTTGTCTCATGTGAACAGTCGTTACCTGATGCCTTCCAAGGAAAGTTCTGTGCTCCATGTACCAGCAAGCTGTGGTGAAGAATGACCCTAACCCCATGCAGGAGTTCATGTCCTGGTTTAGATTGGAACTTCAGCACAGCTTTCACCACTTTATGGGTTTGATCCTAGACTCTCAACAGGTCCAAATTTTTCTCTCAGAATCCTATCAAGCTACTCTAAGGAGAAAGGATCTGCTCATACGGGCCTCACAGTCTGCCTCCATGTTGTCACGGTTTGTTAAAGAACACTCAGACAGTTAGGTAAGGTTAAAAACTTTATTGAAAATAATGCACAATCGCACCACTCAGGTCCAGAGGAGGTCCATACCAAGTACTTTCCAAATCTGACGCTGGTCATGGCGAGAATCACACACAGTAGTAATAATGCAAAATAAGTGTGATGATCTTGGACTTGCAGGAGAATTCGTAGATAGTGCCAGGAACAAGAATATCCTCAACAGCCCCACATCGCAATAGGTGACACAAGCGATGGGTGACTGAAGGGCAATCCCCTAGAGGACTAGGGATATCGGAGGCAGCACAGATAGTGTACAGGGAGACACTAGACCCTAGATGTCTAGGGTTAAGGTAGGCAACAATGGCAGGACTCTGGCAGAGAACTGACCCTATAGTAGGGTAAACGGAGGCAACAGGGACAGGACTCTGGCAGTGACTGAACCCTACAACGCTAGGGTTAACTGAGGCAACACGAACAGTACTCTGGCAGCGGCTAGGCCCTAGCATGCTAGGGTTAATGGAGGCAACACGGATACAACTCTAGCAGAGGCTTTACCCTAGAACACTAGGGTTAACGGAGGCAACACAGACTGAACTATGGCAGCAACTGGGCCCTAGCACACTAGGGTTAATGGAGGCAACAGATACCAGATACTGGCAGTATAATGACCCTAGACCACTAGGGTGAGCGTAGGCAACACGGGCAGAGGTCTGGTACAAACTGGACCCTACTATAGGGTTACCGGAGGCAACACAGACACTGGTAAGTGATGGAACTTCCACAGGCTCCAGGAGACTATAGGAGCAGTAGGCCAAACAGGCTTAATGCGGTAAGCGAGCGGGAGTGAAGGGTACATAACGTAACCGGTCAGTAACCGGTGTCACCCTGATCGGTACACGGAGGTAATAACCAGTCCCGTGAGCGACGGAACTAGAACTCAACCAGGTCAGCACACACGGAATACACAGCCAGTCAGATGGACCACCAGACACTAGCCCAGCCAGATCGGTACAAACAGGGTAGTCAGCCAGTCCTAGTCAGTAACAGAATCAGATACTCAGCCAAGCCAGTTCGGTACACAAGGAGTTAGTCAGCCAGTCCTTAGTCTGTAACGGAATCAGATACTCAGCCAAGCCAGTTCGGTACACAAGGAGTTAGTCAGCCAGTCCTAGTTGGTAATGGAATCAGACACTCAGCCAAGCCAGTTCGGTACACAAGGAGTTAGTCAGCCAGTCCTTAGTCTGTAACGGAATCAGATACTCAGCCAAGCCAGTTCGGTACACAAGGAGTTAGTCAGCCAGTCCAAGGTCAGCAATGGAATCCGATCACAGGAGCGTCAGGAACTAAGCTTAGTCAGGCGAGCTGGGTCATACACGGAAATAGGAACAAGAGCTACTAGTCGCAAGATACGGGTACACCACGAAAGGGCACCAGTATAGTGACAGGAGGGCGTATTTAAAGGCAAACCCAGGGAGGAGTCATCATCACAGAGCCAATAAGAATACAGCCAGGGTAAACCCATAAGTAACAATGTCGCTCAGACAGAATCACGGCACCGTGATAAATGTCTCTCCTGGAACTCATGTCCTCCTCCATCCAGATTGTTCCCTGGTAACACCTGCATCTTTCACTCCCTCCCTCTGTACAGAGATCTCTGACATGGGGGCTGAGTTATGACCATCTGTCTCTAGGCCTTCCCTGGCATCTCCCAGTTCACTATGTTATCACCACAGACGCCAGCAGTTCAGGCTGGGGAGCTCACCTTCGCAACCTGTTTCTCCAAGAGACTTGGACAGCAGCAGGATCCAGACAGCCTTCCAACTTCATGGAACCCCTAGCAGTTTGGAGAGCATTTGGCATTGGAGCTCCATTCTCAAAGGCACATCAGTCAGGATTCAGTCACATAATTGCTCAGTGGTGTTGTATCTAAACTACCAGGGAGGAAATAGGAATACCTCCTTGATGAAGCTTACAGGACCATCTGCTCTTGGGCAGAGAACACCCTACTGAATCTTTCTGCAACCCACCTCAGCAGTTGCCTCAAATTGACTGTAGATTATCTGAGCAGACATCAACTACTGAATGCAGAATGATCCCTCAACCAGGAAAAGTTTTTCTTCAGATCTCACACTCTTGGGATCCTCCAGACATAGATCTGATTGTGACTTGGATCAAGAGGAAATTGTTCAGATTATTTTCCCTCGATCCAAGGGATCACTCTGAAGCAGTAGATGCTTTGCTCCAGTCATGGGTCTTTCTCCTGGGGTACATTTTCCCCCAATCCCGATTTGAAGAAATTCAAACAAGAGAAGGCTACAGTAATCCTCATTGCCCCATTCTGGCCAAGACGAACTAGGTTTTCAGATCTCCACTGGCTCTCACTGAGACCTCCTAACAGATGCATCTTCTCCACTAGGGCCCAGTCCTTCACCCCAATCCACAGTTCTTCTCACTGATGGCCTGGATGTTGAAAGGCAACTCTTGAGGCATCACAGCATTTTGCATACCGTAATTGAGACTTTGTTGCACATCCATAAGAGAGACACCTCCCTATGCTACTTGAAAATATGGAAAGCCTTCTCTACCTGGTGTTCCTCTTGGAATGTATCACTTATTTCTGCGGACCTCTGTGATATCCTGGATTTTCTGCACTGAGGCTTTGAAGAGGGTCTGCAACCCCCTACAATCAAGGTACAAATTGCTGCAATATGCCTTCCTTATCACCATTATATCTGCTTGTAGGATTGGAGAAATTCATACCCTCTCCACTAAGGAACCCTTCCTGACCTGGTAATTCTATGCTTGCCTCCAGAGTTCCAGCTCAAAATTAATTCTGCATTTCATAGTTCCCTGGAGGTTAGCCTACCATCTTTTCTCCCTGATCCAGATACAGAAAACAGGAATCTGCTTCACACCCTGGATGTGAAGAGATGCTTACAAATTTACTTAGACCGCTCTCAGTCCTGGAGATGCTCTTCTAGTTTGCTACTCTCCTTTTTGGGTTCCTCCAAGGGCAATACTGCATCCAAACCCTCCATAGCATGATGGATTAAACAAACTGTCCTCATCAGATATGAAACTACATGGATGGATCCTCCACCCTCCTTCAAAGCACATTCCATACAGCATATCTGCAGAGCAGTGACATTGAAGAGGGTCCACACATTTTGTAAGCAATAAGGTTTGGATCTCCTGACAGCAGAGGACTTGTCTGTTGGACAACGTGTACTTCAGGCTGTGGGGGGTCCAAATTGCCCACCCTTTCTACCTTTGTTATGTCTCGCATATATGTACTGCCTAGGGAAAGATAGGGCAAATTTCTACTTACCTGGGAATTCCTTTTCCTTCTAAATCCCAGGGCAGAATCTAGTTTCCCACCCCATTAAATCTTCTAAGCAGCTTTTGGTCCCCTGTTTCTTTTATTACCACTGGTATGTTGTGGAGTAGGGTCTCTTATATAGGGTGGAACCTTGTTTTTAGACGTATGCTTTTTCTGTCCTGGGCGGGGAAGGATCACAAATGTGTGCAGGCCTGGGATTTAGAAGGAAAAGCAATTCCTGGGTAAGTAGGATTTCACTCTTTCACAGCCAGGGTCTCCTGGCTGTGAATGGTACTGATCTGATTGTCTGTTTTCACTTTCAGTTTTAATGTAAGGCATAACGAGAGTGGGGGCAGGCTGTCAGTATTTACTTTACACTCCTGTGAAGTCTCATGTGTGTGATCACAGGTTGTCTGAGACAGCATGGCCTCCTTTTTACTATTAAACTTGTTAATGGTGAGAATTTATGAATGGGCTGAATCATTGTGGGACAAGGGCATGATCCAAAATATTCCTCAGAGTGACAGAACAGATTGTAGCAGACAACCTGTACCTCTTACAAGAATAAAGTTAAAACTGAGAAACATTTGCAGGACATTTAGAAAATATCTGATGCACCTTGGAAACCCTAAAGTGGTTCCTAACCCTCTTCTCAGGGGCTTCTAACAGGTCATGTCTTTAGAATTTTCCTAATTGAGTATAGTTGAGTTAATCAAAGGTTCTTTTGCGTAATTAACACACCTGTGCCCGTTAGGAGCCCCCAGTTTAATGGAATACTAACACGTAAAAAATGATCTAGGAGTTGTACACACTAAAATACCATATTCTCTACTCATCTCTAAAATGATCTATTTGTTTTTAAAATCTAGTTTTACATATGCTCTGTCCAGGTTACTATTCCTTCTTTCTCCAGTGCTCCATTTACCATAGCTATTGTGATAGGTGTCTTGGAATTGATAATGTTTTGTGGTCTGTAAATGGACTGGGATATGTATAGCATAGAACACCATTGGGTGTTGATTTCAATACATTAACAGCATTACCTCTGCACAAGCAATTAACCAAATTGTGCCTATATAATCAACACTTGCATTAATAATGTATGTGTAATATTACATTTTATGGACTGCATTTTAAACAAGCTAGCTGGCACTGCATGATATTTAAAATTATATAACTCAATTTAACTTTTAAGTGCAAGTGTTCCTTTAATTGCAAAACATTCTAGTTCTGGGCACCAGTTCTTAAAATGTGTATTCTAGAACTGGAGAGAGTACATCAAAGAGCAACAAAATTAAAGGAATGGAAGTCTTGACTTATGACGAACAACTGGGCAAACTTAGTTTTTTTTACTCTAGAGAAGATCTTATCACAATGTACAAGTATATGAGAGGTCTCTCTGGTGAGCTATTCATTCCAAGGACTGATCACATAACCAGGGGCCACCCCTTGAAATTAGAAGACGGAGGTTTCGACTTCAGCAGAAGAAAGGTTTTTTTACAGTAAGGTCTGTTAAATTATGGAATTCCTTGCCCAAGGATGTGGTCAAACTTCATAAAACAAGCATATAGGAGGAAATATGAAATTTGACATGGACCATAACCGCTTGAAAATGCTTTGTGAAGTAATGGATTATACATCATTCTAGTCCACTGATTCTCACCCAGGGTGCCGTGTCACTTTGATGTGCCACAGACATCGGCTTAGGGTGCCCCATGTTTTTTATGAAGACTAAAAAAAATTGACTTTTAAATAAAGGTTTATAGAAATTGTTATGCACAATATGTCTAATTTTGTTATGATTGTAAGACTAATAATAACTGTTAGTGATGAGCGAGCACCCCAATGCTCGGATGTTTGGGTGCTCTGACCGAGCACCCCCTGAGGCTCGAGTGCTCGGCCGAGCATCCGAGCCCCATTGAAGTCAATGGGAGGACTCGAGCATTACACCAGGCACCCCCTGCTCTGATGAGGGGAGGGTGCCTGGTCCATAGGAAAAGGGCAGAAAAAGATGGAAACACTACAGAAATGGTTCAGGGACAGCATAGGGAGGATGTCTGGATGCACCTTGGACTCCAACATCGCTGCTGGGAACGATCTTTCGCCCGTAGTACGCCATTTTTACAGACTGACCATAAAACACACAAAAAGGAAAATAAAAACGACTTTAGGCGAAAAATTGTTACCAAACAATATTTGCTGTATATTTACTTGTATATCATCTGCAAATTATCCCAAAAATTTCCTTGATTTTCGGAAGTGAGGCCATGATTAAGAGGGAAACGTGCGCAGAGGCAAATTCTCCCAAAAATTTCCTTGATTTTCAGAACTGAGGCCATGATTAAGAGGGAAACGTGCGCAGAGGCAAATTCTCCCAAAAATTTCCTTGATTTTCAGAACTGAGGCCATGATTAAGATGGAAACGTGCGCTGAGCTGACCATCTAAAACATTATGGGTGAGGGTCTGCTGCAGAGCTGACCATCCTAAACATTATATGCGAAGGCCCGCTAGTGAGCTGACGCTATAAAACATTATATGAGAGGGCCCGCTAGAGAGCTGACCCAATAAAACATTATATGAGAAGGCCCGCTGGTGAGCTGACCTATATAAAAATTGTCAAACAGGGCCCGCTGGTGAGCTGGCCCTATATAAAAATTATATCACAGGGCCCGCTGGTGAGCTGGCCCTATATAAAAATTATATCCCAGGGCACGCTGGTGAGCTGGCCCTATATAAAAATTATATCCCAGGGCATATGGAAGAGGAGGAGGAGGATGAGAAGATTAAGAGTCAACCATATACCCGTTTTTTGGGTGGAAGGGGTGAATGGGAATACAGAGTATTCCCATCATTGTAAATAACATATATAAAGTGAGTTTATGTTCCCCCGGGGCTTTCCTCCAGTGGAGTGGAGAAGTCAGGGGAAATCCAGGCCTTGTTCATTTTTATAAGTGTCAACCTATCAGCATTGTCGGTGGAAAGGCGGATACGCTTATCTGTTATGATGCCACCAGCAGCACTAAATACCCGCTCAGACAGAACGCTGGCGGCAGGGCAGGCCAGCACCTCCAAGGCGTAGAGTGCCAGTTCATACCACGTGTCCAGCTTGGACACCCAGTAGTTGTAAGGCACAGAGGGATCATTGAGGACGCTGACACGGTCTGCTACGTACTCCTTCACCATCTTCCAAAACTTTTCCCTCCTTGTGACACTAGGCTGCGCATCAGGGTGAGGGTGCTGGCGGGGTGTCATGAAGGTGTCCCACGCCTTGGAGAGTGTTGCCCTGCCTTTCTCGGAACTGCTGTGTGCTCCCCTTTTCTCCCCTTCTCGGTTGGCCAAGGTAGCACGTACTCTGCCGCCAGCGTTGTCAGATGGAAAATTTTGGAGCAATTTTTCGACAAGAACCTTCTGGTATTGCAACATTTTGCTTGTCCTCTCCACCGGAGGAATGAGAGATGAGAAATTCTCTTTGTAGCGGGGGTCCAGAAGGGTGAACACCCAGTAATCCGTGTTGTCTAAAATGCGTACAACGCGTGGGTCACGGGAAAGGCAGCCTAACATAAAGTCAGCCATGTGTGCCAGAGTACCAACAGTCAAGATTTCGCTGTCCTCACCAGGAGGATGACTCTCAATCTCCTCATCCTCTTCCTCCTCTTCTGCCCACCCACGCTGAAGAGATGGAACTAAAGTTCCATGGCTACCCTCTGTAGCGGAGGCAACCGTGTCTTCCTCCTCCTCCTCCTCCTCCTCCTCCGCCTCCTCCAATTGTCGCTGAGAAGACGAAGTGAGGGTGCTCTGGCTATCACCTTGTGTAAGCTCTTCCTCCCCCATTTCCACCTCTTCCACATGCAAAGCGTCGGTTTTAATTGTGAGCAGCGAGCGTTTCAGTAGACACAGAAGTGGGATGGTTACACTGATAATAGCGTTATCGCCGCTCACCATCTGTGTCGATTCCTCAAAATTGCGTAAAACCTCACAGAGGTCTGACATCCATTCCCACTCCTCACTTCTGATTACAGGAAGTTGAACGGAGAGGCGACGACCGTGTAACAGCTGGTACTCCACTACTGCCCTCTGCTGCTCACAAAGCCGGGCCAACATGTGGAAGGTGGAGTTCCAGCGCGTGCTCACGTCACACAGCAGCCGGTGAGCTGGCAATTGTAAGCGCTGCTGCAGCTTCAACAGGCCGGCTGAAGCTGTTGATGACTTACGGAAATGTGCACACACGCGGCGCACCTTGGTCAAGAGATCATGCACATTGGGGTAGGTTTTTAGAAATCGCTGCACCACTAAATTAAATACATGCGATAGGCATGGTACGTGTGTGAGCTTGCCGAGCTCCAAAGCCGCCACCAAGTTACGCCCATTATCACACACAACCATGCCTGCTTGCAGGTTGAGTGGCGAGAGCCACTGCTCGGTCTGGTGACTAATCCCCTGCAACAGCTCTGAGGCCGTGTGCTGTTTGTCCCCAAGGCAGATCAGCTTCAGCACGGCCTGTTGACGCTTCCCCACTGCAGTGCTACACTGCTTCCAGCTACTGGCTGATGGGGGAGTGGCGGTGTGTGTAGAGAATTCGGAGGTGGAAACGGAGGAGGAGGAGCCAATAACGTAGGTGCTGGTGGAAACCCTGATGGAGGTAGGGCCCGCAATCCTCGGCGTGGGTAGCACCCGTGCCATCCCAGGGTCCGAGTCGCTCCCAGCCTCCACGACATTCACCCAGTGTGCCGTCAGGGAAATGTAGCGTCCCTGGCCACAAGCACTTGTCCATGTGTCAGTCGTTAAGTGGACCTTCCCAGTAACTGCGTTGGTCAGGGCACGGGTGATGTTACGGGACACATGGTGGTGTAATGCGGGGATGGCACACCGGGAAAAGTAGTGGCGGCTGGGGACCGCGTACCGAGGGACAGCTGCTGCCATCAGGCTGCGGAAGGACTCAGTGTCCACAAGCCTAAATGGCAGCATTTCGATGGCCAGTAATTTTGAAAGGTGTGAGGTTAGTGCTATGGCCTGTGGGTGGGTGGCTGGGTACTTTCTCTTGCGCTCAAATGCCTGGGGTAACGACATTTGGACGCTGTGCTGGGACAGGGAAGTGGATGTGGTCGCTGATGGTGCTTCAGATGCTACAGGTGCAGGGCGGGAGGTATGCGGGCCTGCGCCTTCAACAGGCGATTGGCCGGCACCGAAAACAGGGGAAGAGGAGGCAGTGGTGTGGCCTGCAGACACAGATGGGCGATCCAGGCGTTCCTCCCACTTACTACGGTGCTTGGATGCCATGTGTCGGATCATGCTGGTGGTGGTGAGGTTTCTAGTGTTCATGCCTCGGCTCATTCTGGTGTGGCACAGGTTGCAAACTACAATTCTTTTGTCGTCCGCACTTTCCTTAAAAAAACGCCATACCGCGGAACACCTACCCCTTGGCAAGGTAGATTTATGCAAGGGGGTGCTCCGTGGAACATTTGCGGGCCGGTTTGGTGCGGTCCGCCTTCTTTCTGTAGCCACACCACTGCCTCTTCCAGCCTGTTGCGGTGCTGCAGATGGCTCACCCTCAGGACTGCTGTCATCGCTCGGCTCTACACCTTCCCAGGTGGGGTCAGTCACCTCATCGTCCACCAAGTCCTCCTCCACTTCCTCACTCTGATCATCCTCCTCAAGTCTTGATCCCACCACATACTCAGTCATTGACAACTGTATAACATTCTCCTCAACAAGGTCTTGAGACGGAAATAGTGGTTGATTTAATGGCAACTGTGTCTCATCATCATCATCATCATCCACTACTTCCTTTGACCTTAAATGCCGTTCACATCTGTCATCTTCTTGAGATTGGGTAGCCTCTAGAGGTTGTGAATCAGGGCACAAGATGTCATGTTCCTCTGCAAGCGTGCTTGGAGAGAGGGTCAAATGAAGGATTGGTGATGAGACGAGCTCCTCACTATATCCCAGTGTGGGATCACTTCTTTGACCAGACCGTGTATGGTGGGAGGAAGGATGATCAGAGTGAGGATTATGTTGACCAGACTCTTGGCTACTGAGAGTGGACTTGGTGGAAGACAGGGTGGTGCTTAACCGACTGGAAGCAGTATCAGCTGTCATCCAACCGACCACCTGTTCGCAGTGGTCGGACCTCGAGAGTGATGTCCTGCGACGCCCTGTAAAATTACACATGAAGCTAGGTATGGTGGATGTCTTTCTTTCTTGTGCTCTGGCACCAGGCACAGTTTCTCCGCGTCCTGACCCGCGCCCTGAACTTTCAGGATCACGTCCACTTCCCCGTCCCTTTTTACCCGCCTTCTTCATCTTACACAGAATATGTGACTTTAATATTTGAGTTTGAAAACTTAACAGTATTTCTTATTATTCTGCAACTCTGCAGAGTACACAGAATAGGCTGCTAAACGGCGGTGAAACACACTGAATGGAATATGTGACTTTAATATTTGAGTTTGAAAACTTAACAGTATTTCTTATTATTCTGCAACTGTACAGAGTACACAGAATAGGCTGTTAAACGGCGGTGAAACACACTGAATGGAATATGTGACTTTAATATTTGAGTTTGAAAACTTAACAGTATTTCTTATTATTCTGCAACTGTACAGAGTACACAGAATAGGCTGTTAAACGGCGGTGAAACACACTGAATGGAATATGTGACTTTAATATTTGAGTTTGAAAACTTAACAGTATTTCTTATTATTCTGCAACTGTACAGAGTACACAGAATAGGCTGTTAAACGGCGGTGAAACACACTGAATGGAATATGTGACTTTAATATTTGAGTTTGAAAACTTAACAGTATTTCTTATTATTCTGCAACTGTACAGAGTACACAGAATAGGCTGTTAAACGGCGGTGAAACACACTGAATGGAATATGTGACTTTAATATTTGAGTTTGAAAACTTAACAGTATTTCTTATTATTCTGCAACTCTGCAGAGTACACAGAAAAGGCTGCTAAACTGCGGTGAAACACACTGAATGGAATATGTGACTTTGATATTTTAGTTTGAAGACTTAACAGTATTTCTTCCTATTCTGCAACTGTGCAGAGTACACAGAATAGGCTGCTAAACTGCGGTGACACACACAGAATGGAATATGTGACTTTAATATTTGAGTTTGAAAACTTAACAGTATTTCTTATTATTCTGCAACTGTACAGAGTACACAGAATAGGCTGTTAAACGGCGGTGAAACACACTGAATGGAATATGTGACTTTAATATTTGAGTTTGAAAACTTAACAGTATTTCTTATTATTCTGCAACTGTACAGAGTACACAGAATAGGCTGTTAAACGGCGGTGAAACACACTGAATGGAATATGTGACTTTAATATTTGAGTTTGAAAACTTAACAGTATTTCTTCCTATTCTGCAACTCTGCACAGTACACAGAATGTGCTGCTAAACTGCGGCGAAGCACACTGAATGGAATATGTGACTTTGATATTTTACAGTTTGAAGACTTTACAGTATTTCTTCCTATTCTGCAACTCTGCACAGTACACAGAATGTGCTGCTAAACTGCGGCGACGCACACTGAATGGAATATGTGACTTTGATATTTTAGTTTGAAGACTTAACAGTATTTCTTCCTATTCTGCAACTCTGCACAGTACACAGAATGTGCTGCTAAACTGCGGCGAAGCACACTGAATGGAATATGTGACTTTGATATTTTAGTTTGAAGACTTAACAGTATTTCTTCCTATTCTGCAACTCTGCACAGTACTCAGAATGTGCTGCTAAACTGCGGCGACGCACACTGAATGGAATACGTGACTTTGATATTTTAGTTTGAAGACTTAACAGAATGTGCTCTAATCTGCAACTTTGCACACTAAACAGAATGTGCTCTAATCTGCAACTTTGCACACTAAACAGAATGTGCTCTAATCTGCAACTTTGCACACTAAACAGAATGTGCTCTAATCTGCAACTGTGCACACTAAACAGAATGTGCTCTAATCTGCAACTTTTCACACTAAACAGAATATTTTTTTTTTTTTGTTTTTTTCCCCCCACACAAAATAACCTGCTGCCCCCACACACAGTAGTCCTAAAAAGGACTTTTGGTTCTTTTTTGTCACAATTTTTTTTTTTCCTCCCTACACTGCCTTTCCCTTCCTATCCTCAGCTCTCCCTGGCTCAGACTGAGCCGAACTCGATGGTCAGGTGCTATACAGCACCTGACCACGGGTTCTGGCCAGCCAATCAGTGTAATGCCAGCAGCCAACATGGCTGCTGGCATTACACCGATGTCAGAGCCTCCCTGCACGTTTATTGGCTGCGCAGCAGCCGCAAAACGTGCGGGGAGGAGACCCGAACATGGCGGGCGAGCACATGCGGTACTCGTACGAGTACCGCCATGTGCCGAGCAGAGCGCTGCTCGAGCCGATCCGAGCATCGGCCGAGCATGCTCGCTCAACACTAATAACTGTATATTTATGTATTGTACCTTCATTATGCCCTTGATAAAGTACATTAAATATGTTAGGGGTGCCCCGAATGTTCTAGATAACGTGTTAAGGGTGCCCCGAACAAAAAAAGATTGAGAACCACTGTTCTAGTCTGTAAGGTGCTAAGGTGCAAATAATCCCCAAGCTTTAAAGGGGCAGCAAAGGAGTAGTATACTTCTTTTAATGAAAAATTATAATTTATGGGGCCAACATATATTTGTTTTAACCCTTTGAGTGCCTGAGGGGTAGGTAAGGCATTGTGAAGCAATGTCTTGCCTACCCCTCTGGCATTAACAAGGATTAAATCAAATTGGAAACAACAGCACTCTCTCTGGGCTCTTGAGTCATTGACTACAGCTCTCTGTAGTAAATGTTAGGAACAGTGGCAAAATTGTAGTTTAATAAAAAAAAAAAAAAAAGAAATACAATTGAGCTGCAATAATTCTTGAATGAAAAAACTTTCAAAAAAGTTTACTGGTTCTTTAACCCCTAGATGATGGCTGTATTACCAAATTACTCAGATACCTCCACAAGAAATGAAAAAGTGTCTAGAGACAGCAGCTGCACCTCACAGATGAGGCCCAAGGAGGCAGAAACATGCCTGGGGTCTGTTCTTTCTCTCGTTCAGAGAGGAGTTGCCTGACTTTATGTTGCTGGACTGACTTGCAGGATCAGTGTGATGCACTTGAGGGATATTTCTTCTCTGTGTGTGGCACTTGTGTGCTAAAAGGGATTGCAACCTACATAGGTCCTGTAAAGCCTGTTAAATACTTTGACAGGCTCATTCCTAGCTGAGCATCTCACTCAAATGTTTATGTACTAAGTTGCTCAGTTTATTTGCCAACTTACCTCCTTTACTCTTTACAGCAGCATATTTAACACCTTGTTTGCTAGATATGTACCCAACATAGGTTAACCCTTTCAATGCCAGAGAGGTATCAAACACATTGCATTTGGTTTTACAGCTATTTGAGACTATGGGGGGAGATGCATTGAGGTGTGATAAAGAGGTGATAAAGTGGAGCAGACATCTTCAGTGATATCACCTCTCCAGTGTTATTCTATGGAGCCAATGCACTAACATTTTCCAACTCTGGTGATCTTAGTGCATAGGCTACATAGAATAATATAGGAACAGGAGAAGTGATATCACTGAAGAAGGCTTGTCCTCTTTATCACCTCTTTATAATGCCCTACAAATCCCATCATTCCCAACCAGACAACAGGTAGGGAGAGATGTACTAAGGTGTGATTTAGAGGGGATAACTTCTCCAGTGGTATCACTTCTCCAATTTGTATGTTAGGAGATACAGTTGTGTGAAAAAGAAAGTACACCCTCTCTGAATTCTATGGTTTTGCATATCAGGACATAATAACAATCATCTGATCCTTAGCAGGTCTAAAAATTAGGTAAATACAACCTCAAATGAACAACAACACATGACATATTATACCGTATCATGATTTACTTAACAAAAATAAAGCCAAAATGGAGAAGCCATGTGTGAAAAACTAAGTACACCTTATGATTCAATAGCTTGTAGAACCAAGCAACGACTTGAAGTAGTCGTTTTCTGTATGACTTTATCAGTCTCTCACATCATTGTGGAGGAATTTTGGCCCACTCTTCTTTACAACGTTGCTTCAGTTCACTGAGGTTTGCAGGCATTTATTTATACACAGCTCTCTTAAGGTCCCACCACAGCATTTCAATCGGGTTGAGGTCTGGACTTTGACTGGACCATTGTAACACCTTGATTCTTTTCTTTTTCAGCCATTCTGTTGTAGATTTGTTGGTGTGCTTGAGATCATTGTTCTGTTGCATGACCCAATTTTTGGTGAAGCTTTAGCTGTCAGACAGATGGCCTCCCATTTGACTCTAGAATACTTTGGTATACAGAGGAGCTGATGGTCAACTCAATTACCGTAACAAGGTTCCCAGGTCCTGTGGCTGCAAAACAAGCCCAAATCATCACCCCTCCACCACCATGCTTGACAGTTGGTATGAGGTGTTTGTGCTGATATGCTATGTTTGGTTTTCACCAAATGTGGCACTGTGCATTATGGCCAGACATCTCCACTTTGGTCTCGTCTGTCCGAAGGACATTGTTCCAGAAGTCTTGTGGTTTGTTCAGATGCAACTTTGCAAACCTAAGCCATGCTTCCACGTTCTTTTTAGAGAGAAGAGGCTTTCTCCTGGCAACCCTTCCAAACAAACCATACTTGTTCAGTCTTTTTCTAATTGTATTGACATGAAGTTTAACATTTAACATGCTAACGGAGGCCTGTAGAGTCTGAGATGTAGCTCTTTAGATATTTGCAATGTCTGTGAGCATTGCAAGGTCTGACCTTGGGGTGAATTTGCTGGGACGTCCACTCCTGGAAAGATTGACAACTTTCTTGAATGTTTTCCACTTTTGAATAATCTTTCTCAGTGTAGAATGATGGACTTCAAATTGTTTGGAAATTTCCTTATAACCCTTCCCAGATTGATGGGCAGCAACAATTGCTTTTCTAAGATCATTGCTGATGTCTATCCTCCTTGGCATTGCGTTAACACACACCTGAATGCTCCAGACCAGTAACCTGCCAAAACTTTGGCTTTTATAGAGGTGGTCACGCTTACTGATGATCAATTAATCAAGGGCATTTGACTAGCAGCACCTGCCTGCTACTTAGCATCTGAATTTCTATTGAAGCAGTAAGGGTGTTCTTAGTTTCTCCATTTTGGCTTTATTTTTATTAAATAAATCATGACATGGTGTAATATGTCATGTGTTGTTGTTCATCAGAGGCTGTATTTACCTAATGTTTAGACCTGCTAAGGAACAGATAATTGTTATTATGTCCTGATATGTAAAACCATTAGACTTGTGCACGGGCAAAATTTTTGGTAAAATTCGAATTCGGACAAATTTTTTTTTTCTAATTCGGATGATCCTAATTTCGGACCGGGCCTATTCGATTTGGACGAAATTCTGATCCATTCCAAATTATTTGGCCGAATTTAACATGGGTTAAATTATAGCAGTGCGCCTCCGTGCATGCTGCTATCATTCTTTGCAGACAGGGTGTGCATTTAGAAAAAGATCCATCCCAAAAACGGACATTGTCGTACATTGCCAGTCTGTGCATATCACCTCTACTCCAGCATGGGATGCCAGTCACAATGCAAACGTCGAACATCGAGAACCCATGCCTGTCATTCAATTTAGCATGTTCGAACATCGAAACCCCATGCCTGTCCTTCAATATAGCATATGCTCGAACATCGAAAACCCATGCCTGTCACATCCTACTCAACATAAGTGGTCGACTCGAACATGGACAAACTACATGTCACATTCTATGTTAGTACATGGGTAAAGATTAAGGTTTCATTTTCTGGTACCAGCCTCCTACCCTACTGTCCCTTTTAAAACCCAAATTCCTCTCTCTCGTTTTCCTATCCTGATTTCCCCTCATATCAGATAACTCTATGTGTATATACATTGTAGTGTTTCATACTACATCAAGAATAAACATCAATGATTGTAATGTGATAGATGTAATGTGTTAAAAAGAAAAATTGAGACGTTCTGTTGTGAACAAACTGCAACACAGGAGAGAAATAAAAAAAATGCTTGACATCTATTCTGAAGAGGGGTCCACAGCATTGTCTTAGTATAGCAATATCACTGTTTTCTGTGAGTGTGCAATACAGGGCTCTACGGTAATTGCTGGGCATTTCCCAACGTCATAATCAGGGGATGATGGGAGTTGTATTCTAACTACTGTTAGGAAACACATAAGTGATGCACATTCATCTCCCACCTAGAAATTATTTACACACGAGGCAACTCCCCCAAGTAATACTAGCCCCTTTCCAAGTGAAAGGACTTCCAGAAAGGCTTCAGATCTCTTATTGACTCACCTGTTATTGCCAGTCAGCGGGACCCGGAGAGTAGGAGGGGGTGATGCTATGGCTGCACGGCACGGTGCTCTTAGTTGGTCACTTGTCGCAATGTTGAAGCTCAGCCCGGCCAGCACCTTCTGGGTGGAGACACCTCACAGCAATCCTGTTCAGGACACATCATGCACTGTTGTGCACTCATACTAGGGATCCCAAATGTTTAGACTCATTTCGTACAGGGGGCACCCTCCTGTATTTGTAAAACCTCTCTAGCAAATCTGGGACGGTAGACCTATTTACTCAAGTCTTGACTTTAGGTGGGCGATAAACAGTACAAAATAGGCATAATGTTTCACTATCACATAATTCACGTCACTGAAGCAGCCAACAGGCATCACCACTGAGTGAGCATAGGGCTGCCCGGCTGCTGACAGTCACACTGATGGGACACCCTGCAACACAGAACTGGCGGAAGATCACAAAATAAACATGCTATGGGACGGCAAATTGCCGCCCCTGTCAAAGTGCCGCCTGGGTCCATGGACCCACTGGGACCCGTGTAAGGGCCGGCCCTGTATTCGAACAAATACCTAATATTTTTTTATATTTTGCACAGGAACAAATATTACTTGCTCTTGCAGTGGCAATAACTGGAACTAATGCTGGCTGCCTACCTATGCCTAGCCTAATGCTACCTGCCTGCCTACACAACAACTGTACACTCTCTAATCTCTTCTCTCTCTGAGCTCCAACAACGCAATGAGGAAATACAGGCAGTCTGTCTGTGTGACTGTGTCATTAGTCCAACCCCCATCATGAAACGAAGAAGGCTATTGGAATACAGACAAAAGAGGGAAGTAGTGTATGAAACGGAGAATGGAATTGGACTAGAGGCATGGAGGGAAAATTATGGAGGGAAAGTAATTGAGTGCGCACAGGAAGTACAAAAAAGTCCTGGTCAAAAGTAGTCAAAACTTTTGGAAATGTGTCGATTGCCGAAACTTCCGAAAGTTTCGACGAATTTCGGACCTGGGCTGTTCAGAGTCGGATCATTTTTTCCGAATGACCCTTGAGTTTCGGATTGGCCGAATGTCTCCGAATGACCCCATTTTCGACGAAATCCGAATGTCTCCGAATGAATTCGCACATGTCTAAAAACCATAGACTTCAAAGAGGTTGCACTTTCTTTTTCACATGATTGTAGCTTAGTGCATAGGCTCCATAGAATAATTTAGGAACTGGAGATATCACTGGAGAAGTCATCTAGATTTTATCACCTCTTTATCACATCTTAGTTCATAACCCCACCTGGAGTGCTTTACCTACCCCTGGGCTAAGTGTATTTTCTGTTCCATGCAATGGTTGATGGGTTTGGGGTTTCCTCATGAAGGGAATGGAGGTGGAATCATGAGTGGAGATAAGGGCACCTTGATTGCCTTACCTAGGGTAGCCTTAGATGTAAATTCAGATGAAGCAATGAATTTTAGACCTCTCTAGCATCCAAACAGTTAAATAAAGTACCGCTGGCTTACTTGCTTCTAAACCACTTAACCCAAAGCAATGAGTTGCGTACCCCTCTGACACTCAAAGGGTTAATAGTTTAGAACAGATCTGCTGAAAATTCCAACACTTCAGATAAACAGAGAACATGATACAACTGTATGATTAGATTAACACAGGGTACACTGTGCATCGGATTCCTACTAAGGCACAAAAACAACCCAGCTTCAGACATGATAGGAAGAGGTCAGAGACTGCCTTAAGGTTCTCCTGTCTCCTTAGTTCTTCTCAGCTATCTAGTAGAAAATGTTCTTTTGCTCTACACAGAAATGAATAGCAGGAAATCTGCTCTTAACTCTATGACTGCCAGATGGGTCTCAGTTCATTGTTTCACTATGCATCTGCCACTACTCTGGCACACAGGGGATTAAGAGGGTAACACCTCCTAATACAAACCCCATTTCCTTTACTATGGCCAGAAGATCCTAATACCCCTTATGATAATAACAGCTCTAATAAGAACTCTTACTTCCATTACTATGGCCACTATGAATGTTGCCCTTGTGTCTCTGTTCAAGAGATAACATTTTCAGCCAGTTCTAGATGTCTTGTCCATGGAGGCGGACATGACTGTTGCTAGCAGGACCACATGGCACAAATTCAGTCCAAATCCCGTGGTAATATTAATCTTAATCTCATGGTAATCTTAATTAAGGGTCAGAGAAGTATACCTATTTGGTCCTTGAAGGGTTAAGTAGGTTTGTGCCTGCTTCAGTTTAAAAAAATAAAAAAAAACCCTGCTAGCAACTGTCATGTCCTCCTCCATAGACATGACATCCAAGACAGATTGATAATGTTATCGGTTGAATAAAGGCAACAGGACAAAATTCATAAGAGAAAATTGGGATTTCTGGAGCAAGGCAAAAATTCACAGGGATCATTAGTATTTTCCAGTCTTAGTAAAGTGGATTGTTATAGTTAACCCTATGAGTGCCAGAGGAGAATGCAACGCATTGCTTTGCAATGCATTGCATACCCCTGGCAATCAAAGGGTTAAGATATGTTCTCCAAAGTGCCTGCCCATTTGCTCCCTGCCCACACTGATATATTACCAGCATCTCTTAGTTCAGGGCTGTCCAAATCCAGTCCTCTAGAGCCACCAACAGGCCAGGATGCAAGGATTTCCCTGATTAAGTACAGGTGAATTACTCAGTGGATCATTCATTGTGACTGACTCACCTGTGCTTAATCATGGAAATCCTTATATCTTGTACTTTTGGTGGCCCTTGAGGACTGACCTTGGACAGCCCTATCTTAGATGTTATTAACACCTTTTATCCTAGCTGATAACAAAGATTGTCATTCATACCACAGTGAAAAAATAGTCTGTATATCAACATCTGCCAGTAATGGGCTAAAATGCATTTCATAAATGAACCACTGGTGGCAGTAAAGGACACAGGAGAAGATTCTGAGTGGCGCATGCGACTCCAGGGCCTGCAGGTTGCCCTCCACTACTGTAGTACATCTGTCTGCTGTGATGTTCTTGCTTTTTTTTTACATAATAACCTAAACACCTTTCTTTCTGCCATGTTACGTTTGTAATTTATATTTCATTTTTGTAATCCCATTACATAAAGTACAGCCGTAACCCTTTGAGTGCCGAGAGGTGCATGCAATGCATTGTTACCTCTTTGGTACTCTAAGGGTTAACAGTTTATTGTTTTGGGGCCAGAACTATGACAATTTGCATACAATCTATGTTTTTTACTGTGTATTCCTCCTTTTTGTTCCAATAACTTTTTATTAAAAGGTTCACATGACAAAGACATAATACACAGTCTAGATACGTGACAGAGAAGGGTCATTCATGACCTGCAATACAGCTTATTGGCCTAGCCAGACTGTAATCTGGGGAAGGATCAATAATGCAAAATATTCAGAAGGAACAACTCTATATGAGTTGTGTGAAAAATGGAGAAGATAAGAATAAAAGAGAAGAAAGAAGCGGCAAGTAAAGTGGGGGTAAAGTAGAGGAAGCGGGAAAGGGGTTGGGTTTGATGCTCAAGGCGATGGTAGGGTCAGTAGTATGAACTAGGGTATATAACAGGGAAACAAGAAAGGCAGGAATGGAAGAGAATTAGAAAAAAGAAACAGAATCGCCCAGTCCCCCACTAACCCTCAACCACAGCCACTGAACTTGTGTGCATCAGCCATTGGGGAGCACCACTGAGTGGAATGAAGTGTCTACATATGTAAATGATATGAGTTCTTTTGCAGCCAGCCAACCAGTGTAACAAAACATGTGTGTGTGTGTGCACTAACCATATATCTTCCATAAGAATAAACCATGTGTAGTCAGTTGTCAGACTTCTAGCTGTTGGAACTCTCATTATCTCCAACCAATGTGCTGGATTTCTCACTATTGCTAAGGATTCTTTCACACAGATGACAATAATTCAGCAGTGGTGCTTTGGTGATGTCAATGCTGAATGGAATTCTGATGAGCTATGGTGCCTTTCACATAAGCGACTATCAGATGAATGCTCCAAAGTGCTGCAACCTGCAACTGTGCACACACACAGGAATGTAGTGAAGCTGTAGCAGAGATTATCTGCATGACAGTCTATGGAGCCTCTGGAGGAGCTTTCATACAAGATACATTGAAAGTTGCAATAGTTATCACAAGCTCCAGTGAATGGCCGATACACGTGGGGGTCAGTCAATAATATTCAGTGGAGGTCCATGTGGGCTGGTAGCCAGCCACACCATGCCCGCAACTAGATCTTTGGGGAATGCAGGATAAGGTAAGATCAGAGCACAAGTGCCAAAAATGCAGCAATGACCTGTAATACTTCTGATTTCCACAGAGATCACTGACAGTCAGTGGTGTCCGTAGACATTTTTCGAGGGGGGGGGGCAAAGCCATAATATGACCCCCAGGCCAGCCCATCTAGCCCCTTTATTTATATGGAGGGGGTAATTGTAGGGGGGGGGGGGGTAAGTGCCCTCCTTGCCCCCCCTCTGGACGCCCATGCTGACAGTGAAGGGCCCTGGGGTTATGTGAGAAAAGCGCTTCCATATCACTCAGCTGTAGTTTGATCAGGAAGAAGCACATAGTTGTATAAAACAGGTACTTCAATCAAGCAGAGGCAGACAGTACAATTAGAGGTATAGAACTGTCTTGCACTCAAAAGGTTAATCCCTTGTTCTCCCTTGTGCCTCAAGGGGTTAAACATATTATTTTAGCAGTCTATTAATTTCATTTACCTGTGAGTTTACTATGTACTTTTCAAGAAGAAGTTATTGTTATCCTCTTTCCAAATTCAGTGACGAGAGCACTTGCTTACTATAAAAAGTCTGTGACTCAACTGAGTCTGCAAAGGAACTGCATGACAATGATCTGCATGACAAACTCAATTCCCATGTGCATAAATAGACAAGAGCATGAACAGTGAATAAAACACAGACAGAGGCCTGTAACAGTCCTACTCATGATTACTACTATTGTTTTCACTGTGGGCTGAGACACGAATGCAAATGAAGGAAAGCTGGAAAACTGGCTGAAAGGTAGGTGACAATGTGTCATAATAACCATGCTATACATTCAGAGAAAGGATGGGTTACTATTGGGGAGATTCGTGGGTCAGTGCTTGGTCCTGTTTTCTTTTTGATATTTTCATTAGGGATATTACTTGTGGTATTCAAGGTAAGGTGCGTCTCTTTACAGATGATATAAAGATCTGTAACAAGGTTCACGCTCCAGGGGAATTTAGCTAAATTCATAACAATTTGAGGAAACTGGAGTAATGGACAGAAGTTTGGGATCTAATGTTGAATGCTGCAAAGTACAAGATAATGCATTTAGGGCACACAATCCAGATAGGGAATGCAGGGTTAATGGTACTTTGCTGAGAACTACAGCAGAGGAAAGTGGCGCTTAAGTTATTATTTCAGATTACTTGAAGGTAGGCAAGCAATGCAGCAAAGCAGTGGGAAAAGCTAACAGGGTACTGGGTTGCATAGGAAGCAGAATTAGCATCAAGAAGAGAGAGATATTAATGCCACTCTCTATATATCTTACTTGTAGATCTGTGTACAGTTCTGAAGACAGCATTTCTAAAAAGACAGTAATACTTTGGAGGCAGTTCAAATAAGGTCTACTAAAATGGTGCAGGATCTTCATAACAAAGGGTACCAAGAGAGACTGAAAGACCTTAATATGTACAGCTTGAAAGAGAAGAGGGAAAGGGGGGCATGATAGAAACCATTAAATATATTAAAGGATTTAATAAAGTTCTGGAGGGAAGCATTTTTTGGAGAAAGATGAATACTAGAACCAGAAGATGTGATCTAGTTAGAGGGTAGAAAACATAACCCTTTGAGTGCCAGAGGGTCAGTGTAAAATCCCGTGTACACGGGCCAAGGTCCGGGTAATGTTAAGTGGCCGCTTCATGTACAGTAGAGACTGCCCGAACGCACTCAGTCTCTACTGTGCATGATGGCTTCTGACAAACATCCTAGCGAATTATGATATAGGATAGTGCATTTTATCTACAAAGGAAAATGGGCAGACTGTATGGGCCTATTGTTTTTTTTTTGTTAAAGAAATAGTAATGTTTCATAATAAAAGCAGCTCTAATTAATCTTCATAATATTTGGGCCTTGGAGAGTGTTATTTCAATTCTGTCAGAGTTGTAGTTCAAGAGTGATTGAATGATAAAGTATCCCCCTCACACCCCTTTTACTGATGTAACACTGCTCAGTCAGAGCAGAAGGGAGGTGCCCAGGAAGATTGCAGAGAGGGACAATCTTCAATTAAGATAAGGGAAAATCTAAAAAGTTGTCGGGGGGGGCAGGGCTTTCATTGTTCTCATAGAAAGAAGATTGTCCCTTGCTGTTATCTGTCTGGTCTAGCAACCAGATTCCACATCTGAGAAGAGATGGCTTACACTAGGTAAAAGGGGCGGGAGGGGGAAACTTTATTATTCAATTACTCTTGAACCGCAGTATTGAAATAACACTCTCTATGGCTCAAATACTATGAAGATTATTTGGAGCTGCTGTTTTTGACAAACATTACTATCCCTTTAAAGTGGAACTACCACCTGAACACAACTTTAGCTTAAATAACTCCCCATCTGGTGACTAGCTGCTTAGTAGCGCTAGTCACCAGAATTATTACCTTGACAAATAGATTTAGCTTTTCTTCCCGGGCTGACAGCATCACGGAACGCAAACATTTTGCCATAATGAAATCTGCACGTCTGCGCTATCAGTCTCTTTTGGTGCCGGACGGCTCCCAGCAACGCCTCCTAGACCTTGCTGGAACTGACAGCGCAGGCGCGCGGATGTCATTATGGCAAGATGTCCGCGTTCCGTGACTGTCAGCCTGGGAAGAAAGGGTAAATTTATTTGTCAAGGTAATAATTCTGGTGACTAGCGCTACTAAGCAGCTAGTTGCCAGATGGGGAGTTATTTAAGCTAAAGTTGTGTTCAGGTGGTAGTTCCACTTTAAAGTATTTTACCAGGAAGAATACATTGAGAATGAGATTATATCTTGCTTTCAAGTATGTCTTGGACTCATTTTATCTACCTCAGAATAGTGAAGGTCTGAGAGAACCTTTTCGGGACTAGAACCTACAACCTTGCAGCTTAAACAGATTCTACAGCTGGTGCCTTAACCATCTGAGCCATCTCACCAGTTCTTATCTACAGTCAAAATGAATGTTTCCATGTTTCTTAGTAAATCCCATGAGAAAGGACATGAGTGAGTATTGGCTCATCTACTCTCTATATTGCAGGTAAATCGTCATATCACCCCATATCCCAGACATATGGCCAAAAGTCATAAAACTGAGCCTGAAAATTGCAAGACAAATATGTAATACAACTGAATGAACTTAATTTATTTATGACTTAATCATCAGTTGTGTTTATGTTAATCTACTCAAAAAGTTACATTGCCTCAAAAAATTCACATTTTGTTCACAAAATCTACACATAGAAATATATACAACTTTGTTGGCATCTCTAAATTTTTTTAGACGCAAAGTAAATTTTCTACATCAATGTAAATTTTTAGAAGGAATATATATATATATAAAGCAAATATAACTGCTATTTGTTTTGTGCTGTCCCTTTGAACCAAAAATTTAATTTTACACACAGTCCCCTAATTTATCATTCCCCCTCACCTTTCCAGGCTGACAAAGCCTAAGAAATCCTACAGCAAGATGGTGGCACCCACTGACAGTTCTGGCTGATCAGATGGAGGACTTTTGCAGAGAGGAAACAAAAGGAGCTCCCCCTGCAGGTGAGATGTGGTACATGGAAACAATTAACAAAACATTACAAAAAACGAACAAAATATTTATTTTGGGAGTGAGCGAACATATGGCTTAGCATTATGCTTTTTCCTCTATAGGGGAGACCTTTAAAGAAAACAGCAGAATGGTTAAACCCTTAAATGCTACATTGTTAAGCAATGCATCCAAAGGGTTAATTCCCCCAATATACATTTATATGAGCACTGAAGAAAGAAGCTTCTATTTTGAAATGTACCCAGCTTCCACTAAATACTTTTCTTTCTGGGCATATTAAATCAATATTTCTGCAGACTGTCCCTGGTGGCAGAATTGATAAACTCTTCAAGGTTAATGCCAGACCTATTTGGAACTGTATTGACAGAGTGAAATAAATAACTACGACTATCATTTATCCCGGAGGGTCACATTAGTCTTATAATAAGGATCTGTTCTGGCTTGGCTTAAAAACACCATTTGTTATTATTTGCATGCACTGACCAGAATAATTCATTTCTGAAAATTATTGAAAGAATTGTCGTTATGTATTGTTCAAGTCATACAAATAATTGCACCAGTTACATTTTTATGTCAGATTATTCAAAACACACAATGCTGGCAGCACATCAAGTTTTAATTAAAGAAAAACAAGATCCGAGTAAAACAGCTTCAGACTTTCAGAAATATTTAAAAAATCTAACATTGGTGGAGGTTTTACATAACTCCTTTATTAACCCTTTCAGTGCCACAGGGGTACACCAATGCTTCGCAAAGTATTGCCTAGCCTTCCGGCACACAAAGGGTTAACCCAAAAAACTACCTTGTGATATTGCATTAATCCCACTATTTCTCTGCATAGACACTGCCACCGTAAGTTAAGTTTAGTTTGATACAGAATTACATTTTGCTTGCATGTTTTATTAACCATTTTCCCTTTAAAGGGATAGTAGTACTTTGTTTTAGCTTTATTTTATTTTGTGGGCATTAAAAAAAACATGAAGAACAATATAAGTCTTATCTCTCAAACCTTTATGGTTTGAGAGATATCCACAAGCAAAGTTTCCCTCCCGTCCCTTTTACCTAGTGTAAGCCATCTCTTGTCAGATGTGGAATGCAGTCCATAGACCAGACAGATAACAGAAGGGGACAATCTTCTTCCTATGAGAACAATGAAAGCCCTGCCCCCCTTGACAAGTTTTTCCTTTATCTTAATTGAAGATTGTCCCTCTCTGCAGTCTACCTGGACACCTCCCTTCTGATCTGGCTGAACAGTGTTACATCACTAAAAGGGGCGGGAGGGGGATACTTTGTCATTGAATTACTCTTGAACTACAACTCACAGAATTGAAATAACACTTTCCAAAGTCCAAATACTATGATGATTAATTAGAGCTGCTTTTATTATGAAACATTACTATCCTTTTAAAATGCACAGATAGATATTATGCATGTTCTAATCCAGGAATCTGAATACAGAACACTTCTTGAATTGCGAAACAAAATAATTCATTATGACAACATTAAACAGATGTATAAATTAATTCGCAATAGCACTTCCTGCATTAGGCACATTCGCTATTCCACTGAGATAATTTTTTAAGTCCTGGCCACGCCCACATATCCACGCCCACACACACAAAACGTGTGCACCTGTTCTCTAATTTGGATTTTTTTCATGTTCAATTCAACAACATCATGCGCAAAAGTGTTCGCTATCGATTTTCTCCCACAATGTTTCTTGCATCCTGCCAATAGTTTTTGAAAAATGAATCTTTATATTTCAGTGGCACTGTATGGCACCAATGCTAATTGCATGCTAATTACCTATTTATCAGTCCAAAATTATTGCTCACTGTTCTATTAGAAATTATCCCAGTGAGTGGGTTCTGTCTAGATTCATCCAAATCAATGTGTGCTGATATTGGACCAGCACAGAAATGAATCAGCATAAAGTGGCATTTTTTAATCAACAAATATTGCAAAGAAAATACTAGACCAATCTATAGGCGATTTTTAATTGTCTTTAAAATTAACTAACATATACAGCAGGTTGGGATAGATAGTGTAGAAGAGGAACTGGGATTAGAGGTGGGACATGGGGGTGGGGGGGGCTAATTCAGTTAATTAAGATGTGCCCATGTTGCACACTGATAAGAAGCAAATACTAATAATAATATTTCAAAGAATGCACTTCTTCAGAATGACAAAACCATAAAATGTATTCTTGCAAATGCTCATAGTCTGGCTGATAAGACAGAGGAATTGGAACCGATTGCAGTGGATGAGCAGTAGGATCTTCTAGTCAGTCTAGAGTGATATTCGCTTTATAAGAGGGACAAGAGAAATAAAGGAGGGGGAGGAGTATGCCTGAAGGTAAAGGAAGAAATATAGTATAGGTGGAGATATTAACCCCTTAGTGACCAGTCGCGCGCACACGTGGCCTGCACTTAACGCCCGCCGAACTTTTTTCAAATTGTCGTTTTTGTGTGGAACATTCCTGCATTAAATATACTGGACTTTCTACCCATCCTTAATTCTAAATCTCTTTATTTTGATGCATCTTGCCTATGCAACAAGTAGCCTCCCAGGTGATACAGGAATTATTCTGTAGGGTAAAATGCATCCCCTTGGTGCGAAAGTTGCCTCAAACTCGTATAAATCAAGCAATATAAGAGCAGAACAATTATATAAAGTACTAAATGTATAGTATTCTAAATATTTTTCACTGTGGTGGCACATCATAAATCCCACAATAAAAAACCATAAAGACTAATAATTTATTCTAAACATACCGATTCTTCTATTGCTAGATAAAGAAAGAAATATGAAGAACTGAAGGTTTCATAAAGCAGGTTCCATAAAATATTAACATTCTTACAGTCCCCAGTGAAAACTGGTTTACTTAATGTAATCAAAAATGCACATCACAGCAGATCAGTTTCAATAGGACTGGAATATAAAATTGAAACATAAAAAGTTTAATGAAAAAAAAAGTTTAATAAACACACACTTAATAAAGACATATAAATAGAATATAACTGAGTTCAAATAGAGTTAAATATAATTTCTTCATTCAAAATACTATGCGGGAATGTGTATAAATGCAGTCACTAGCTAAATATTTTCCTTTATGCTTGTACAGACTAAAGCAGGAGTGGTCAATTGCTGGACTCCAGAAGCTGGGGATTGCAACTTCCATTTTCCCAAACGGGTAATAGAAATTGTAGTTTACAACAGCTGGATGTCCAAAGATTGGATTTCCCTTGGACTAATTATCTTCTGTACCAGCCAATGATAAATGGCATTAGAGGTGGAATCATGAAAGAAGTGGGGATATGGCCATACTGTGGCTATAGGTGCCTTTAACACCTTGTGTAGAAGACTTTGCTTTTTGGGTATTTTTTTTAATTCAGTTGTAGTGAAGTAATGAGATAGATGTATACAAAATAATAATAATGATAATAAAAACATATCTATCTATCTATCTATCTATATCTATATCTATATATATATATATATATATATATTATACATATATATCTATATATGGGAGTAGTCAAAGTGTTAACATTACTAAGTGTAAGAGGTTAAAATGAACCGGCTGTCACAATGTTTAATTAATGTTAAAGATAATTTAAAACTGACTCTATGTTGTGCTAGCCATTTTCTTGTAATATAAACATTTTTGAGAAATTAACCTTTATTTGTTGGTGACACAATGTGGCACATTATGCAAATTAGTTTATGTGCAGGTCCAATACTACCACACACCGTGCTATGACTGAATCCAGGCAGAACCCACACGCTGGGGGCATATCTAATAGCACAGCAAGTAGTAGGTTTGGAATGGAATAGAACTGATTAACAAGCTGTGTAGGGAATTAGCATAATGTGCCACATTGTGCCACCACAATGTAGAGACTAATTTCTGAAAAACTATTTATTTTTCAGAAAAAATGGCTAGTATACAACACATAGGCAGATTTAATTATCTGTTTAACAAACTAAACTTGTTTTATGGTGAAGGTCCTCTTTAACCCTCTGGGTGCTAGAGCGGTGTCAAAAGTATTGCTTCCCAATGCATTGGATTCCCCTCTGGCACGCAAAGGATTAAATGACCAGTAAAGTTTGATTTTTATGTGTATTGCTCCTTTGAAAAGCCATTGGAGCTAATGGAGATTAGTTAAATTGTGGCCACCCTGCTAGACCCTCCAGCTGGTTTTGGACTATAATTCTCATTATCCCCAGCCAGGCAATGTCCATTTGAGGATGATAGGAGGTAGTCCAACAGCACATGCTAAGCTGCAGGTTTTCCACTTATGACATAATCATGCACACTGCAGTAATAAACTGTACTCATTATTAGGGTGCTAAAACTTTTCTTGTCTCATCTGATTGTGGCAAAAGAGTTCAAGGGGTAAGTGGTGTTTCTGGGCAACAGAAAGCCTCCCTCCTGGTTTGTCCTTGTTTTCTTGTCAGGCTTACACTACAAGCATTATTATCCAAGCACATTCCTCTGGGTCAGGCAGCAACATGCCTCTTACTGCAAAGTCCTTGCCACTGTCCATGGTACTGAATGAATGACATTATGGGTGTTTATATTTCACTCTTTCCCAGTGCAGCAATGGAGGGGCTGAACGTGTCCTAATCCTCCAGTGCTCTAAACAACATCCAACAACCCCCATTAACCACTTTATAGCCTGAAGGTCTTACAATTCTTTGAAGCCAAAGTCAAACTTTAACCCTTTGGATGCTAGAAATATTAATAACACTTTGCAAATCATACATTTCCAGTAAGATCAGAAGTAAAAGGGGGGAAGACATGGATGATTGGCTCTCTAACACATAATCATTATATTGATGCTTATCCCAAAGCCTTTATAGATGTATTTAGAATTGTAAGGATGATGACAACGGAGGAGGAAAAAATCAAGCAAGATGAAGTTAGTAAGCAAGATAATCCCACGCACTACAGAATGTGACTCAAGAGGCTGCAGATAATATAAAACCACTCTATTTATTAATGAAAAAACATGTAAGAAAATCAGACATGATGGTAAAAAGTTATAAAGGAATCTTCAGTAGCGAGAACAGTCTCACATAGTTTGGGCGGAAACACCCCTTAACCCTCTGAGTGCCGGAGGGGTACGCAACACATTGCTTTGAGTGCCAGCGGGGTATTCAATGCATTGCTCTGCAATGTTTTGTGCACCACTCTGGCACTCAAAGAGTTAAAGTGGCAATGTCACTTTGTAACAACTAGGTGATTTTGAAAGATATCTCAAAATCACCTTTATTTATGTTGGTCTTTTTTTAATTCAGACAATAGTTTAATGTGATATTTAATGTTATTTATGTTCCTGTGTATGCACATTAATGGCAGGTGGGATAAAGAGCAGTGTGGAATCAGTATCTGCCAGACATGTCAGCCTGCCCTGTGTAATTTGAATAAAGTGACAAATAAATAATCTAAATATTGAATAAACTATTGTTTTAAATAAAAAATGGCTAGCATAAATATAGGTGATTTTGAAAGCTCTTTCAATATCACCTATTTGTTGCAAAGTGACAGTTTCACTATAAAAATAGAACATAAGTGAATCAGTGAATGTCCGCTTGTTAAATTCCTGGCACAAACAGGTGTATATCCTCCTAATTGAAACAGATGATACAACTGGTAGCAGACGTTCTTGGCTGTGTCACCCATATAAGATAGGATCTCAAACATCCCTTATACATACAAAATATAACAACAGACAATGAACAATACAATTAAAGGGACAGTAATACTTCTATTAAAGTTTAGCTTTGAGTCTTTGTTATATTTTTTTTACATGTAGCGCTATATTTAGTTACTTACAGTGTTGTAGTTCAAATGCTATTCAAGACGAAAAGGATCCCCCTCCAGCCCCTTTCTCTGCATCACACTGCTTTCAGTCTGGTCTGGATGGAGAACTGCGAGGGACAATCTTCAGCAAGCAAAAGGAAAATCACAAAGGAGGCAGGGTTTTCCTTATACTTTACTGTGTGAATATTGTCCCTCGCTCCATCATCAGGTCCCATGACCAAATTCCACATCTAAGAGGAGGTGGCCAGAAGGGGCAGGAAGGAGATCATTTCCTCTTGAATAGCGTTTGGACTACAACACTGTAAGTAACTAAATATAGTGTTACATGTTAAAAAAATTATAAAGAAGACTCGGAGCGAAACTTTAGTAGAGGTATTACTATCCCTTTAAAGGGATAGTAATACTTCATTTTAACTTTATTTTATTTTGTAGGCATTAAAAAACATGAAGAATGATATGTCTTATCTCTCAAACCTTTATGGTTTAAGAGATATTCACAAGCAAAGTTTCCCCCTCCCGCCCCTTTTACCTAGTGTAAGCCATCTCTTCTCAGATGTGGAATGCAGTCCATAGACCAGATAACAGCAGGGGACAATCTTATTCCTATGAGAACAATGAAATCCCTGCCCTCCTTGACAAGCTTTTCAGGTTTTCCCCTTATCTTAATTGAAGATTGTCCCTCTCTGCAGTCTACCTGGGCACCTCCCTTCTGATCTGGCTGAACAGTGTTACATCAGTAAAAGGGGCGGGAGGGGGATACTTTGTCATTGAATTATTCTTGAACTACAACTCACAGAATTGAAATAACACTCTCCAAAGTCCAAATACTATGATGATTAATTAGAGCTGCTTTTATTATGAAACATTGCTATCCCTTTAAAAGAAAGTTTGCACTCCTAGTTCAGCTCCCAGAGTAGAAGACATTAACATAATTTGCTAAAATTACAGGCTGTATTCAGTACACTAAAGGAGAGCAATTCTGATGCAGACCAGTGTCATCATAACAGAAAAAAATGAAAATATATAAATCAAGTTTTTAACCTCTTAAATGTTAGAGAGGTTTGAAATGCATTGTGTTGCATTTGTACTAGAGACCTTCCTATTTTATCTTAGTTCAGTGATTCTCAACCAGGATGCCCCATGTTTTCTATGAAGACTAACAAAAATGGACTTTTAAATAAAGATTTATAGAAATTGTTATGAAATTGTTATGCACAATATATTTAGTCTTGTTATTATGATTATGATACCTAATAATAACTGTATATTTATGTATTGTACCCTTCTTATTCCCTTGATTTACATTAAATATGTTAGGGGTGCCCCGAATGTTCTAGATTATGTGTTGGGGGTGTCCTAAACAAAAAAAGATTGAGAACCACTGTATTAGTTTGTAGTTTGGGAGTTTTTAACTTTCCCCTATGGTGCAATTGCTTTGCACCAGAACCGCCCCCTTAAGCTTATTGTATCCGGTCTGGCTAAATGTAAATAGGATTATATGAAATAAAATAAGAACTTACCATTAGCCCGTTCAATGCCAAAGGTGTGTCTGATGCATTGAGAAGCAATGCGTTTGATACCCCACTGGCATTGAAAGGGTTAAACCACTGGACACACACACACACACACACACACACACACACACACACACAGGACTTTTTTTTGTGTGCAAGTATTTTGCCAAGAGGAATACACTGAGATTGTGTCTCGTTTTCAGGTATGTACTCATTTTATCTAACTCTTATTCACCACGTAACAGGGGAGGGCTGGCCTGGGGGGCAGGGGGGCAATTGCCCCCTGGGCCGCCCATATGTCTGGGCCAGTGGGCCACTGCCTCACTTAATCTCCATCTTGTTGCTATAAGTCAAGTTATACTAGTGATACCACAGCGCTTCCAACTGAAACAGAACTACACAAATTATATCACAGAGCTACAATCCAAATGAAGCTACACTAGTAGTATAATGTATTTCCCTTGTAAGCTCTATAGTATCACTAGTGTAGCTTTGCCTAAATTATAAGCTCTGTAGTATCAGTAGTGTAGCCAATTTCTACTGTGAGCTACATGGTATTGCTTTGCTTCATGATTTTAATGCCACTTTTAAAATTAACAAAAGGGTGTGGACTGGTACAGTGGGCTCAAACAATATAAAAATGGGCCACTTGATCGTATTTGCCCTCCGGGCCACAAGTTGCCAGCCCTCCCCTGCCACGTAACCACACTCACCTCTGTTCTGCGTTCTGCCACTGATTGGTACACAGGGTTGGCATGTCCGGGGCAGGATTTCCCAAAAGGCAGAGTAGATAACTGCCAAGAGCTCAAATTTTGAGGGAAGTCTGAGCAATACTAGCCAGACCCACCACCAGAGCTATCTCATTGTTCCTGCAGCAGTTTTATACCCCTTTATAGGCTATTATTTAACCCCTTGGATGCCAGCGAGATCTCCAACACATTGAAAGGCACTGTATTGGTGTTCTATCTAGCAACCACGGGGTTAAAGCATTTTATAGTATTTGTTTTTTATAAGCCAAGTGTATCTTCTATGCTAGGAAACAGTGGATGGGACTGGAGGCGGGGTCATGAGAGAAGTGGGGGGTGTGTGTGGCCATTGGTGGAGCTAAGAGTGTCTAGAGTGCCTTGCTTAGGGGCACCTGGGATGGAAATAAAGCCCTGGGCATGTCTGATGACTGGACTATGTTATCGCTGGACAATATTACTGGATGGCATCCACATGGGTCAGCCAGGTTGCAGTGACGATCTCAACCTACAACATTACAAGGTCTTCTATCAACCCTACAGGCCGCTGTGCAGACCTTACTTACTGCAACGTTACTGTGTTCCCAAGGGAACCCAGTAAATGTTACTGTATTCTGGACTTGGTGTGTTCACCACGGAAATCAATATGATAAATTTGTAGCTCATGAACTCATTGTATGAGGAAAGCTTCAGGAAGCTGAGTAACTGTGACAATTGAAGCGCATGTTGACTGTGTGAAATGCCCCATAGGAGACAATGATTTATAACTCATGCTTTGTTTTTCACCATTTTCTTTCATTGCAACAATGTTGCCCGTGTGAAAGGGGCCAAGACCCTCGGATGCTAGAATGATTGTTGACCTTTGTGGCACTAAATGATATTATTGTGCTGCAGTACTTATCTCCTTGGATGCTAGAGACATCTCCAACACACTGGATATATTGCTAGCATTTAAATGGTTAATCACAATGGCTGCATTGCCATGTAATAAACATTGCAGCTCTGTAGCATTGCTTTTTCATGTGTCCCTTTTTAAAGGGATTATCGAGCAACCCTACACTAAATAAAATGTTTTGCTGCATTGACAGTTTACACAATGACCAGCAGAATGGTAATTTCCATGTTATAAGACTATGATGGTTTACAGGACACTCCCGTCCCCTACGGGAGTGTCAGTGTCAGTTGGACCATCCAGACACATTGCCAGCATGAGGCTGCAGGGCATTCTGATTCTCCCTAGCATGTGTGGCACAGCCCTAGAACTGGGAAGTAAAGAGGTACATGCTTCTATACCTCTACCATCCATAGCCAAGATAATGGGTAACTGGGTGAGTTTTATTTTTTCCACTTTATATTTTTTATATTTTTATTTCAAACTGGCACAAGTGTGTTTTTTTTACATCCCTCTTTTGTGTTTATGGGATGCTAGGTAGGTGCTTTGGGGCCCATATTTAATACAACAAAAAATATAAATTCTGACCGCTCCAGTTTAGCAGACAATAGCATATCTCAAAATGAATATAGTCTAAAACGTTGCATGTAGTGTTGAGCGAGCACCCCGATGCTCGGGTGCTCTGACCGAGCACCCCCTGAGGTTCGAGTGCTCGGCCGAGCACCCGAGCCCCATTGAATGCAATGGGGCGACACGAACATTATACCAGGCACCCCCTGCTCTGATGAGGGGAGGGTGCCTGGTCAATGCCCCCCTTCATCTCCGCTATGCCCCCTTCATCTCCGCAATGTCCCCCTTCATCTCCGCTATGCCCCCTTCATCTCCGCTATGCCCCTCTTCAACAATGTACCCCTTCATCTCCGCTATGCCTCTCTTCCACAATGTGCCCCTTCATCTCCGCTATGCCCCTCTTCCACAATGTCCCCCTTCATCTCCTCTATGCCATAGAGGAGATGAAGGGGGACATTGTGGAAGAGGGGCATAGCGGAGATGAAGGGGCACATTGTGGAAGAGGGGCATAGCGGAGATGAAGGGGGACATTGTGGAAGACGGGCATAGCGGAGATGAAGGGGGACATTGTGGAAGAGGGGCATAGAGTCTATGCCCCTCTTCCACAATGTCCCCCTTCATCTCCGCAATGCCCCCTTCATCTCCGCAATGCCCCCGTACCTCCAGTCCCTGGTGGTCCAGCGGAGCGTCTTCGGATCTGTGCCTCTTCCGGCACAGATCCCCGCCACCCGAACATGGCGGGCGAGCACATGCCGGTACTCGACGAGTACCGCCATGTGCCGAGCAGAGCGATGCTCGAGCCGATCCGAGCATCGGCCGAGCACGCTCGCTCAACACTAGTTGCATGAAAACCCTAGAATGCCACAGTCTCCATTGATTTGTACTGCAATGCACTAGAGAGCCAGGTATCATTGAAAGAATTAATAACGGCATGTTAAGTTTTGTGTATTTTCATATCTACCCTATACTGTAGTCAGCTTGTTTATGAATTGTGCATCTTTACATTTTTGAATGTGGCCCTTTATCTTTGGTCTCTCAGTTTTTTTATTTACATCTGGCCTGGATCAAAGATTCTCATTAACCCTTTAAGTGCCAGAGAGGTATCCAACGTATTGCGCTGCAATGCGCTGTATACCTATCTGGAACACATAGGGTTAAAGTCCTTGGAGGAATTTGCAGATAAAAACTCTTGATAATAGTAGCAGCTGCAATGCAATCTAGGCCACATTTGTCTTTATTCAACATGATGTTGCATTTGTGCCAATGCTAAAATGGATATTTTCAACATTCTACCATGTTGCATTCATGCCAAAGCAGAACTGCCCCATGCAACAGCTTACTGAGATGTTGTGTTCATGCCAAAGCAGAACTGCCCCATGCAACAGCTTCCTGAGATGTTGCGTTCATGCCAAAGCAGAACTGCCCCATGCAGCAGCTTACTGAGATGTTGTGTTCATGCCAAAGCAGAACTGCCCCATGCAACAGCTTACTGAGATGTTATGCTCATGTCAAAGCAGAACTACCCCATGCAACAGCTTACTGAGATGTTGTGTTCATGCCAAAGCAGAACTGCCCCATGCAACAGCTTACTGAGATGTTGCGTTCATGCCAAAGCAGAACTGCCCCATGCAACAGCTTACTGAGATGTTATGTTCATGCCAAAGCAGAACTGCCCCATGCAACAGCTTACTGAGATGTTATGCTCATGTCAAAGCAGAACTACCCCATGCAACAGCTTACTGAGATGTTATGATCATGCCAGAAGCAGAACTACCCCATGCAACAGCTTACTGAGATGTTATGATCATGCCAGAAGCAGAACTACCCCATGCAACAGCTTACTGAGATGTTGTGTTCATGCCAAAGCAGAACTGCCCCATGCAACAGCTTACTGAGATGTTATATTCATGCCAGAAACAGAACTGCCCCATGCAACAGCTTACTGAGAAGTTGTGTTCATGCCAAAGCAGAACTACCCCATGCAACAGCTTACCGAGATGTTATGTTCATGCCAGAAGCAGAACTACCCCATGCAACAACTTACTGAGATGTTATGTTCATACCAGAAGCAGAACTGCCCCATGCAACAGCTTACTGAGATGTTATGCTCATGTCAAAGCAGAACTGCCCCATGCAACAGCTTACTGAGATGTTATGCTCATGTCAAAGCAGAACTGGTCCATGCAACAGCTTACTGAGATGTTATGTTCATGCCAGAAGCAGAACTACCCTATGCAAAAGCTTACTGAGATGTTATGTTCATGCCAGAAGCAGAACTGCCCCATGCAACAGCTTACTGAGATGTTATGTTCATGGTAAAGCAGAACTGCCCCATGCTACAGCTTACTGAGATGTTATGTTCATGCCAGAAGTAGAACTGCACCATGCAACAACTTACCGAGATGTTATGTTCATGCCAGAAGCAGAACTACCCCATGCTACAGCTTACTGAGATGTTATGTTCATGTCAAAGCAGAACTGCCCCATGCAACAGCTTACTGAGATGTTATATTCATGTCAAAGCAGAACTACCCCATGCAACAGCTTACTGAGATGTTATGTTCATGCCAGAAGCAGAACTACCCCATGCAACAACTTACTGAGATGTTATGTTCATGCCAGAAGCAGAACTACCCCATGCAACAGCTTACTGAGATGTTATGCTCATGTCAAAGCAGAACTGCCCCATGCAACAGCTTACTGAGATGTTATGTTCATGTCAAAGCAGAACTGCCCCATGTAACAGTTTACTGAGATGTTATGTTCATGCCAAAGCAGAACTGCCCCATGCAACAGCTTACTGAGATGTTATGCTCATGTCAAAGCAGAACTACCCCATGCAACAGCTTACTGAGATGTTGTGCTCACGCCAGAAGCAGAACTGCCCTATGCAACAGCTTACTGAGATGTTATGTTCATGGCAAAGCAGAACTGCCCCATGTAACAGCTTACTGAGATGTTATGTTCATGCCAAAGCAGAACTGCCCCATGCAACAGCTTACTGAAATGTTATGTTCATGGCAAAGCAGAACTGCCCCATGCAACAGCTTACTGAGATGTTATGTTCATGTCAAAGCAGAACTGCCCCATGCAACAGCTTACTGAGATGTTATGCTCATGTCAAAGCAGAACTACCCCATGCAAAAGCTTACTGAGATGTTGTGCTCAAGCCAGAAGCAGAACTGCCCCATGCAACACCTTACTGAGATGTTATGTTCATGCCAAAGCCGAACTACCCCATGCAACAACTTACTGAGATGTTATGCTCATGTCAAAGCAGAACTACCCCATGCAACAGCTTACTGAGACGTTATGATCATGCCAGAAGCAGAACTACCCCATGCAACAGCTTACTGAGATGTTATGTTCATGCCAGAAGCAGAACTGCCCCATGCAACAACTTACTGAGATGTTATGTTCATGCCAGAAGCAGAACTGCCCCATGCAACAGCTTACTGAGATGTTATGCTCATGTCAAAGCAGAACTGCCCCATGCAACAGCTTGCTGAGATGTTATGCTCATGCCAAAAGCAGAACTGCCCCATGCTACAGCTTACTGAGATGTTATGTTCATGCCAGAAGTAGAACTGCACCATGCAACAGCTTACTGAGATGTTATGTTCATGTCAAAGAAGAACTGCCCCATGCAACAGCTTACTGAGATGTTATGTTCATGCCAGAAGCAGAACTACCCCATGCAACAACTTACTGAGATGTTATGTTCATGCCAGAAGCAGAACTACCCCATGCTACAGCTTACTGAGATGTTATGTTCATGTCAAAGCAGAACTGCCCCATGCAACAGCTTACTGAGATGTTATGCTCATGTCAAAGCAGAACTACCCCATGCAAAAGCTTACTGAGATGTTGTGCTCAAGCCAGAAGCAGAACTGCCCCATGCAACACCTTACTGAGATGTTATGTTCATGCCAAAGCAGAACTACCCCATGCAACAACTTACTGAGATGTTATGCTCATGTCAAAGCAGAACTACCCCATGCAACAGCTTACTGAGACGTTATGATCATGCCAGAAGCAGAACTACCCCATGCAACAGCTTACTGAGATGTTATGTTCATTCCAGAAGCAGAACTGCCCCATGCAACAACTTACTGAGATGTTATGTTCATGCCAGAAGCAGAACTGCCCCATGCAACAGCTTACTGAGATGTTATGCTCATGTCAAAGCAGAACTGCCCCATGCAACAGCTTGCTGAGATGTTATGCTCATGCCAAAAGCAGAACTGCCCCATGCTACAGCTTACTGAGATGTTATGTTCATGCCAGAAGTAGAACTGCACCATGCAACAGCTTACTGAGATGTTATGTTCATGTCAAAGAAGAACTGCCCCATGCAACAGCTTACTGAGATGTTATGTTCATGCCAGAAGCAGAACTACCCCATGCAACAACTTACTGAGATGTTATGTTCATGCCAGAAGCAGAACTACCCCATGCTACAGCTTACTGAGATGTTATGTTCATGTCAAAGCAGAACTGCCCCATGCAACAGCTTACTGAGATGTTATGCTCATGTCAAAGCAGAACTACCCCATGCAAAAGCTTACTGAGATGTTGTGCTCAAGCCAGAAGCAGAACTGCCCCATGCAACACCTTACTGAGATGTTATGTTCATGCCAAAGCAGAACTACCCCATGCAACAACTTACTGAGATGTTATGCTCATGTCAAAGCAGAACTACCCCATGCAACAGCTTACTGAGACGTTATGATCATGCCAGAAGCAGAACTACCCCATGCAACAGCTTACTGAGATGTTATGTTCATGCCAGAAGCAGAACTGCCCCATGCAACAACTTACTGAGATGTTATGTTCATGCCAGAAGCAGAACTGCCCCATGCAACAGCTTACTGAGATGTTATGCTCATGTCAAAGCAGAACTGCCCCATGCAACAGCTTGCTGAGATGTTATGCTCATGCCAAAAGCAGAACTGCCCCATGCTACAGCTTACTGAGATGTTATGTTCATGCCAGAAGTAGAACTGCACCATGCAACAGCTTACTGAGATGTTATGTTCATGTCAAAGAAGAACTGCCCCATGCAACAGCTTACTGAGATGTTATGTTCATGCCAGAAGCAGAACTACCCCATGCAACAACTTACTGAGATGTTATGTTCATGCCAGAAGCAGAACTACCCCATGCTACAGCTTACTGAGATATTATGTTCATGCAAAAGCAGAACTGCCCCATGCAACAGCTTACTGAGATGTTATGCTCATGTCAAAGCAGAACTACCCCATGCAACAGCTTACTGAGATGTTATGATCATGCCAGAAGCAGAACTACCCCATGCAACAGCTTACTGAGATGTTATGATCATGCCAGAAGCAGAACTACCCCATGCAACAGCTTACTGAGATGTTGTGTTCATGCCAAAGCAGAACTGCCCCATGCAACAGCTTACTGAGATGTTATATTCATGCCAGAAACAGAACTGCCCCATGCAACAGCTTACTGAGAAGTTGTGTTCATGCCAAAGCAGAACTACCCCATGCAACAGCTTACCGAGATGTTATGTTCATGCCAGAAGCAGAACTACCCCATGCAACAACTTACTGAGATGTTATGTTCATACCAGAAGCAGAACTGCCCCATGCAACAGCTTACTGAGATGTTATGCTCATGTCAAAGCAGAACTGCCCCATGCAACAGCTTACTGAGATGTTATGCTCATGTCAAAGCAGAACTGGTCCATGCAACAGCTTACTGAGATGTTATGTTCATGCCAGAAGCAGAACTACCCTATGCAAAAGCTTACTGAGATGTTATGTTCATGCCAGAAGCAGAACTGCCCCATGCAACAGCTTACTGAGATGTTATGTTCATGGTAAAGCAGAACTGCCCCATGTAACAGCTTACTGAGATGTTGTGCTCACGCCAGAAGCAGAACTGCCCCATTCAACAGCTTACTGAGATGTTATGTTCATGGCAAAGCAGAACTGCCCCATCCAACAGCTTACTGAGATGTTATGTTCATACCAAAGCAGAACTGCCCCATGTAACAGCTTACTGAGATGTTATGTTCATGCCAAAGCAGAACTGCCCCATGCAACAGCTTACTGAAATGTTATGTTCATGGCAAAGCAGAACTGCCCCATGCAACAGCTTACTGAGATGTTATGTTCATGTCAAAGCAGAACTGCCCCATGCAACAGCTTACTGAGATGTTATGCTCATGTCAAAGCAGAACTACCCCATGCAAAAGCTTACTGAGATGTTGTGCTCAAGCCAGAAGCAGAACTGCCCCATGCAACACCTTACTGAGATGTTATGTTCATGCCAAAGCAGAACTACCCCATGCAACAACTTACTGAGATGTTATGCTCATGTCAAAGCAGAACTACCCCATGCAACAGCTTACTGAGATGTTATGATCATGCCAGAAGCAGAACTACCCCATGCAACAGCTTACTGAGATGTTATGTTCATGCCAGAAGCAGAACTGCCCCATGCAACAACTTACTGAGATGTTATGTTCATGCCAGAAGCAGAACTGCCCCATGCAACAGCTTACTGAGATGTTATGCTCATGTCAAAGCAGAACTGCCCCATGCAACAGCTTGCTGAGATGTTATGCTCATGCCAAAAGCAGAACTGCCCCATGCTACAGCTTACTGAGATGTTATGTTCATGCCAGAAGTAGAACTGCACCATGCAACAGCTTACTGAGATGTTATGTTCATGTCAAAGAAGAACTGCCCCATGCAACAGCTTACTGAGATGTTATGTTCATGCCAGAAGCAGAACTACCCCATGCAACAACTTACTGAGATGTTATGTTCATGCCAGAAGCAGAACTACCCCATGCTACAGCTTACTGAGATGTTATGTTCATGTCAAAGCAGAACTGCCCCATGCAACAGCTTACTGAGATGTTATATTCATGTCAAAGCAGAACTACCCCATGCAACAGCTTACTGAGATGTTATGTTCATGCCAGAAGCAGAACTACCCCATGCAACAACTTACTGAGATGTTATGTTCATGTCAGAAGCAGAACTACCCCATGCAACAGCTTACTGAGATGTTATGCTCATGTCAAAGCAGAACTGCCCCATGCAACAGCTTACTGAGATGTTATGTTCATGTCAAAGCAGAACTGCCCCATGTAACAGTTTACTGAGATGTTATGTTCATGCCAAAGCAGAACTACCCCATGCAACAGCTTACTGAGATGTTATGCTCATGTCAAAGCAGAACTACCCCATGCAACAGCTTACTGAGATGTTGTGCTCACGCCAGAAGCAGAACTGCCCTATGCAACAGCTTACTGAGATGTTATGTTCATGGCAAAGCAGAACTGCCCCATGTAACAGCTTACTGAGATGTTATGTTCATGCCAAAGCAGAACTGCCCCATGCAACAGCTTACTGAAATGTTATGTTCATGGCAAAGCAGAACTGCCCCATGCAACAGCTTACTGAGATGTTATGTTCATGTCAAAGCAGAACTGCCCCATGCAACAGCTTACTGAGATGTTATGCTCATGTCAAAGCAGAACTACCCCATGCAAAAGCTTACTGAGATGTTGTGCTCAAGCCAGAAGCAGAACTGCCCCATGCAACACCTTACTGAGATGTTATGTTCATGCCAAAGCAGAACTACCCCATGCAACAACTTACTGAGATGTTATGCTCATGTCAAAGCAGAACTACCCCATGCAACAGCTTACTGAGACGTTATGATCATGCCAGAAGCAGAACTACCCCATGCAACAGCTTACTGAGATGTTATGTTCATGCCAGAAGCAGAACTGCCCCATGCAACAACTTACTGAGATGTTATGTTCATGCCAGAAGCAGAACTGCCCCATGCAACAGCTTACTGAGATGTTATGCTCATGTCAAAGCAGAACTGCCCCATGCAACAGCTTGCTGAGATGTTATGCTCATGCCAAAAGCAGAACTGCCCCATGCTACAGCTTACTGAGATGTTATGTTCATGCCAGAAGTAGAACTGCACCATGCAACAGCTTACTGAGATGTTATGTTCATGTCAAAGAAGAACTGCCCCATGCAACAGCTTACTGAGATGTTATGTTCATGCCAGAAGCAGAACTACCCCATGCAACAACTTACTGAGATGTTATGTTCATGCCCGAAGCAGAACTACCCCATGCTACAGCTTACTGAGATGTTATGTTCATGTCAAAGCAGAACTGCCCCATGCAACAGCTTACTGAGATGTTATGCTCATGTCAAAGCAGAACTACCCCATGCAAAAGCATACTGAGATGTTGTGCTCAAGCCAGAAGCAGAACTGCCCCATGCAACACCTTACTGAGATGTTATGTTCATGCCAAAGCAGAACTACCCCATGCAACAACTTACTGAGATGTTATGCTCATGTCAAAGCAGAACTACCCCATGCAACAGCTTACTGAGACGTTATGATCATGCCAGAAGCAGAACTACCCCATGCAACAGCTTACTGAGATGTTATGTTCATGCCAGAAGCAGAACTGCCCCATGCAACAACTTACTGAGATGTTATGTTCATGCCAGAAGCAGAACTGCCCCATGCAACAGCTTACTGAGATGTTATGCTCATGTCAAAGCAGAACTGCCCCATGCAACAGCTTGCTGAGATGTTATGCTCATGCCAAAAGCAGAACTGCCCCATGCTACAGCTTACTGAGATGTTATGTTCATGCCAGAAGTAGAACTGCACCATGCAACAGCTTACTGAGATGTTATGTTCATGTCAAAGAAGAACTGCCCCATGCAACAGCTTACTGAGATGTTATGTTCATGCCAGAAGCAGAACTACCCCATGCAACAACTTACTGAGATGTTATGTTCATGCCAGAAGCAGAACTACCCCATGCTACAGCTTACTGAGATGTTATGTTCATGTCAAAGCAGAACTGCCCCATGCAACAGCTTACTGAGATGTTATGCTCATGTCAAAGCAGAACTACCCCATGCAAAAGCTTACTGAGATGTTGTGCTCAAGCCAGAAGCAGAACTGCCCCATGCAACACCTTACTGAGATGTTATGTTCATGCCAAAGCCGAACTACCCCATGCAACAACTTACTGAGATGTTATGCTCATGTCAAAGCAGAACTACCCCATGCAACAGCTTACTGAGACGTTATGATCATGCCAGAAGCAGAACTACCCCATGCAACAGCTTACTGAGATGTTATGTTCATGCCAGAAGCAGAACTGCCCCATGCAACAACTTACTGAGATGTTATGTTCATGCCAGAAGCAGAACTGCCCCATGCAACAGCTTACTGAGATGTTATGCTCATGTCAAAGCAGAACTGCCCCATGCAACAGCTTGCTGAGATGTTATGCTCATGCCAAAAGCAGAACTGCCCCATGCTACAGCTTACTGAGATGTTATGTTCATGCCAGAAGTAGAACTGCACCATGCAACAGCTTACTGAGATGTTATGTTCATGTCAAAGAAGAACTGCCCCATGCAACAGCTTACTGAGATGTTATGTTCATGCCAGAAGCAGAACTACCCCATGCTACAGCTTACTGAGATGTTATGTTCATGTCAAAGCAGAACTGCCCCATGCAACAGCTTACTGAGATTTTATATTCATGTCAAAGCAGAACTACCCCATGCAACAGCTTACTGAGATGTTATGTTCATGCCAGAAGCAGAACTACCCCATGCAACAACTTACTGAGATGTTATGTTCATGCCAGAAGCAGAACTACCCCATGCAACAGCTTACTGAGATGTTATGCTCATGTCAAAGCAGAACTGCCCCATGCAACAGCTTACTGAGATGTTATGTTCATGTCAAAGCAGAACTGCCCCATGTAACAGTTTACTGAGATGTTATGTTCATGCCAAAGCAGAACTGCCCCATGCAACAGCTTACTGAGATGTTATGCTCATGTCAAAGCAGAATTACCTCATGCAACAGCTTACTGAGATGTTGTGCTCACGCCAGAAGCAGAACTGCCCCATGCAACAGCTTACTGAGATGTTATGTTCATGGCAAAGCAGAACTGCCCCATGTAACAGCTTACTGAGATGTTATGTTCATGGCAAAGCAGAACTGCCCCATGTAACAGCTTACTAAGATGTTATGTTCATGCCAAAGCAGAACTACCCCATGCAACAGCTTACTGAGATGTTGTGCTCACGCCAGAAGCAGAACTGCCCCATGCAACAGCTTACTGAAATGTTATGTTCATGGCAAAGCAGAACTGCCCCATGTAACAGCTTACTGAGATGTTATGTTCATGCCAAAGCAGAACTGCCCCATGCTACAGCTTACTGAGATGTTATGCTCATGTCAAAGCAGAACTACCCCATGCAACAGCTTACTGAGATGTTGTGCTCACGCCAGAAGCAGAACTGCCCCATGCAACAGCTTACTGAGATGTTATGTTCATGTCAAAGCAGAACTACCCCATGCAACAGCTTACTGAAATGTTATGTTCATACCAAAGCAGAACTGCCCCATGCAACAGCTTACTGAGATGTTATGTTCATGTCAAAGCAGAACTACCCCATGCAACAGCTTACTGATATGTTATGTTCATGCCAGAAGCAGAACTGCCCCATGCAACAACTTACTGAGATGTTATGTTCATGTCAAAGCAGAACTACCCCATGCAACAGGTTACTGAGATGTTATGTTCATGCCAAAGCAGAACTGCCCCATGTAACAGCTTACTGAGATGTTATGATCATGCGAGAAGCAGAACTACCCCATGCAACAGCTTACTGAGATGTTATGATCATGCCAGAAGCAGAACTACCCCATGCAACAGCTTACTGAGATGTTGTGTTCATGCCAAAGCAGAACTGCCCCATGCAACAGCTTACTGAGATGTTATATTCATGCCAGAAACAGAACTGCCCCATGCAACAGCTTACTGAGAAGTTGTGTTCATGCCAAAGCAGAACTACCCCATGCAACAGCTTACCGAGATGTTATGTTCATGCCAGAAGCAGAACTACCCATGCAACAACTTACTGAGATGTTATGTTCATACCAGAAGCAGAACTGCCCCATGCAACAGCTTACTGAGATGTTATGCTCATGTCAAAGCAGAACTGCCCCATGCAACAGCTTACTGAGATGTTATGCTCATGTCAAAGCAGAACTGGTCCATGGAACAGCTTACTGAGATGTTATGTTCATGCCAGAAGCAGAACTACCCTATGCAAAAGCTTACTGAGATGTTATGTTCATGCCAGAAGCAGAACTGCCCCATGCAACAGCTTACTGAGATGTTATGTTCATGGTAAAGCAGAACTGCTCCATGTAACAGCTTACTGAGATGTTGTGCTCACGCCAGAAGCAGAACTGCCCCATTCAACAGCTTACTGAGATGTTATGTTCATGGCAAAGCAGAACTGCCCCATCCAACAGCTTACTGAGATGTTATGTTCATACCAAAGCAGAACTGCCCCATGTAACAGCTTACTGAGATGTTATGTTCATGCCAAAGCAGAACTGCCCCATGCAACAGCTTACTGAAATGTTATGTTCATGGCAAAGCAGAACTGCCCCATGCAACAGCTTACTGAGATGTTATGTTCATGTCAAAGCAGAACTGCCCCATGCAACAGCTTACTGAGATGTTATGCTCATGTCAAAGCAGAACTACCCCATGCAAAAGCTTACTGAGATGTTGTGCTCAAGCCAGAAGCAGAACTGACCCATGCAACACCTTACTGAGATGTTATGTTCATGCCAAAGCAGAACTACCCCATGCAACAACTTACTGAGATGTTATGCTCATGTCAAAGCAGAACTACCCCATGCAACAGCTTACTGAGACGTTATGATCATGCCAGAAGCAGAACTACCCCATGCAACAGCTTACTGAGATGTTATGTTCATGCCAGAAGCAGAACTGCCCCATGCAACAACTTACTGAGATGTTATGTTCATGCCAGAAGCAGAACTGCCCCATGCAACAGCTTACTGAGATGTTATGCTCATGTCAAAGCAGAACTGCCCCATGCAACAGCTTGCTGAGATGTTATGCTCATGCCAAAAGCAGAACTGCCCCATGCTACAGCTTACTGAGATGTTATGTTCATGCCAGAAGTAGAACTGCACCATGCAACAGCTTACTGAGATGTTATGTTCATGTCAAAGAAGAACTGCCCCATGCAACAGCTTACTGAGATGTTATGTTCATGCCAGAAGCAGAACTACCCCATGCAACAACTTACTGAGATGTTATGTTCATGCCAAAGCAGAACTACCCCATGCAACAGCTTACTGAGATGTTATGCTCATGTCAAAGCAGAACTACCCCATGCAACAGCTTACTGAGATGTTGTGCTCACGCCAGAAGCAGAACTGCCCTATGCAACAGCTTACTGAGATGTTATGTTCATGGCAAAGCAGAACTGCCCCATGTAACAGCTTACTGAGATGTTATGTTCATGCCAAAGCAGAACTGCCCCATGCAACAGCTTACTGAAATGTTATGTTCATGGCAAAGCAGAACTGCCCCATGCAACAGCTTACTGAGATGTTATGTTCATGTCAAAGCAGAACTGCCCCATGCAACAGCTTACTGAGATGTTATGCTCATGTCAAAGCAGAACTACCCCATGCAAAAGCTTACTGAGATGTTGTGCTCAAGCCAGAAGCAGAACTGCCCCATGCAACACCTTACTGAGATGTTATGTTCATGCCAAAGCAGAACTACCCCATGCAACAACTTACTGAGATGTTATGCTCATGTCAAAGCAGAACTACCCCATGCAACAGCTTACTGAGACGTTATGATCATGCCAGAAGCAGAACTACCCCATGCAACAGCTTACTGAGATGTTATGTTCATGCCAGAAGCAGAACTGCCCCATGCAACAACTTACTGAGATGTTATGTTCATGCCAGAAGCAGAACTGCCCCATGCAACAGCTTACTGAGATGTTATGCTCATGTCAAAGCAGAACTGCCCCATGCAACAGCTTGCTGAGATGTTATGCTCATGCCAAAAGCAGAACTGCCCCATGCTACAGCTTACTGAGATGTTATGTTCATGCCAGAAGTAGAACTGCACCATGCAACAGCTTACTGAGATGTTATGTTCATGTCAAAGAAGAACTGCCCCATGCAACAGCTTACTGAGATGTTATGTTCATGCCAGAAGCAGAACTACCCCATGCAACAACTTACTGAGATGTTATGTTCATGCCCGAAGCAGAACTACCCCATGCTACAGCTTACTGAGATGTTATGTTCATGTCAAAGCAGAACTGCCCCATGCAACAGCTTACTGAGATGTTATGCTCATGTCAAAGCAGAACTACCCCATGCAAAAGCATACTGAGATGTTGTGCTCAAGCCAGAAGCAGAACTGCCCCATGCAACACCTTACTGAGATGTTATGTTCATGCCAAAGCAGAACTACCCCATGCAACAACTTACTGAGATGTTATGCTCATGTCAAAGCAGAACTACCCCATGCAACAGCTTACTGAGACGTTATGATCATGCCAGAAGCAGAACTACCCCATGCAACAGCTTACTGAGATGTTATGTTCATGCCAGAAGCAGAACTGCCCCATGCAACAACTTACTGAGATGTTATGTTCATGCCAGAAGCAGAACTGCCCCATGCAACAGCTTACTGAGATGTTATGCTCATGTCAAAGCAGAACTGCCCCATGCAACAGCTTGCTGAGATGTTATGCTCATGCCAAAAGCAGAACTGCCCCATGCTACAGCTTACTGAGATGTTATGTTCATGCCAGAAGTAGAACTGCACCATGCAACAGCTTACTGAGATGTTATGTTCATGTCAAAGAAGAACTGCCCCATGCAACAGCTTACTGAGATGTTATGTTCATGCCAGAAGCAGAACTACCCCATGCAACAACTTACTGAGATGTTATGTTCATGCCAGAAGCAGAACTACCCCATGCTACAGCTTACTGAGATGTTATGTTCATGTCAAAGCAGAACTGCCCCATGCAACAGCTTACTGAGATGTTATGCTCATGTCAAAGCAGAACTACCCCATGCAAAAGCTTACTGAGATGTTGTGCTCAAGCCAGAAGCAGAACTGCCCCATGCAACACCTTACTGAGATGTTATGTTCATGCCAAAGCCGAACTACCCCATGCAACAACTTACTGAGATGTTATGCTCATGTCAAAGCAGAACTACCCCATGCAACAGCTTACTGAGACGTTATGATCATGCCAGAAGCAGAACTACCCCATGCAACAGCTTACTGAGATGTTATGTTCATGCCAGAAGCAGAACTGCCCCATGCAACAACTTACTGAGATGTTATGTTCATGCCAGAAGCAGAACTGCCCCATGCAACAGCTTACTGAGATGTTATGCTCATGTCAAAGCAGAACTGCCCCATGCAACAGCTTGCTGAGATGTTATGCTCATGCCAAAAGCAGAACTGCCCCATGCTACAGCTTACTGAGATGTTATGTTCATGCCAGAAGTAGAACTGCACCATGCAACAGCTTACTGAGATGTTATGTTCATGTCAAAGAAGAACTGCCCCATGCAACAGCTTACTGAGATGTTATGTTCATGCCAGAAGCAGAACTACCCCATGCTACAGCTTACTGAGATGTTATGTTCATGTCAAAGCAGAACTGCCCCATGCAACAGCTTACTGAGATTTTATATTCATGTCAAAGCAGAACTACCCCATGCAACAGCTTACTGAGATGTTATGTTCATGCCAGAAGCAGAACTACCCCATGCAACAACTTACTGAGATGTTATGTTCATGCCAGAAGCAGAACTACCCCATGCAACAGCTTACTGAGATGTTATGCTCATGTCAAAGCAGAACTGCCCCATGCAACAGCTTACTGAGATGTTATGTTCATGTCAAAGCAGAACTGCCCCATGTAACAGTTTACTGAGATGTTATGTTCATGCCAAAGCAGAACTGCCCCATGCAACAGCTTACTGAGATGTTATGCTCATGTCAAAGCAGAATTACCTCATGCAACAGCTTACTGAGATGTTGTGCTCACGCCAGAAGCAGAACTGCCCCATGCAACAGCTTACTGAGATGTTATGTTCATGGCAAAGCAGAACTGCCCCATGTAACAGCTTACTGAGATGTTATGTTCATGGCAAAGCAGAACTGCCCCATGTAACAGCTTACTAAGATGTTATGTTCATGCCAAAGCAGAACTACCCCATGCAACAGCTTACTGAGATGTTGTGCTCACGCCAGAAGCAGAACTGCCCCATGCAACAGCTTACTGAAATGTTATGTTCATGGCAAAGCAGAACTGCCCCATGTAACAGCTTACTGAGATGTTATGTTCATGCCAAAGCAGAACTGCCCCATGCTACAGCTTACTGAGATGTTATGCTCATGTCAAAGCAGAACTACCCCATGCAACAGCTTACTGAGATGTTGTGCTCACGCCAGAAGCAGAACTGCCCCATGCAACAGCTTACTGAGATGTTATGTTCATGTCAAAGCAGAACTACCCCATGCAACAGCTTACTGAAATGTTATGTTCATACCAAAGCAGAACTGCCCCATGCAACAGCTTACTGAGATGTTATGTTCATGTCAAAGCAGAACTACCCCATGCAACAGCTTACTGATATGTTATGTTCATGCCAGAAGCAGAACTGCCCCATGCAACAACTTACTGAGATGTTATGTTCATGTCAAAGCAGAACTACCCCATGCAACAGGTTACTGAGATGTTATGTTCATGCCAAAGCAGAACTGCCCCATGTAACAGCTTACTGAGATGTTATGATCATGCGAGAAGCAGAACTACCCCATGCAACAGCTTACTGAGATGTTATGATCATGCCAGAAGCAGAACTACCCCATGCAACAGCTTACTGAGATGTTGTGTTCATGCCAAAGCAGAACTGCCCCATGCAACAGCTTACTGAGATGTTATATTCATGCCAGAAACAGAACTGCCCCATGCAACAGCTTACTGAGAAGTTGTGTTCATGCCAAAGCAGAACTACCCCATGCAACAGCTTACCGAGATGTTATGTTCATGCCAGAAGCAGAACTACCCATGCAACAACTTACTGAGATGTTATGTTCATACCAGAAGCAGAACTGCCCCATGCAACAGCTTACTGAGATGTTATGCTCATGTCAAAGCAGAACTGCCCCATGCAACAGCTTACTGAGATGTTATGCTCATGTCAAAGCAGAACTGGTCCATGGAACAGCTTACTGAGATGTTATGTTCATGCCAGAAGCAGAACTACCCTATGCAAAAGCTTACTGAGATGTTATGTTCATGCCAGAAGCAGAACTGCCCCATGCAACAGCTTACTGAGATGTTATGTTCATGGTAAAGCAGAACTGCTCCATGTAACAGCTTACTGAGATGTTGTGCTCACGCCAGAAGCAGAACTGCCCCATTCAACAGCTTACTGAGATGTTATGTTCATGGCAAAGCAGAACTGCCCCATCCAACAGCTTACTGAGATGTTATGTTCATACCAAAGCAGAACTGCCCCATGTAACAGCTTACTGAGATGTTATGTTCATGCCAAAGCAGAACTGCCCCATGCAACAGCTTACTGAAATGTTATGTTCATGGCAAAGCAGAACTGCCCCATGCAACAGCTTACTGAGATGTTATGTTCATGTCAAAGCAGAACTGCCCCATGCAACAGCTTACTGAGATGTTATGCTCATGTCAAAGCAGAACTACCCCATGCAAAAGCTTACTGAGATGTTGTGCTCAAGCCAGAAGCAGAACTGACCCATGCAACACCTTACTGAGATGTTATGTTCATGCCAAAGCAGAACTACCCCATGCAACAACTTACTGAGATGTTATGCTCATGTCAAAGCAGAACTACCCCATGCAACAGCTTACTGAGACGTTATGATCATGCCAGAAGCAGAACTACCCCATGCAACAGCTTACTGAGATGTTATGTTCATGCCAGAAGCAGAACTGCCCCATGCAACAACTTACTGAGATGTTATGTTCATGCCAGAAGCAGAACTGCCCCATGCAACAGCTTACTGAGATGTTATGCTCATGTCAAAGCAGAACTGCCCCATGCAACAGCTTGCTGAGATGTTATGCTCATGCCAAAAGCAGAACTGCCCCATGCTACAGCTTACTGAGATGTTATGTTCATGCCAGAAGTAGAACTGCACCATGCAACAGCTTACTGAGATGTTATGTTCATGTCAAAGAAGAACTGCCCCATGCAACAGCTTACTGAGATGTTATGTTCATGCCAGAAGCAGAACTACCCCATGCAACAACTTACTGAGATGTTATGTTCATGCCAGAAGCAGAACTACCTCATGCTACAGCTTACTGAGATGTTATGTTCATGTCAAAGCAGAGCTGCCCCATGCAACAGCTTACTGAGATGTTATATTCATGTCAAAGCAGAACTACCCCATGCAACAGCTTACTGAGATGTTATGTTCATGCCAGAAGCAGAACTACCCCATGCAACAACTTACTGAGATGTTATGTTCATGCCAGAAGCAGAACTACCCCATGCAACAGCTTACTGAGATGTTATGCTCATGTCAAAGCAGAACTGCCCCATGCAACAGCTTACTGAGAAGTTATGTTCATGTCAAAGCAGAACTGCCCCATGTAACAGTTTACTGAGATGTTATGTTCATGCCAAAGCAGAACTGCCCCATGCAACAGCTTACTGAGATGTTATGCTCATGTCAAAGCAGAACTACCCCATGCAACAGCTTACTGAGATGTTGTGCTCACGCCAGAAGCAGAACTGCCCCATGCAACAGCTTACTGAGATGTTATGTTCATGCCAAAGCAGAACTGCCCCATGTAACAGCTTACTGAGATGTTATGTTCATGGCAAAGCAGAACTGCCCCATGTAACAGCTTACTGAGATGTTATGTTCATGCCAAAGCAGAACTACCCCATGCAACAGCTTACTGAGATGTTGTGCTCACGCCAGAAGCAGAACTGCCCCATGCAACAGCTTACTGAAATGTTATGTTCATGGCAAAGCAGAACTGCCCCATGTAACAGCTTACTGAGATGTTATGTTCATGCCAAAGCAGAACTGCCCCATGCAACAGCTTACTGAGATGTTATGTTCATGGTAAAGCAGAACTGCTCCATGTAACAGCTTACTGAGATGTTGTGCTCACGCCAGAAGCAGAACTGCCCCATTCAACAGCTTACTGAGATGTTATGTTCATGGCAAAGCAGAACTGCCCCATCCAACAGCTTACTGAGATGTTATGTTCATACCAAAGCAGAACTGCCCCATGTAACAGCTTACTGAGTTGTTATGTTCATGCCAAAGCAGAACTGCCCCATGCAACAGCTTACTGAAATGTTATGTTCATGGCAAAGCAGAACTGCCCCATGCAACAGCTTACTGAGATGTTATGTTCATGTCAAAGCAGAACTGCCCCATGCAACAGCTTACTGAGATGTTATGCTCATGTCAAAGCAGAACTACCCCATGCAAAAGCTTACTGAGATGTTGTGCTCAAGCCAGAAGCAGAACTGCCCCATGCAACACCTTACTGAGATGTTATGTTCATGCCAAAGCAGAACTACCCCATGCAACAACTTACTGAGATGTTATGCTCATGTCAAAGCAGAACTACCCCATGCAACAGCTTACTGAGACGTTATGATCATGCCAGAAGCAGAACTACCCCATGCAACAGCTTACTGAGATGTTATGTTCATGCCAGAAGCAGAACTGCCCCATGCAACAACTTACTGAGATGTTATGTTCATGCCAGAAGCAGAACTGCCCCATGCAACAGCTTACTGAGATGTTATGCTCATGTCAAAGCAGAACTGCCCCATGCAACAGCTTGCTGAGATGTTATGCTCATGCCAAAAGCAGAACTGCCCCATGCTACAGCTTACTGAGATGTTATGTTCATGCCAGAAGTAGAACTGCACCATGCAACAGCTTACTGAGATGTTATGTTCATGTCAAAGAAGAACTGCCCCATGCAACAGCTTACTGAGATGTTATGTTCATGCCAGAAGCAGAACTACCCCATGCAACAACTTACTGAGATGTTATGTTCATGCCAGAAGCAGAACTACCTCATGCTACAGCTTACTGAGATGTTATGTTCATGTCAAAGCAGAACTGCCCCATGCAACAGCTTACTGAGATGTTATATTCATGTCAAAGCAGAACTAACCCATGCAACAGCTTACTGAGATGTTATGTTCATGCCAGAAGCAGAACTACCCCATGCAACAACTTACTGAGATGTTATGTTCATGCCAGAAGCAGAACTACCCCATGCAACAGCTTACTGAGATGTTATGCTCATGTCAAAGCAGAACTGCCCCATGCAACAGCTTACTGAGATGTTATGTTCATGTCAAAGCAGAACTGCCCCATGTAACAGTTTACTGAGATATTATGTTCATGCCAAAGCAGAACTGCCCCATGCAACAGCTTACTGAGATGTTATGCTCATGTCAAAGCAGAACTACCCCATGCAACAGCTTACTGAGATGTTGTGCTCACGCCAGAAGCAGAACTGCCCCATGCAACAGCTTACTGAGATGTTATGTTCATGGCAAAGCAGAACTGCCCCATGTAACAGCTTACTGAGATGTTATGTTCATGGCAAAGCAGAACTGCCCCATGTAACAGCTTACTGAGATGTTATGTTCATGCCAAAGCAGAACTACCCCATGCAACAGCTTACTGAGATGTTGTGCTCACGCCAGAAGCAGAACTGCCCCATGCAACAGCTTACTGAAATGTTATGTTCATGGCAAAGCAGAACTGCCCCATGTAACAGCTTACTGAGATGTTATGTTCATGCCAAAGCAGAACTGCCCCATGCAACAGCTTACTGAGATGTTATGTTCATGGTAAAGCAGAACTGCTCCATGTAACAGCTTACTGAGATGTTGTGCTCACGCCAGAAGCAGAACTGCCCCATTCAACAGCTTACTGAGATGTTATGTTCATGGCAAAGCAGAACTGCCCCATCCAACAGCTTACTGAGATGTTATGTTCATGCCAAAGCAGAACTGCCCCATGTAACAGCTTACTGAGATGTTATGTTCATGCCAAAGCAGAACTGCCCCATGCAACAGCTTACTGAAATGTTATGTTCATGCCAGAAGCAGAACTGCCCCATGCAACAACTTACTGAGATGTTATGTTCATGTCAAAGCAGAACTACCCCATGCAACAGGTTACTGAGATGTTATGTTCATGCCAAAGCAGAACTGCCCCATGTAACAGCTTACTGAGATGTTATGATCATGCCAGAAGCAGAACTGCCCCATGCAACAACTTACTGAGATGTTATGTTCATGCCAGAAGCAGAACTGCCCCATGCAACAACTTACTGAGATGTTGTGCTCACGCCAGAAGCAGAACTACCCCATGTAACAGCTTACTGAGATGTTATGTTCATGCCAAAGCAGAACTGCCCCATGTAACAGCTTACTGAGATGTTATGTTCATGTCAAAGCAGAACTGCCCCATGCAACAGCTTACTGAGATGTTATGTTTATGCCAGAAGCAGAACTACCCCATGCAACAACTTACTGAGATGTTATGTTCATGCCAGAAGCAGAACTGCCCCATGCAACAGCTTACTGAGATGTTATGCTCATGCTAGAAGCAGAACTGCCCCATGCAACAGCTTACTGAGATGTTATGCTCATGCTAGAAGCAGAACTGCCCCATCCAACAGCTTACTGAGATGTTATGTTCATGTCAAAGCAGAACTACCCCATGAAACAGCTTACTGAGATGTTATGTTCATGCCAAAGCAGAACTGCCCCATCCAACAGCTTACTGAGATGTTATGTTCATACCAAAGCAGAACTGCCCCATGTAACAGCTTACTGAGATGTTATGTTCATGTCAAAGCAGAACTACCCCATGCAACAGCTTACTGAGATGTTATGTGCATGTCAGAAGCAGAACTGCCCCATGCAACAGCTTACTGAGATGTTATGTTCATGTCAAAGCAGAACTACCCCATGCAACAGCTTACTGAGATGTTATGTGCATGTCAGAAGCAGAACTGCCCCATGCAACAGCTTACTGAGATGTTATGTTCATGTCAAAGCAGAACTGCCCCATGCAACAGCTTACTGAGATGTTATATTCATGCCAGAAACAGAACTGCCCCATGCAACAGCTTACTTAGATGTTGTGCTCATGCCAGAAGCAGAACTGCCACTTGCGACCACTTAATGAGATTTTGTATTTATTCATACCAAAGCTGAAATACCTGCTAATAAATTGTAATCATTGGAACATAAATTTAACATCAAAAGTTCTTATTTGTCTGCAGTTTTTTTTACTGTGTCCAGTGTTTAGTCAGGACTTTATATATGCACTTGTCATTGCTGTAAATTTGGCTTTTAACCCCTGGAATGTTAAAAAGATCCACAATACACTGCTTTTCATTATGTTAGAGACCTCCCTATCATTAGATTGAAAGCTCCCTGGGGCAGGGTCCCTTTCTCAATGAATGATTCCCTTTGCTGCACTTTCCCCCGCAAATAATGCAATGATCACCACTTTATCCTGATGCTCTTAACCCAATTCTGTAATACTATTACAACTTCTGTATAACGCTGTGTACATATATGGGACAATATAAATAAAGTTAAATACATACATTAACCCTTTGAGTGCCAGAGGGGTACGGAACGCATTGCAAAGCAATGCATTCCATACCCCTCTGGCACTCAAAGGGTTAAAGCAGTTAAAAGGTTCATTTACAGGATGAATCTCTGATAAGTAGCTTTTAAGCTACCGTTAGCTCTCCGGCTACCAGTGAGATGGACTTTTCACACCAATCAGGTCTAGTGGTTGAAATCTGCTCCCTGATTGGCTACAGCCCCTCTGGGCAGAGCTTTCATCTACAATACCCAGCAGTTAACAACCAGCTGACAGTAATGTAGGTAGAATGTCTCACAACATTTTCATGGTTTTCAAAAGCTGCCGTAATACCTACAGATTAACCTGAAAGCTTTGTCAAGATGATTTATATTAAGTTTTGTTGGCAGTATGTTGTGTCAAAATGGGTGAGAGAACATGGTGCCACATTGAGATTCTATATTCATTCACCCATTGTAACAAAGGTGGCCAACTTTCTGTTACATTCATGAAATATTTTAATAAAGCACTCTAATAACTTTAGACTTGCATAGTAAAAAGAGAATAGTGTCATTAAGGATGGAAAAGCAATTGACATCTATAGTGAATATGGATTTCTTCTTCTCATAATCATATGTCTTGTAATAGAATTTGCTCCCACTGTTAATGAGGTCGCTCATTTCCTATGCAGGTCTTTGTTACTGGAAACTATGGGAAGGGATGAAGGGCTGGTAAAAACAGATCTGGAGATTTAATATGTATAGTAATAAATTCATGTATATAGTAGCTCAGTATATGTCTCAATGTTTAATAGTCACTGTCCTTAAAGAGAAGGTTGGTGACCCCTGATCTAAAGGATGAATATTAAGTATCTGGCAATCAGGGCCTGAGTAAGTCTTCCACTCAGATTAACCCACTGGATACTAGAGATGTTTGCAATGAGTTGGAGACATCTCTTGCATCAAAGATGTTGATGAGACTCCCAAAAAATTCTTATATTTGTGGCCTCATTTCACTATTTCATCAAAAGCCTCAAAAGTACATAAAACAGCCCTGATGTATTAAACAGCTTAGATCAGTGTTTTTTTTAATCATAAAATGTGCAACAATGGAATGAACTAAATCTAGCCCATCACCTCTGTAAAGAGTCTACTCCAGATACATGTTCTGATAGCATCTAGTATCCTGCTTTCTTTGCCCACTGCTCTGCTGTATTTCTTGCCTCCCTAATTTATACGAAATTCTGTCTTTCATTCTTCTCTGTTTATTGACATTGTAGTTCCATTCATTATATATTCTGACACAGGCTGTGCTTATCTGTGCTGAAACCTACTGAACCACACAGCAATTACTGGCCTTAAGGACCAATTACATATTTTGTGATATTCTAGCTAAGGTTCTCTTTCAACCTTTATCAGATATTGTGACTGAAAACTGTCAGAAACCCTCTCTTTAGAGTGCATAGATTTCTTTTTCTAATCTATTTCGATTTGAACTGATTATAAAACGCAAGGCTAAGTAAGAGGTCAAACCTAAATAAGGTCACAGGCTTTATAGATTCTTTGCTTCCAGAGATTTTGAATAGTTGCTGCTATTGATTATATTTTATATGGAATGTGCTGGGTGATTTAACTGTGAAATGAATAGACTGAAGAAGAAAAAAAGAGAGCGAAAGAAGAATTCTAGTAAACATATATCTGGCTACACAATGTGTTGGATATACCTCTGACACTGAAAAGGTTAAGGCATATGTGCTTTATGTACAAAAGATAAATGGAACAATTCTGAGTCAAAGCAACTGCATTGCTGGGGAAAAAACATTTCCATTGATTCAAATAGGGCTTTTAACCCATTGAATGCTAAAGAGGCCTCCAATGCAATGTAAAGACCACTGTAGCACTTAAAGGGTTAAAGCTCCATTGGAATCAGTGGAAGTTATGGGAAATTTCTTGTGTCTGCTTTGGTGCAGTTAGTTTGACCCAAAATTCCTCCTTGTTAGTCCATATTAGTTTATGATTTACTATATGAATGCTGCTTATCTTATCTCTTTGTTTGTGAATTTTATTCTAATGATATGATATTTTTTTACACATTGAATGCTGGAAACACATATGAGGAGCAACATACATATCATGGCATGCTAAGATATGTGAACAATTATATGCTTTGGGCAGGGCAGCCTAGGGTCCCTTAGCCCTGCACTTAACCGCACCCCCAGGTCTTCACATGGCCCCTCCCCTAAACCTATCCATTGCTCCACACCCCCACTCTTCACATGGCCCCTCCCCTAAACCTATCCATTGCTTCACATCCCCACTCTTCACATGGCCCCTCCCCTAAACCTATCCATTGCTCCACATCCCCACTCTTCACATGGCCCCTCCCTAAACCTATCCATTGCTCCACATCCCCACTCTTCACATGGCCCCTCCCCTAAACCTATCCATTGCTCCACACCCTCACTCTTCACATGGCCCCTCCCCTAAACCTATCCATTGCTCTACACCCTCACTCTTCACATGGCCCCTCCCCTAAACCTATCCATTGCTCCACATCCTCACTCTTCACATGGCCCCTCCCCTAAACCTATCCATTGCTCCACACCCTCACTCTTTACATGGCCCCTCCCCTAAACCTATCCATTGCTCCACACCCTCACTCTTTACATGGCCCCTCCCCTAAACCTATCCATTGCTCCACACCCTCACTCTTTACATGGCCCCTCCCCTAAACCTATCCATTGCTCCACACCCTCACTCTTTACATGGCCCCTCCCCTAAACCTATCCATTGCGCCACACCCTCACTCTTTACATGGCCCCTCCCCTAAACCTATCCATTTTTTCCTGACTCAGAAAATACCCTTAGACCAGGGGTTGTTAATTGTTGGACCTCCCGCTCTTATGGACTATAATCCCCATCATCCCCAAACAGCCAACCAATGTGGCACAGTTGGTTTTCTCCAGAATTGCTCCAGTACTTCTTAGTACATCAACCTTCACAATTTCACAATCTAATAATGAGTCGTTTCGATATTCTGCAACTCTTTGTTATTTCAATTTTTCACTTTGCAAAAGTTAAAATGTTGGCACTCAGAACTAAAGTAATATGTCATTTTTTTCTCTCCTTTTTCTATTTTATTTCAAATTGTTGCATACATTCAGCTTCCTGTTAAGAATGAAGAGTGTTGGATCAGCATTTTCCTGCTATGATTTCATGAATAATTTATACATTAGATGTAGAGAGACAAATATAAAGTTATAGACTATTTATGCAATGTCCCTAGGCAGTGTGTTCGAGAGACCATTGTTACTCTGACCGTACAGGACCCAGGGCTACAATACATTTGCATTGAAAACCAATTCAATATATTGTATTAGCCTATTATATTAAATATTAGAGCTAGACTTTCCTTATGTAAAAATATTCTCTTTAGAGACATTACTTTAAAATGCCAGGGAGATTCCAGTTGTATTTATTCTAAATAACAAAATATCTAAGTAACAATTGAAACATTTCCAATACTTTTCTTGCAGAATAAAACAAGAGTACTCCTACTGTACTGCTTTTGTTGCTTTATTGAAAAGTTATTACAGCTCAAAACAGGCCACAAAAAGCATTTTACTTTTGCAGTCTTTAGAGTAGGGGTAGCAACCCTGGCCCTCAAGAGCTACCATGTTGTCAGGATATGAGAACAGGTAGATAGAAACATAGAATTTGACGGCAGATAAGAACCATTCGGCCCATCTAGTCTGCCCATTTTCCTACTGTAAAAACCTCAAATCTTACTTGGTCCTTGGTCTTGTCTTATGTTCAGGACAGCCTTATGCTTATCCCATGCATGCTTAAATTCTGTCACTGTATTAACTTCTGACACTTCTGCTGGTAGGCTATTCCACTTATCTACTACCCTCTCAGTGAAGTAAAACTTTCTTACATTACATCTAAACCTGTGTCTCTCTAGTTTTACACTATGGCCTCTTGTCCTATCATTTTTACTCCTTTGAAATATACTTCCATCCTGCACTTTGTTGAATCCCTTCATGTATTTGAATGTTTCTATCATATCCCCCCTCTCTCTTATCTCCTCCAAGTTATACATGTTCAGATCCTTTAGTCTATTCTGATATTTCTTTTCCTGTAAACCAGTTACCGTTTTAGTAGCCCTTCTCTGAATTCTCTCTAGAGTATCTATATCCTTCTGGAGATGGGGTCTCCAGTACTGTACACAATTCTCTAGGTGAGATCTAACTAGAGATCTGTAGAGTGGCATGACTACTTTCCTTTTTCTGCTACTAATGCTCCTAGCTATACAACTCAGTACCCTGCTTGCATTCCCCACTGCTTTATTACATTGCCTGCCTACCTTTAATTCATTAGAAATAATTACTCCCAAATCCCTTTCCTCTGTTGTCTCTGACAGCACAGTACCCTTAATAGTATATTTTTCCTTTGGATTTTTTATGTCCCAATTGCATTATTTTACATTTCTCAATGGTAAATTGTATCTGCAACACTCTTGTCGTTTGCCATTTGGGTTATTCCCCCTGGAATATCTACCCTATTGCAGATCTTGGTACCATCTGCAAAAAGGCATACCTTTACTTGAAGACCTTTTGCAATATCACTAATAAAAATATTAAAAAGAATGGGCCCCAGTACAGATCCCTGAGGTACTCCCCTATTAACACTCCTTTTGTCTGAATATTCTCCAATGACTACCACCCTCTGTCTCCTGTCACTTAGCCATTGCCTAATCCATTTAACTATTTTTACATCCAGACCCAAACACTGCAGTTTATTAATGAGTCTTCTATGAGGGACAGTGTCAAATGCTTTACTGAAATCTAGATAATCTAGATCTACTGCTACCCCTTGGTCCATTATTTTAGTTACCCAGTCAAAAAAATCTATGAGGTTAGTTTGACAAGATCTCCCTGCTGTAAACCCATGTTTGGTATCTTGCAAGCCATTTAAATTCAGATATTCTTTTCTTTAACATAGTCTCCATTAATTTTCCAACTACTGATGTAAGACTTACTGGTCTGTAGTTACCAGACTCTTCCCTGCTACCTTTTTTGTGAAGTGGTACTACATTTGCTAACTTCCAATCTTCTGGAACTATTCCTGTTGTTAATGACTGATTGAATAATTCTGTTAAAGGTTTTGCCAGAACACACTTAAGTTATTTTAATAACTTTGGGTGTATCCTATCTGGTCCCATTGATTTATCTGTTTTTACCTTAGAAAGTTGAAGTAGAACTTCTTCCTCTGTAAACATGCACGTTTCCCATGTCTTGCCATTTCATTTTTCTAACAGAGGTCTCTTCCCTTCATCTTTCTCTGTAAAAACTGAACCGAAATATTCATTGAGACAGTCAGCTAGCCCTTTATTCTCATCTACATAGTTTCCATTTGATTTCAGTCTAACTATTCCTTGTTTCATTTTCCTCCTTTCACTTATATATCTAAAAAAATGTATTATCCCCCTTTTTTATTGACTGGGCAATATTTTCCTCTGTCTGTGCTTTGGCACATCTAATAATGCATTTGGCCTCCTTCGGTCTAGTCTTGTACCGATACCTATCGTCTTCCTTTTGCGTCTGCTTATATTTCTTAAATGTTTCTTTTTTTCTCCTTTACCATATTTGCCACTTCTCCTGAGTACCACAGTGGTTTTCTTTTTCTTTTACCCTTGCTGACATGTCTAATGCAATGCTCTGTTGTGTTTAGTAAAACACATTTCAGATAATCCCATTTCCCCTGGACTCCATCTAAAGATCTCCAAATTGTTAAAGACTGACATAAAAATGTTTCCATTTTAGAAAAATCATCCTTTCTAAAGTCTAGAACCTTTGTTTTTGTGTGGTGCAACTCAGCCTCTGTTTTTATATTAAACCACACAGATTGATGATCACTGGAGCCCAAACACACTCCTACAGCTACATCTGATACCAAGCCTCCATTAGTAAATAATAAATCTAGTGTGGCTTCCTTCCTAGATAGCTCAATTAAAGTGACTGAGCCACTGATTAGTCCATTTGAGCTCCAGCTGGGATATCCTTAAATCATGTACTGTTGGTAGCTCTTGAGGAGCAGAGTTGGCTACCTCTGATTTATATACCTGTTAACGTTTTGTTGTGGACTCCCCAGACAGGGGAGGAAAATGACGAGATTTGTGGGGAAAAGGGGTGGGACTTAATCATGAGTGTGGCCGGAGAGTATAAAATTAAGAAAAGGTATAATGAATAGGATGGGGAAGGAGGAGAAGAGGACGGGGAATGGGAGACCCGGTAATTAGCAGCAAAAAAACAGGGCAAATCCGGAGAGTTCCCAGCTATGCTGATTTAGAAAGCTTCTAGTTCCTTATTATATTCTGACTGTAGCACTCCACAGGTATAAATAGTACAGTGCCACCTACTCACATGAGCCATTTTTGATTACCAGTGGCTTATTTATGGAATACAGTTTAGCACATTACTGGCAGATGTTCGTGTACATATGATTATTTCACTGTGATATGAATGACCATCTTTATGATCAGCCGGGAGAATTTACTAACATCTATGAGATGCTGCTAATATCTCACTATGTGGAGCAAATGGACAGGTACTTTGGTAAGTGTATCTTCAAGATGAAGTAACACCTCTTATTAAAAACAATCCACTTATTTTACTATGATAAGAAAATCCTAATAATCCCTATTAATTTTTACCTTGTTCCAGAAATATTCCCTTATGAATTTTTCCCTTGTGCCGATTCAATAACATCTGCATTCAGTCCTGGATGCCTTGTCCATAGAGGCAGACATGACAGTTGCTAGCAGGACCATAAGACCTCAAACTCTGCTTTCTGCACATAGTAATCTTAACCCTTGAAGGATCAATTGAGTGTTCCAAGCATTGCTTCACAATGAGTGGCTCAGCCCTCTGGTCCTTAACCCTTTGAATGCCAGAGGGGTACACAACTCATTGCTCTGCAATGGTTGGGCACCCCACAGGCACTCAAAAGTTTAAAGGGTTAAGTTGGCTCTTGCACTCTGCTGGATATAGTTGGAAAAAAACTGCAAGCAACTGCCATGTCTTCCCAAGAGAATATCGGCTGCTGACTGCCTCTTCTTATCATGGACCTTATTGGCTTCAGGAAGTCACACCTAAATCAGCTCCCACACTTTCAGTAAACATGCGATTGTAACTGGAATTTCAGTCAACACAGTAAGATTCTTTCACCGGCAACATCCCTTTTTCTGGCCAAAGATAAAACTTCACAAAAGGATTGCAGGAGACCTCTAACTCTGTCAGAAGGTCTAAATGCTCATTAAAACATGTACATATACATTCTGAGGAGTAGATTTTATCTCACATTGAAAACAAGGGTTAGCAGCCTTTGTATCTCTGGCTGTTGCAACTCCCATGATGGGATGATGGAAATTTCCAACAGCTGGGAAGCCAAAATGTTGCCTCCCCTTGCATTAGATTGTTAAGATTGCTTAAAAAGTTATCCATAAAGAGCAAATTTTCGCAATGCAAGTCCTGGGTATAACTTCTCTCTCATAAACTGAACATGATTTTCTAATTTAGCATTTGCCTTTGCTAATTAAAATGCTAGAGTCAGACATTGATTGGAATTTTAAACAAGGGAGCAGCTGGCTTTGGCTGATGTCATTGACCAAAATGTCAAAGATATGAACAGGCCACCAGCTTGCTAGGAAGCTTAGATGAGTGTAGTCTGCTGAGGTCACTCTAGACGATCAAAATTTTCAGATTGGATGGGTCAATTAAGTTGGCCTGATCTGATTGAGATGGCCCATACATAGATATGTCTTGACCTTTCATCCTGTCTGGACCTTTCATCCTGATGTCTGGACCTTTCATCCTGATCTGATGGTTTCCAACTTTGAAATCACCCTATGTATGGACACCTTTGGTCATATCTCAGGGACTAACTAGTACATAGATGAGGTCTAAAGAGGAACTAACACTTTATAATGACTGTTCATTTTGAAAGGGCTTTCAAAATCACCTATACATATGTTGGCCATCGTTATTTAAATCTGCAGTTTAGTAGATATTTAGCTTTATTTGTTTGTCAGTTTATGCAAATAGGCAAGGACATCCTGGTAGGCACTGGCAGTTGGGAGGGACAGTGAAGTGTTAGTATCAGACATGCCTAATTTGCGTGAATGGACAAATACATAAAGCTTAATATTTCATAAACTATAGTTTTAATCAAATGCAGAACAGCTAACATAAATACAGGTAATTCTGAAAGACTTTTCAAAATCACCCAAGTCATTATAAAGTTTAGTTCCACTTTTAACTTATGTATTTGTATTTTCATGTTAGTTTGCTATATGATTTAGTGATTGTTATTTCAGTGAATACTATGCTTAAGATTGTTTGAACCCTCTGCCTGTCTCTATAGTAGATGTTTGAGTTTTTATTAGTAAAAATGAAGATTTATGTCTGCGGTGGATCGTCTTTGCCTTTTAATAAGTTTAATGTTCAGCAGTATAGACTTTGTAAGGAGTAAATGAAGTGAAAAATCATAATGACTTTAGTATAAATTAGAAGGCATTAAAATTAATGTGCTTTGTTGATATAATCAGTGAGTAATTAAGGAGAGCGCCATGTCTGCTAGAGCAGCTCAGTGGACCTTTTCTATCTCCTATGCTGAAGAATTGTTAATACAATTTACTTGTTCTTTGAGTTGCAAGCTACTTGGTGTGACTTGGAAGAGGACATTAACTCTTTGTTCTGTAATGAGAGCCAGTGCAGGGCAATTTTAAAGGGACGCTTCTCGAGTCCTTAACCCTTTAAGGACCACAGGGGTGTGTGACACATTGCTCAGCAATGAGTTTCACTTCTCGATATCCTTAAATGGTTAATATTATCATCTTTCTCCCACTTACCTTAATCAGTGCATAAATGCCAATGGCTACTGGAAATCAGTTATGCATGGATTGGTTACCCAGAATGACTCTTTATTTATTACTGAATGTCCATGTAGGTGAGCATGGTATATGTTGCTGGGATCCATGACCTTAAACTCCTCCTACTGTAGACATCTTGGGAAGGAAAGAAATCTCCTCACTACTTGAACTGAGTCTAACAATGCATCAGTAGATCTTCTCTATTCATGGTCAGAATGTCCACTGCTGACTGTCTTCAGGGATAAATGTCAGGATACAAGACAGTAAAACACCACTTAGTTACTTCTCAACCCAGTCTTCATTCAGAGTGTGTTGTCTGAGACTTAAGCACAGTAGACCACAAGAGTAAAGGACTGTAACTCCTGGACTGAGGAACTGACACTCAGTAGGTGAAGTAAAACTCTGGGTGGCTTAGGTTGCTCAGTGCCCTCTGTGGGTCCACTTAGACTGAACCTCTCCACTGTTATCAACCCTTTTAGTGCCAGAGGGGTATCCAACGCATTGGAAAGCAATGCGTTGGATACCTCTCTTGCACTCATAGGGTTAATCCCCTGAATAATGCCAAGTTTCCCATCACCTGCCGATGCTGATGTGCTGAGAAGAACTGGCAACAATTCTGGCCCCACCCACTGCTCCATATGGTACAAATAAAAATCCTCATTTATTTAGATGGGGGGGACCCCAATACAATGCAATACAATGCACTGGAGACCTCTTTGACATTCGAGGAGTCCAGTTCCCATTTATATCAATGGGAATTGAGGGAATTTCAGTTGTCCTGTATGGTGCAGTCTAGATTCCTCAGTACAAGGCTTGCAGTCCATTGTTCTTGTGGTCCATCTTCAGTCCTCTGTGCGGATGAAAAGGAAACAGCAGTATAGTGTATGTTCCTTTTTAATTTCATCTATAAAATGAAGTAACAGTTGTACTCATAGTGTACAAACAGGGGCTGTTGATGGATTGCAGTTATAATCCTAACATCACACAGCCTCCACATTACCTTGGTGCACTACCTAAATCGCTCTTATTGACACATCAGGGACTATAAAAAGGGGAAGTTTCAGTACAGTCCAAACGCCTGTTTGATCTCCTGTAAAGTCCCTCTGCTCTTGTGAGTGCATGCAGCTGTATTCCTAGCCACCATGTCTACTTGTAACTAATCTGACATAGAAACAGAAACAACTCAAAAGCACCTCTAAGAGAAAGACCGAGCTTAGAGGCAATTTTTCAATGTTTCTGTTTCTACTCATATTGTGCAGCTCATACAAGCACTTGATGTATGAGAGTGGGATGACCTAATCTGTTCCTCACCAATGGCTCCAGATTGCAGAAGTGGGATTTCTACTCAGAGCCGTGGCCACATGTGGACTAGGGGTGGCAGTGGTTCACCAGGTTTAAAGGCGAGCCAAGCTGTGTGTAAAATGAAGTTAAAAATTGTGAATATCAGCCCCCACATTGGAGCTGGTCTGTTTCGTATTTATGTACACAGAGAAGCTGATGCACTACATAAAAGTAGAGCAAGTTTGCACCATAGGAAACAAATTGTAAATCTCATTGGGAGTTATGCCCTAAAGTGTGATAAAGAGATGATAACCTGGAGATAACTTCTCCAGTGATATAGCTTCTCCAATTACTATGTTACTCTATGGAGCCATTGCATTAAGATTTCTCCAACTTTGGAGATCTTAGTGTATAGGCCCAAAGAATAATGTAGGAACTGGAGAAGTGGTATCGCAGGAGAAGTCATCTCCACTTTATCACCCCTTAATGCATCGCCTCCATTTACTCAAACGTGTCTTTGAACCTCTTGAATACAGTATTGCTCCACAATGAAATGAATTCAAAGTGTATAAACTATGGGCTTTCAACTTTTTTGCAACTGTGTGCCAAATGCTCAAAAATCCAAATCTGAGGGCCACATTATTATTATTTTTTTATTGTTAACAATTGTGAATCACAGCCTGTCACCAATTCAGAAATATGGATGTTTTATCAGTAATATAAAAGCAGTAGAAAAAAGTATAGTCAACTTTCTTTCATACAAAAGTGTTCATTTGTATTATAGGCCTAGTGCTACACATTGATCCATATTGATTGTCACTGAGAATTCTGGTATTTCACAGACTGAACTATTCTCTGAACTGTACAGTCACAGCAGGTAGGTGGTTAGGTCTTACTGGCCTTCTAGTTTGTGCGTGTTACTTATAATTAGGTAAGAAAATGTTTTTCTTAAAAACCTCAGGTGGGCCATATACTAGGATCAGATGCATCACATTTAGCCTGTGGGCATGTTGAAATCCCCTGGTATAAATGATTGCTTATCCCATATGCTACAGATGGTTTGCTATAGAATGTCACTACATTGTCCTAGTGCATCAGTCTTAAAACTGTACAGTGTGCTGATGTGTCAGTTTAATGTTGACCTTGCTATAAGCAATGCAGGCTTATACTCCAGGCAGGATGATGTACAGCTGGTCATGGACACTGCCTGTGACAGATTCTAAAAGTCATTCTTCAGGCCTCACCAACAGTGCAGATTTGAAGAATATCAATTAGAACAGTTGGATCTGTCAAAATGATGGAGCCGCTGATTAATCCACCAGTACTCATATGAAGATATTCTTAACCTACATTGTTGTGGAAACTACACGACTAACTTTGCTTTTCAAATCAAAAAATCAAAAAGGATAATGAGATCTTCTGTCTCTTTGAGTGGCACTCAAAGGGTTATAAATGCAGTTCCAGACCTTTGATAGTATGTAGCTGACAGGCAGGAAGGTAAAACCTCCTTTAACCTTATGAGTGACAGAGGAGTGTGCAATGCATTTTAAAGCAATATGTTGCACACCGATCTGGTGCTTAAAGAGTTAAAGATAGATTTTGCAGGGGATGATGGGTACCGTAGTTCTTCAATGGAGTGCCAAAGGATGCCAATCTTTACATTAATAGATCGGCACCTTGAAAGGAACAGTAACACAATGTTATTTGTTTATACTGTGTTACAATTATTAATTCACTGGTGATGGAAAGGTGTCTATCACACTGTTGTGCTTTGCTACCAATATCACTGCCTCCAGTTAACATACTCCCAATGAAATACAAACTATCAAAACAGCAACAAATCAATATTCATAAGAACTCTCAAAAATCTTAAATGTCTTAAAAACCATATCAGGTTATTCATATAAAACATACAACAATGATTAGGTTACATATAACTATTATATATACATCCAATGAGATGGCTTTCTTCAGTACAGCCACAAATGATTTGCTTCCCCAACAAGGTTTCTTCATAAAAAGACTGTTTTCATGTATTATATCGCAAATTAAATGTATTACTGTAATCTAGCTGTAATGGATTAAAAAAATAAACTCCTTCATTCAGGCTACTTACTTTAGCTCAGGGGTGGGCAAGCTGAGGCACCCAACCCAAATTTAGAGAAACTAAATGGAATAAGATCCCAGACTAGATCATTATAATTTAATTATCTACCAATTTCAAATATTGCATACCTTCTGAATAAGACATATAAACTGCAATTAATATAGTCAATAATAGCTTATACCAAGAATATACAGTACTCAGAATCAATCTAATAGTATATATCTAGACAGTATACCAAACTTCATGCAACATATATCATAACCATGACCATAGCAATCATATGTAAAACCTATAGGGTACTCCAAGGGTTAAACCACTTAGTAATATAGGATGCCACACCCAAGATGGTGACTTCTTTTGTCCAGTGAGAGGTTTAAATAAACTTCTCACTGTACAAAAGTTTAGACCCAAAACATACACAAAGAAACACCTCAAAATAAATAGACAAATAGCAGTTGAAGGGTTAATAAATTAATTCAAAGAATTCCCCCAGATCAAATACTAGCTATAATAACCTTTCTAGAAACACAATATATTCTAGAAATATCAACTATTATATTAACTAATTTATAAACAAGGATATATAGGTCTCACTGCTATCAACTATTTACATTTATCTGGCAAGATATAACAATTTACCAATTAATTAATGAATTCTGCTTAATTCAGAATTACTACAGCCAATATAGCTTATTATAATAGGTCGCAATTGGGTGGCTAGTCCGATTAAGACAAATTATAAGAAAAATTATGTTTCTTCAAATATAGAAGAAATATATATTTGATTCTGAATTATGCAGAATTAAAATAAAGAAATATATAGTTACCAGTCCAATAAGTGTTTCTTAGTATCTCTTTAACAGCCAACCAGGTACAGAACAGGAAATCAAGAGCCAGGAAACCAAGAGGAAAAAGCCCTCAAAACTTACATATTTATAATGTAAAATTACCCTTATCAGAATCTCCTCTGATTGGATAAAGATCCATTTCATTATGCAGTGACATCATCAGTATTATCTGATTGGATACTCTTAATTACTAATTTCCCTATGACATCACGAATACATTATGAAAAAAAATTTCCAAGCACTAATAATAACGCTATGTAGTTGGGAGATGGCACTTTTACTCTACATTAAAATTTGCACCTAAAATGACACCCGGTCTGTGTTTTCTCAAAAAACAGGAATTTGGGGTGTTATCATCCGTCACATAAACATGTCATGCTACCAGACTTTCCCACATGGGAGAATCTAAATCCCAGATGTTTTTATCTTCCCCCATAGTCATTAGACTGTGGTTGTCTACAATTCTGCCATAATTTATAATTAAAGTCACCCAGATAATTCCTCCCTCCATTGAGGAAAAGAGGCTCATTGTCTCTCATTGTTATATTTAATTTAAACACATTTTAAAACAGAATTTCAGAGAATTTATCTTAAAAAAATTAACCATCTCCTTCCAGTCATGAGAATGTCTCTGACAGTCTTGTACCCCACCTGGGGCATGTAAAGGTCAGAGTTGGTTTTTGGCCAAGTCATGACAGATTAGTGACCCTGTATCTTTTGGCAGTGACCTGGTATCTTTTATCAGTGACTCTGTATATTTTTATGTTCACCAACAATAAAGTGACCTAGTAACTTTCTTTTTAGCAAATCACACTAAGTAATAATGCTAATTTCTCTACTAGTAATAGTCCAACTCCACCGCATAGTGCACTGATAACGTATTAGATTCACCTAAGCCCAAGTCTTCTGGGAATTTAGCAACCCCCCACGGTCAGAACCAGCGTTTCAATCCAGGAAGCTTTGCTAGATTTTTTTCAAAGTGGATGTACAAAAAAAGCTTATGAGCTGCCCCAATATATTATTTTGCAAAACACTGTATCTGCACTGTACAGATGACTTTGCACATGTTGGTGCACGACTCTTCTGACTCACACCGGTTTAGAGAGAAATGCCTTAAAGGAACAGTAACCTTTTATTTTGACGTTACGTATTCTGCAAGTACATAACATATACAGTCAAATGGCCTATGCTTATTTTTTTCATCTTCACCTATATTCTTTACATGAATGAGCTACCTGGGTCTAACACCTTTCTGACAGGGAACATGAAAACAGGTTTAGTGACATAATGTAAAAAAGATACAATATAAAATTGAAAGCTTGGAGCATTCGATGCTGTAGGGAGAAAGGAAAGGTAATAATGTTGTACTTAGTTCCTCTTCCTGAGCAGTGTGTACATAATGTGTGTTCCTGGAAGCAGAGGGACAACACAACCCAAAGCACCCACACACTCCCACACTGTCCACCCCTTGACAAATATGGCACAAAGGAGTCATTTATATAGGGAAATAGAGCTTTTAAAGGAACACTAACAACTAAAAATGAAATTGTGTTACATCATTTTAAATATCGTGTATTTTCATTTGGCACTGGCAAAAAAATAATTATTTTGTGTCAGATCCCTACAATATAATTCTAAACTTGCATTTTAATGTATGTATAGGCACCATTTGGATTACTAACCACTGTACTTGTATTCAGAAAGGCTGGTACCTACTTTCAGCCCATTTGCAGACAATGTAGCACTATCATTTCTGAGACACTAAGAAGATTGCTATTGTTATGGGAGTCAGGAAGCCCTACAGAGATCATTGAAAGAGATAGTAATACTTGTTTTATGAAAGGTTCAATATTGTAGTTATTAAATGAATAAAGCAAAGCATACAAGTCTTTTTGCTATAACTTTGATAGTTTTAGTGTAATATCAATGTTAAGTTTACCCCTCCTGCCCCTTTTAGCTATGTCAGTGATGTAGCTGACAAACTTGGCTTCTGGTTTGCAGACCGGATGGCTCATCTGAAGAGCTAAATAGCAGTGGATACACAGCAAATCTTTATGACGACGGTCTACTGCCTCAAGCCAGGCACACTTTGTAGACCGTTGTCATGAAGATTTGCTGTGTATACACTGCCATTTCTGCTCTCCAGACTAGCTGTCCGGTCCGCAGACCAGAATTTAAGTTTGTCAGCTAGAGCGCCAATGTAGCCAATAGTGGCAGGAGGGGAAACTTTACATCGATACTACACTAAAACGATCAAAGTTAAAGACTTATATGCTTTCCTTTATTTATTTAATAACTACAATTTTAAACCTTTCATAAAATAAGTATTAATATCCCTTTAAAGGGATAGTAATACTTCGTTTTAACTTTATTTTATTTTGTAGGCATTAAAAAAACATGAAGAATGATATAAGTCTTATCTCTCAAACCTTTATGGTTTATGAGATATTCACAAGCAAAGTTTCCCCCTCCCGCCCCTTTTACCTAGTGTAAGCCATCTCTTCTCAGATGTGGAATGCAGTCCATAGACTGGACAGATAACAGAAGGGGACACTCTTATTCCTATGAAAACAATGAAATCCCTGCCCCCCTTGACAAGCTTTTCAGGTTTTTCCCTTATCTTAATTGAAGATTGTCCCTCTCTGCAGTCTACCTGGGCACCTCCCTTCTGCTGAAGCTGAACAGTGTTACATCAGTAAAAGGGGTGGGAGGGGGATACTTTGTCATTGAATTACTCTGGAACTACAACTCTGACAGCATTGAAATAACACTCTCCAAAGTCCAAATACTATGATGATTAATTAGAGCTGTTTTTATTATGAAACATTACTATCCCTTTAAGGCAAGATTGAAGGAATCAGGAAAAAGGATTTTTACAGATGGTGGAATGAAGTATTAAAAATGTGTATATAACCCCCACACCATTTCTATCTTTTAATGTGCTTGCAATGCGTTGCATACCTCTTTGGCACTTAACACCTAAACAAAAGGATATGCAGCACAGGTTACACAGGTACATGACCATTATGGGTTCAAAAATAGTTGCTCTAGTTGTGGGCAAAAGCAATTACTTACATCCGACTCAGTGATTCTAAAATCATTGGGTACAAAGTGACAAATGGTCAGAGCACTGTGACACCCCTGATATATGGATACTGGTATTTGAAATATGGGTCATGGAAATGGCCATGCCCTCTTTCCATTTTGGAATTGAGGTTGCAGCAGATATGAGATTTTTGATTGTATGCAAATATGTGGCTGGCTGCTATAGCAACACTAGAGTGATTTACAATTATTACTGTAGTTTGGCTGCACTGAATCTCATTAAAGAGAATATGGAAGCCGCCTAGTGCAGACAGTGCTTTTGTCTTATTTAATTGACCTTTTTTAAGGTCTCCTGGCTGATTTCTACAATGTTTTTCTTTATATCCAGCATAACATTAATGTAGACAGTTTTTCTCTCCCATCTATTCTCCAAACTAGACCTCTGAAACACTTTGTTTGCTTTTTCTGCCCTTTACATTGTTTTTCTTTCTACTGAGAATTGTTGCAGTATGTGAGAAGTCACGTTGATCTGAATTCATTGCGCCTGATCGACTAAGGGCCATATGGTGAAAAGAAATATGGAGGAGTTCTGGTACAAACCATTTGAACTGTAGGGGAGAATTCAAAATTCCCATTGTGTTGCAATGCATTGGAGAACTCCAGTTCCAATTTAAATCGATGGAATTTTTTTGGAATTTTAGGTCTCCCCTATAGTGCATATGGTTTGCCCCAAAACTCCTCCATTATTCTTTTTCAAACCAACTGTACCTTAGATGGGACGTAAAAAGTCCCAAAAGTCTCAGTGAGTTAAAGGGATAGTAATATTTGAAAGAATTTGCGGCTATGATTCTTCTTTATACTGGTTGTCCCACGAAGCACTGTATTTCAATACTATCAGTCTTATAGTTTGTCAGCAATTGAATAAGAGAAGATCCCCCTCCCACCTCTTTTAGCTCCTCACGTCAGTTGTGGGACCAGTTGGATCGCATGAGGGACAATCTTCATGGGGTAAGTATAAGGAAAACCTTATAGTTTCCTTTTGCTTACTGAAGACTGTACCTCGCTGCACTCCATCATGACCGACTTGGAGAAGCAAAGTGATGCAGGGACAAGGGAAGGAGGAGGATCCTTTCTCATTCAATTGCGGTGCAACTACAAGACTGAAATACCTTTAAATGAGGTTTGTATCCCTAGAATGCTAGAGAGGTCTGATCAATGCATTGGACACCTTTGTAGCATTCAAAGGGTTAAAAGTCCCATTAACATCAATTTTAATTTGCTGCTTTTATTTGTAATCAATGGTGCACTTGGGTTTGTCCCAATTTGCACAAATCCTTAATACATTAGCTGCACTGAGATCCTAAATAGTAACAGTATAACCCTTTTTGCCTACTATGGTGTCACTGGATGATATTACAGAGAATGTTGTCCACACTTTAATCACTGGTAGACACATAAGTGTGTCCAGCCAATGGCAGACAGGCAGTGTTAGATTTCAATGCTAACACTAGGAGAGACCCTTTCCCCAGGACAGGAAAAAAAGGCCCAGAAAAATATCACAAGGTCCACCCTATCAAAGGGTCTCCTCCCCTCTGCTACCAGTGCAATAAAAAAGACATAAGACACAAGACTGACAACGTTTGTAAGATCGTAAAATTTTGGGCAGGGACCTCACTTCCAGTGTTTCACTTTGCAAAGCATTTGCAACCCTGTGTTGTCTAAACCTGTCAATTGTAAAGTGCTGTGTAACTTGTGGCACTATATAAACAAACATATTAATGAATGAATGAATTAATTAATTCATTAATTCATTCAATAGGGTTGGTAGATCTGTGTGCTACCTAGGGATTTTCAGATAATTCAGATTTCAGCCTGTCCATCCCATCCCAGGCAGCACACTAAGAGAGATGTAATAAGGTGAAAAAGGATGCAGGTCCAACGGCTTGCAGAATGTGCTGTGCAAAGACTGCATCATCAGAGGACAGGAGGTCCAAACAGGAATGTTTTCAGAAGGTGTAGGTCACTGCTCTGCAGATTTGATCAACTGAAGCCTCTGTCCTTGCTGCTCATGATGCTGCCATTGCTCTTGTGGGATGCACCTGGAAGGAAAGAGGAGATTCCACTTCTGCAGTTTCATATGTAATTAAAATGTTCTGTTTAATCCTTTGAGCAATATATTGTTTGGATGCACCCTTATCCTTTAAAGGATTGGAGAAAGAAAGAAATAAGCTTGACATCTGCCTCCAGGACTGATACCGGTCTAAGCAGATCTGAAGGCATCTTTTCACATCCAGAGTTTGAAGGTCTTTGAGTTGGGGTACAACCTAGGCAGGATCACCTCCTGAATCCTGAAGGCAATTACAAGAAGAGTATACCTTGATGTGTAAGTCTGGCAATAGTCAAAGAACCACACAATAAGAATGGAAAATGAGGTAAAGTTCTTTTATTGATAGAGCTGGGTTTTCCACAATAATTCTTGCCAAGGTTATGAGAATCAGAAAATCCATCTCAAGGTTTATGAACTTAACAGAAACAGAGTTCATAGGCTCAAAGGGATGGGTTCTCAGCGAGTCCCAAGGAGCAACATGAGAGAGAATTCTAGTTCTAAGCATGGACAGAGTTTTAGTAATTTGTTTGAGAAGCAGATGATCCGTAGTAGGAGAATTCCATAGAGAACTTAATGCCTTCATGAAGGAAGTCCAAGATGGAATTTATGCTAGAGGATATAGTGACAATTTCTTGGTGGAGCACCAGGAGGAAACCTTTATCCAGATCTTGAGGTAGCATAAACAGGTCACCTTCTTCCTGCTGCACAACAAAGTCTCAATAACCTCCTCAGAAATAACCTGTAACTTTAAGAATTGCCTTTCTGCATCCAGGCTGTCAGAGAGAAGTATTTAGGATTGGGGTGAAGGACCAGGCATTGATAAAGAATATATAGTTTTACTGGGGAATGGATAAGAGGTCACACATACATGGAGGAGGTCTGAAAATCAGGTTGTGTTGGGCCAGAATGGAGCAAAGAGAATGCCTGTATCCTTACCCTGCTGTAACTTTTTAGGGACCCAAGACAGATTTGGAATCAGAGGAGAAATGTATCCTAGGTGGAAGTCCCATGGTTGGAGTAGAGCATCCAGTGCTTCCAGGTGCTCCCTTGGATTTAAGGAGAAGAATCTAGCTACTTTGGTGTTCTTCCTAGTGGCTATCAGGTCTATCTACAGGAAGCCCCTGGAGTGTGAAAGCAGGAAGACTTCCTGGTTGAGGGACCACCCCCCTGGAGTACTTGATGTTGGCTCAGAAAGTGTACTGTCTGATAGAGACTGTGCTTGAGTTTTGTGTTTGAAAGATGCATCAATGTAGTTTCTACTCAGGAACAGATAGTTATGGTTAGTTTCAGCAAGGCAGGGCTTCTGTTGCATTCTCGGCAGTTGAGATATGCTACCACTGAGTGATTGACTGTATCCTGACCAATGTGTTCTGAACAAGATTCTCTAGTTCCAGGAACACCCTGCAATTGGATGATTCCTTGATTCCGCCTGCGTCCAGGAACCCTGGATGAAAAAGCCGGAAATATGTGCAGCACAACCAGAGGCGCAAGCATCCAAGTGATTATATTCTAGATTGGAATGTGCCACTGCAGACCAGAAGACAAGTGATTGTTGATCAATCACCATCTCAAGGCTCTTATGACTCAGTTAACAAAATGCATAGTGAATCTAGGACAGGAAAAGCACTGGTAGGCTGAGGGGGTGGGACCCTTTTATAGTGTGGGCCTTGTGAAGCTTTTCTGTGCCTCTTTTCCTGTCCTGTGGAGCGTGCCTCTCTTGGTGTGCTGCCTGGGATGGCATGGAAATGTTTGTTTTTTGTTATTCTTATTCTTACCTACATAATACTTATTTGTATCCTTCATAAAGCCTTTGACAAGTGACTTAAAAAATGTGAAATATTCCCCAAAACTCTTGTTAGGGGACCCTGAACAAAAACAGATTGATGATCACTGATGTAGACAAAGGAAGGGTAGATAGAGTGGAAATGGGTTGAGATAAATTAGAAGGGCAGAAATGAAAGAAAAGAAGGAGAAATTGACATGCAAAAATGGAAAATGAAATACACGACTTGGAATTTAATTCCTTGAGATTTTCCTAACACAAAGTAGATAAAACAGCCTGGGAAACAATAGACTGGGATTTTCCACTTTTACCCTTTGAGTGCCAGAGGTGTGTATAATGCAGTGCACAGCAATGCGATGGATACCTTTCTGCACTCATTGGGTTAAAAACTATAACAATTTCAATACTACTATTCATTAAATTGTATTTTACTTGTTGTGTTTGCTAATTTGGAAAAACAAAAGCATTGTGCGGAATAAATGCAAGTGTTATTCTCCTAAGGGATGCCTTTTTGGCTTAAATCTTGACTCATCAGCCCTAATGTGAGTGTATAAAGTTGCTCGAGCAAGCAGTTTGTGAATAAATGAATCTCACAGCTCAGCTGCATAAGCCGGTAGTCTGGAGCGCACAAGAGTATGCAACCATAAGCACAAGCCCATCGTCTTTCTTAAAGGAAAAACAACATCTCCTAATAATACCCCCTCCCAGCTTACCTTACTCTGACCAGAAAATCCTAAGGGCCATATGAATTTCGTTTGTACCTTTATTCAACCAATAACACCTTCAATCAGTCTTGGATGTAATGTCCATGTAGGTGATTGCATATAGTAGCTGAAGCAGGCAGAGTGCAGCAGCCTATTTAACAAGTTAAACTTTTGAGTGCCAGAGGGGTGGCCAACACACTGCGGACCTTTTGAGGTGCAACCCATTGTGAAGTTATGTGATACACAAATTGCAGTGGAATGAGCTGGTGTTATGTGGTGCTGTTAGAAACTGTCATGTCTGCCTACATTCACATGACAGCCAGCACTGATCGAAGATGTTATCTCTTGAACAAAGACACTAAGGCAGCATTCATAGGCACCTTTAGGATTTTTTGTCCATATACATTAAGTGCAGAGGTTATTATTAACCCTTTGAGTGCCAGAGTGGTACGGAATGCATTGCAAAGCAATGCATTCTGTACCACTCTGGCTCACAAAGGGTTAATACTTTCAGTAATATATTATTAAACCCTTGGATGTTAATGATGTCTCCTATACCCAAGGACTTGAAGGAGCAGTAAATCCTCAAAGCAAACATATTTTTGCTAATGGGGCCAAAACAAAAAACAAGTTGCTCTCCCAATCCTGTGGCATGTTTTACATGGGATCCTACTTCCTCCTCTGGACTCAGACTGATACATGGGGTCTGAGCAGGTTTGTCCCTGCTCAGACCCCATATACCAGTCATATCCTGTGTCACCAGTGGACATATACAAAAGCAAAAAGCTTCCTTGTACAATTTATATTTAACCGTTTTAGTGCCAGAGGGGTACCCAACGCATTGTGGAGCACTCAAAGAATTCAAAGATTATTTATTTGTAGGATATTTACATTTTTTTTTATAAACCCTTTTCAGTTTGTCCATTTGTTTTCTTCTAATTTTAACCCTTTGAGTGCCAGAAGGGTACACAACATTGTTTTGCAATGTGTTGCATACCCCTCTGGCACTCAAAAGGATAACACTAGGAGCTAGCGTATATCTCTGTAGCATCACATCCCCAGCTGTTGGAAACTACAACTGCTATGATCTCTAACCATCAGATGGTTGGGGATCATGGGTGATGTAGTCTCAAAGATCTGCAGAAAAATGTTGCCTACCACTGTTCCAAACTACTTTTTTGTGTTATTACTAGACAACAGTGGGTGAGGCATGTGTGGATTAGTGGTGTGGTCATGTGTGGGAATAAGGTACCCAGGATGCTTTGCCTTGGGGTACCTGACATTTAAAGGGGGTGGTTCATTCTAGGACAATATGTGCAGAAACCTATTAGGGAAAGGTGATGGCAGCAGATGTAATACCTCCTAGCTCTCTCTGATCTTACTGCTCATGTATATGTCCTTCAGTGCACTCTTTGGTAAAGAAAGAGGTGGGAGGGGGAGGAGGAGGCAAGCTAAAATTAATGGACCTGGAGAAATTCAGAGAAGAGTAAAAATATTTGGAGACAAATAAAAGTGCCAGGTATAAGGTTGCAAATGTTGTATTTAGTAAAACCTTTTTTTTTAATGTTTATGTATTAACATTTTTTATTTTTTGAGTAGAAGGTACAACCCATTTAAATCTCCACCAATCAAGGGTTTAAAAGATCCTATTTAAAGAGTAACTTTCACCTTAATTCAGGTTGGCATATTTGAAAACTGCATTAAAAACTGCCTATATGTCATGTTAGCCAAAAGATCAGCAGATGTACTGTTTCGGAGATATTCAAAATTTTATTTCTGGGCAAAGTGAAAGTAAACACTTCCTGGTACTACACAAAGCTGCATTAGTATATGAAGCATCATTGAAATCTTCATTAGCATATGATACGTCACTGAAAAACTGAAAAGGCTTTATTAACACATTAAATGGCATTGATAAGTGTGATTAGCATATGAAAGTGTCACTGATGCTGCCCGGGTGCTGCAATTAGCATACATTAGCATATGGTAACAAGTATGAATATCTTCTTAACTGTACATTTGCTGGTCTTTTGGCCAACATGACAAATAGGCAGTTTTTAATGCAGTTGTTAAATATGTACACTTAAATTAAGGTGAAAGTTCCACTTTAAAGCAATGTTGCTTTGAGAAAGTTTTTGTTCCCTACAACGCAGTTGATTTCCCCAGAATGCATACATTGTTCCTTTATGCATAAATGCCAGTGCAGACATCTTTGTATCAGCTCTTCGTTATATTGCAGTGCTAGGTGTTTTACTGTGAGTTTCTAACAATAGCAAGAAATGGATTGAGTCAATTTATAGTAACCCTGCAGAAACTTATTTTTGAGTAATCACTAGCAAAACTGCTCAGTTAATGTCTTCTTGAGAGCTGTCGCTTCTACACCATTGTGAAAGAAAATGTATGGGCCCAAGCTTACAACAAGAGCCGACAAAATCAATACCTCCATACCTATTCAATCTGTATTTTACCTACAGGGCTCCATAAAGAATAATGTGGGACAACGTTCCTGTTGAGAGATTGGAGTAATGATTTTATTTAGCGATTATATAAATACGTTTTCTATGATAGCCGTAAACACTTTGCATTCAGTATTTTGTTGGCTTTTATTAAATGATCTTCTCAGAGTGATCGATTGCCTCTGTACGAATTATTTTTCCCGTTTCTAATCATGTTATCTTTTGACCGGGCCACTATAACCAACAAGGGGGAATTAATCTTAGGTTAATGTAGGATGGAATATTGCTGTTCAGGTCAAAGGGATCAGGGACATTTTAATGCACAGAGATACCCAATATTCACCAGGGACCTCATGTTTCAGGAGCCCTCACCTTGGGTTCCCAACAGTCACAGTTTTTCAAGAAGGAACCAATTTAATCCTGTAATCAGAAGGTCAGGGAGGAATGAAGCTGTTTGGGGTGCTTAAAACATACATCTGTATGCTTTTTCTATAAACATGAAGAGAAGAAAGGGAAGTCAACGGCTAACCTTAAGAGGATATTAAATATTTCCCTATATATGGGGGCTTCCATTAATAATTTTACCAGGACCTCAGGGACTCTTAAAACTGCCCTGAAAAGGGATCTATGCCAAAGCAGTACATGGCTTTTAATTTAACAGATTAATCTTCCTATATAGCAATCCTTCATACAGCAGATAAAGCAGGTATGTACATTTTTTGCATTGTATTTGCAGTTTTCTGTGTACCCTCATCTCTGCTAAAGCCTGCCACTAGACCATATCTCTTGAAAATATTCAATGGGCATCAACAGACGCGAATGACTCATAAGAGACTCAAGTTGTTATCAGATTGTAAAGCGAAACAATTAGACTACAAGAGAGCTCAAAACAGCTATAACCTTATTTTTCCTATGGTATTATTCCCATTTAAAGAGGCAGTACCTGTTACTTTGAAAAAAAAATGCTACTCTTAAAAATTAAAGCATTGATAAGCTTATCCAAACTCTTTTAAGTGTCTTCCACAAACCTTAAAAATGCACATTTAATTATTGGTAATTTTCCCTTATCAGAATTTCTCTGGGTCTGGTAAATTCAGCTGATATCCTACCCTTTCTGCCACTTTATTCCTTTAAACCTTCAACAGATGATCAGAGGCAAGCACATCAAAAGAATGAACTGAGAGTGCTAGGTGGGGTTTGATCAGCTGACCTCATCAGAAAAGGAGAAATTGAAAGTAAAGAATCTCACTGTTGCCATGGCAACACAAGCAGCTTTGTAAAATGTTTATATTTTTATTTTTATGTTAACAAGAGTAGAATGATAAAAAATATAAACCCTGTTCTGTTTTACTATGCTTCCTTAACATCCTACTGAATATGTCTCAGTTTTGTTCTGGGAGGCACTGTCCCTTTAAGTAGCACAGTTAAAACAATTTCACCATTCGCATCCAAACCACGTCCATTCTCAGCATACCCTGCAGATGATTATCTTGTTTCTAGCAGCATGAGGCCTCTTAAAAGCTTTTGTATCATTCTTCTATAAATTAAGCGATTTGGTTTTATTACAACTCACAGAATATCTTCTAGCAAAATAAAACACAAAATATTGCACTAGAACTTGTTATTTAATGTGTCATTTTATATAAGGATTACAAAATTGTTGGGAGTTAGAAGTATTTGTTTGGAACGTGCTTTACAGTGTCTGGCAACATTTAGCTGTAAATTAGATTCACTGTCGGAGTGAAAATCATTGTGATTTACATTATCATCATGAAAGACCAAACTATGGGCTGTAAAGTGAATGTGCAGCCTCACAGGCTCTTGGAGAAGAGTTTTCAAGCCCAACACTTGAGAGGTATAGGGTCTGCTGCACACGGAACCTGTAACGTTTATAGCTGTGAGCTACATACTCAAGGGTTGTGTTCCGGCTAAGGGGCACAGTTTTCTGAAATGGGCGGGAAGTAGGAACAACAAGGTGGGAAGGAGGAGAAGTAGGTGGGAAGTGGGAGGACCAAGGTGAGAAGGCGGAGAGGTAGGTGGGAAGTGGGAGGACCAAGGTGAGAAGGCAGAGAAGTAGGTGGGAAGTGGGAGGACCAAGGTGAGAAGGCAGAGAAGTAGATGGGAAGTGGGGGGAACAAGGTGGGAAGGAGGAGAAATAGGTGGGAAGTGGGGGGAACAGGGTGGGAAGGAGGAGAAGTAGGTGGGAAGTGGGATGAACAGGATGGGAAGGAGAAGAAGTCGGCAGAGTTAAACAGAAAATTCACCACCACCAGAGAATCAGCCTCTGTCCCTGGAGACCTGGTAATTAACTCTAAAAATCAGAGTCTCCTGGACAGATACGGGGAGTTCCCAAGTATGCAGAGAAGTAGCCAATGAATTGCAATGATTTGCAGTTTGGGAATTTGAATTTTTCACCTGCAGCACAGCTGAATAGCTTAAAATGTATTTCGTTTCTCATAGTGTCCTAAGAACCTGCTCATTTACCATTGCTCCCAGCTCACTCAACTGATTGATAAATGACAACTGTCATCTGATAGTTGCTCTCTTGGAAGATCTGATAATGTGTTACAGAACTCTCTTACAGCCAGACCAGTCAGCCACTTGGATTAGTGAGCAAGTAGAAGAGCCAGATGACACCCTCTCAAGAATTGATATTCCTTGGAATGACTTTAAACACAAGGAAGGCAATGGACTACTTATCTTTGAACAGGATAAAGGGGATTGTCAGTTGAGTGAAGAGTTTCAGGAAGTTTCAGGATGTTGATAAGTCACACAGCTCAGAATTTTATGCGGCTGTTTGGAGTTATAACATTTTCTGTTCAAATCTTCCCTTTGGCAAAGTGACACATGCAGCCAGTGCAGACCTTTTTTCTGAGTCAGTGGAACAAAAATTCCCTCAACATATCTTAGAGAATTCCTCTTCCAGCAAAGACCAGGAAGGAATTGCTCTAGTGGAGGAAACCAAAGAACATGTGAAAATGGGTTCCCATTGGAGGATCTGCATTGGCGAGTAGTCTACACAGATGTCAGCATGAATGGTTGGGGAGGCTGTTGAACAGCCTCATAAAACAGGAGATATGGTCCCAGAATGAGGAAAATTTGCACATACACGAGTTAAGAGCAGTAGCATACTGTCTTCTAAGCCTCAGATCCCCTCTCAAAGGAAAACCAGTAGATGTGCGATTGGACAGCATGGTAGCGGTCATATACCTGAGGAATCAAGGAGGTACACGAAGCAGACAGAGGAAAAAAGAGGCAGAAATAGTATTAAAATCAGCAAAAAAAAAATGAGGGCAATTATAGCATCACAAATATCGAAATGTGTTGCTCACCCCTGTAGCAGTCAAATGGTTGAAAGCCCGATTTATAATCAATGGAAGTAAGGGAAATGTTGTTGGGGCATTTTAGGGACCCACTGGACCACTTTAAAGGCGAGTCTCGCTGCATTGATTTTCACAGGAGTGGGAAGGGGGTCGGATGTGACCCCCTGCCCACTCCTTTGAAAATTACTGCCCCTGATTTGCTACCTGCCTCTGATCTCTGCCCCCCTACTGACCCAGAGCATGCAAACAGTGAACCAGAATTTATATAGAACTATATATATACATTTTGAAAAACATTCACATTTTTGTGAAAGGAAAAAAAAGGGGTGCAGTTTGTGAATTCCCACTGCACCCCAAGGTGCCATGGACCTCTGGTTGAGGACCACTGCCTTAAAGGGATAGTAACACTTAATATGTCAACTTATTTATATTATAGGGCTTATTCTCCTAAGTAAAACAAGGGTTCTCCTACTGTTGATATGTGTTTTATTAAAAAGTTATTGTAGCTCAAACTTACATTTTTTTAGGTGCAGTGTCTCAGTCACCTGAAATGTTACAGTGGCACTGTTGCTACACCATCCTATGGAGATTAATGGTCAACCAACCAGTATTCTGCATAGGATGATGTAGCAACAGCATCACTGTAAAATTTCAGGCCATTAAGAAACCGCACCTTAAAAAATTTAAGTTTGAGCTGCAATAACTATTGAATTAAATACCTCTCAGCATTGGGAGTTCCTTTGTTTCGTTCAGGCGGAAAAACCCAACAATATATAATTTTTTCATATTAAGTGTTACTATCGCTTTAAAGATATCACCTTCAGATTTTCTAAAATATAAGTAATTAAGGCCTAGATTCAACTGCAGATACTAGCGCTGGTTTCATTTAACAGATTTCCATTGAAGGATATGTAGAAATTTGTTGATAAAACATTTGATAATGTTATCAAATGCAAAGTTATCTAGGCCTAGAATATAATAGCCCATAACTGAAAATTATGTAGAATTGTTTACTGTTTCACTGTCTGACAAGTGGTATCCATTGCACTTACTGTACTTTAAAAGGATAGTCATGTTTTATAATGAAAAATGCTCCAATTAATCTTCATAGCATTTGGGCCATGGATAGTGTTATTTCAATACTGACAGAGTTGTAGTTCAACAGTAATTGAATGATAAAGTATCCTCCTCCTGCCCCTTTTACTGATGTAACACTGCTCACCTCAGAACAGCAAGACTGTCTGGATGGATCACAGGGAGGGACAATCTTCAGTGATCATAAGGAAAAACCTGTCAAGGGGGGGCCAGGTTTTCCTTATACTCACAGTAAGAAGATTGTCCCTTGCTGCAAGCTGTCCGGTCAAGTGACCAGATTCCACATCTGAGGGGAGGTGGCTTACACTAGGTAAAAGGGGTGGGAGGGGGATACTTTATTATTCAATTACTCTTGAACTACAACTCTGACAGTATCAAAATAACACTCTACATGGCCCTAATACTATGAAGAGTAATTGGAGCTGCTTTTTTTGTGAAACATTACTATCCCTTTAAATGCAAACGATTTTTATAATCCCTAAAGATATGTCTCATTCATTTTCGATCCACACAGACTTTGTAACAGATACTACACATACACAGCACAGACACCATGTAATTCACGAGTGAAGTGCATTATTAGAAAAATATTATATCGGGAGAAAGGACTCGATTTCTCAAAAAGCTTACACACTAATCTCCACAGGCCAAATCTAAAAAAAGACTGTTATTGCTAGTAAAGACCGGTCATTATGAATCCTGGCCAGCTTCATTGGTTAAAGTAAATAATATAAAGCAGTCTATTTGGTGTAAGTAAAGTAGGGATATTTACTTATAGATTTGAAGCAATGAGTGTTGTCTATAAAGGCAAAGCTCAGCAATTCTAGGGCAAACTGATTACAGCATAAAACAAATAGATGTTCCCTAAGTTCCCATGATCCAAATTAAGTGTTTAACCATTGACTACGAGAGTAAATTTCATTGGATACCTCTCTGAAATTCAAAGAGGGAGATACACTAAGGGGGTGATAAAGAGGGGATAACTCGGAGATGACTTCTACAATGATATCACTTCTTGAAGTCCTATGTTATTCTAGGGAGAACCAATGCAATAAGATTTCTCCAATTTTGGAGGTCTTAGTGCATAGGCTCTATAGAATAACATAGGACGTGGAGAAGTGATATCACTGGAAAAGTCATCGCCTCTTTATCACCCCCTAGTGCACAACCCCAAAGAGTTAGATACCTTGTTTATTTATTTATTTAGAAAGTGTTTTACCAGGAAGAATACATTTATTTTGTTTTCAAGTATGTCCTCATTTACAAGAACATTTAACCCTTTCACTGCTACAGACATTTCCAATGCATTGCTTCACAAAATGTTTCTAGCATCCAAGGGGTTAAATCAATGAGCAATTTGTACTTGTCCCCTACGGTGCAGATTGATCCAAAATTGCTCTACTTTTCCTTCATACAAAGCACTCAGTGGGTCAGTGTAAAATGATGTTAAACAAGGAGCTGGGATCAAGGTTTTGGCTCTACATATCTGGCACTCAGAGGGTTGAATCTACTTAATTAACAAGACATAGAGGAAATGGTGTGATTGTACTCGATTTCCCAGTGCATGCCATGTGGCTGGTGTATGGGCTCACTGGCAGTAAAGTTCGAACTCTGGTGGAGATTGTCTACCTGTATGCACGGACTTCAGCGATCATATACTCTATTGCAGTACGTCTCAAGGATGCACGGTACTTTGGTGTGCTATGGACAACCACTTAGTGTGGCCCTTTTTTCCAATAAAGACAAAAATGTGAATGCTGAGTTTCAACTCTATATTTATGGGAAAGGATTTGAAAAATATGTTTAATTCTGAATGTAAAATGTAAGAATAACTGTATATTTCTATATTTGTCGCCATAATTACTCCATGACAAATTACATGTTACACGTGGTATCCATTTAAAATGTTGCATAAAAAATAGCGTGGGGATAGAAGCCGCACTAACCATGTCTTAGTGTTAAAAATGGTGACATGAGAATCTCACCCTGCAAAAAAGCACAAGGTTCTCATGTCGTATCTTTAAATGTCGCTACCGTTATTCAATTTACTGGCCACAGTAGAGAATGCTAAGAAAAAAGTATTCCTGAGAGATGGTAGCATGAAGATAGAGCTCCTGGCCCATCGCTTGTTTTAAAGGTGCCCATGCAATTCCACTGCTACGTTGTCACTCATTTCTGTGAGTGCTGCTCCGGCCATCTCATAGTACAGCAGACCCAAAAAGCCAGCACTTTACGATTTTTTACTCCTGTGCTACTTGGCCCGTTTCCAATAAATGGCTTGCAATGAAGCCCTGCGGGGAGAGAGAATCGGGTAGTGCTCTGCAATATTGGCAAGAGGTTATGGCTCCAGGGGAAGAGGCAAGGTAAGGATGATGGGAGTTATAGTGTAATACGCTGTACACTGCTTCTTTTGTCTTTCATTTAAACAGATATTGCTTTATCTCAGGAATACTTTTTCTTAGCATTCTCTACTGCGGCCAGTAAACTGAATAATGGTAGCGATGTTTAAAGTGGTGACATGAGAACCTTGCGTTTTTTTGCAGGGCGAGATTCTCATTTCGTCATTTTTAACGTTTCGACATGGTTAATGCGGTTTCTAGCTGCACGCTATTTTTCATGCGATGTTTTAAAAGTGACCTGTTACATGTTAGGGGTGCAATGGAAATTCCAGATTGAGTAGTAGGGGCGTCTTGAGCAAATAAAGATTGAGAGACACTGGTCTGGTCCATAATGTGCAGCCGCAGTACAGCTGTACATTCACAGCAATAGCTCATATATATATATAACAGCAAGGTGGTGCACTTCTTGGGAAGCCAGCTGCACCATAAGGCATGACAAAAAAATCCCCACTTACTTCAATGGGGCTTTTAAAGGGGAACTTTCACCCCTTAATAACTAAAGCTCCCCTTACTGCTGACCTGGCGACTAGCTGCTTAGTAGCGCTAGTCGCCAGAAAACTTACCCCGTTCTCAAGATTTCGCCGTTTGAAAGGATCAGGAAGCACGGACGTCTCTTCACAGTGACGTCCGTGCGCCTGCGCTGTCAGTCCCTTGTCAGTCCCTTGTGCACCGTACGGTGCATACGGTGCACAAGGGACTGACAGCGCAGGCGCACGGACGTCACTGTGAAGAGACGTCCGTGCTTCCTGATCCTTTCAAACGGCGAAATCTTGAGAACGGGGTAAGTTTTCTGGCGACTAGCGCTACTAAGCAGCTAGTCGCCAGGTCAGCAGTAAAGGGAGCTTTAGTTATTAAGGGGTGAAAGTTCCCCTTTAAACCTTTGAATGCTAGAGAGGTCTCCAATTCATTGAAAAGCAATGCATTGGAGACCTCTCTAGCATTCAAGGGGTTAATGATCTCCTTTGAAATCAGTGGCAATTTGGGGAATTTTTATATGACCGTTAAGTGCAGTTGGGTTATTCCAGAACTCCACCACTTTCTTTTAAAAAATAAGACCCAATGAGTTTGATTTCTCTGTAGCATTCATAGGGCTAACCAGTAATGACTGACTATGCTAATTGTGGTTCATCTAAGGTTACAAAGCAGAGACAGCAAGTGCAATTGCCCTTTTCTTTAATTAATGGAAAGGAAGTAGATTTAAAATTGGAATGAACAGAGTATGGCAAAGTATATTTTACTCCGGCTAGATGTGGCTGGCCTGTCTTTCTAATGAATGACCATTATGAATATTCGACACTTTCGGATTTGGCCGCAACATGTTCTGTATATTAATTAGGGCTGGGGAAGGAAACCATTGGCTCTCCATCTTCTGGAAACTACTATTGATACCTCTTTAACATCCAAGGGGTTAAAAGACTAATTTAAATAAATGGGGATTTTTTTATTTGTCCCATATTTTGCAGATGAGGTTGCCTCAGCATTAAACCAATTATACTTAATTGATCAGCCTAAAATATTTTGTTTGCACTCACTCAAACTAATTTTATCTATATATGTTCATCCAGAGCAGGATTTATATTCCAGGCATCCCTAGGCAAGGTACTGTAGTCACCCTTAGCTCCACCCATTGTCACACCACAATCCTCTTATGACTCCACCCCTAGTCCCATCCACTGTTTCCTGGCACATTGGCCTACATTAAGCAATAACAAAAAAATCTTTAACCCTTTGCGTGCCAGAGTGGTACACAACGCATTGCTCGCAGTGCATTGCGTACCCCTCTGGAACTCAAAGGACAAACACTTGGTTGCTGCAGAAATCTCCAGGGCTGCTTTAAGACTGTTGGACCTTGGGCAGAGCTCATGTTAGTTGGCTCCCATAAAACCCCACTGTGTAAAAGTAAATACAAATAAATGACACCCTAGCCTTGTTCCACTGGACAGGGGTCCCCTTTTAACATGGAACTGTGGTGTTCCAAATGATGGCTATTTGCAGTGTCTGCATTGGGTGGTTTCCCAGCAACTGCCCAACATTCCCTCTTCACCATGCACCACGGACAGAAGTAAGTTCTGGTCTGAGATGATGTATCCTCTTCATGTGCTTGGAGGCTGAGCTACACAGCCACACGTATGAGGTATCCTGAAAGCCAGCAGTCTAATAAACGTATGTGGTGGTTGGCAAGTTGCCAGACCCCTGTGTAGCTATCGACTATCTTCCCACCACCTTCCTTAACTAAAAGGAGCCAGCTGAAGACTGCGAGTCTTTTCGGATGATGAACTCCTCTGCATGGTTCCACAGCTCAGTGGGTTAGAAGAAACTTTACAAGGCCCCCCCTACATTGTGGCAGCCTCCGTTAAACCGTTTCATGTTCCTGGCCCTGGTTCCTATGAACATGTGTAATAGCGCCTCTGTTGGTGGGTCCCATTTGGATGGTGGGCCCTGGGCAAATACCCACTTTGCCCATTGGTTAAAACATGCGTTGGAGATCTTTCTGTCATTCAAAGGGTTAAATAATAGCCTGTAAAGGGGTATAAAATTGGTGCAGGAACATTGATATTGTTCTGGTCGCACCCACAATTCCAAAGCTCCCCTCAAAATTTTGAGCTCTAGGCAGTTGCCTAATTTGACTACTGGGAAATCTGGACCAGTGCAGTTATACAAGTTTACCCCTTTGTCCTACTCATATACTGATAACCTTTAGTTGTTTGTTTTTTTTGTTATAAAATGCATGCTGTGGCGAAATTTACATTATTAAAAATGAGCCGTGGCCTTACTACAGGACAGACTGATGTTACAGCTCTGCTCCACAGCCTGTGTATCTTTTTCTGTTCCTCCCCAAGTATGGTCGTGTCCCAACCTCCTCAGATGATGGACGATTTCTCCATGTAAGCTGGTTGGAAAGTGACAGTACTTGGGGTGGGATAGAAGAAGATTGACAGGCTGCGGTGCACAGCTATAACGGCGGTTTGACCAGACGTAAGGCCACAGCTCATTTTTAATAATGTAAATTCCACCACAGCATGCATTTCATAAAAAAAAAAAAAAAAAAAATGATTAAAGCAGGGCTCAAAATTTCCACTCACCACTAGTCAATGGCAAGTTAAAATTTAGCCCTGGCGAGTAGAAATTCAGCCCTGGTGGGTATGTTATGGCTTGCAGTGGAGAGTAACTTTTCAGGTCTGGCTAGTTTCAAAGGACTTAAAATTTTAAGCCCTGATTAAAGGTTGCCTATGAGGTTGCTATATGAGTATGACAATAAGGCAAACTTGTATAGGGTCGATAGTTCCCCTTTAACTATAGATCATATTTTTTACAGCCTAAGTAAAAATTAATCTGTTATTTTCAACCAAATTAATCTCTTGAATGTTAGAGACATCTCATGTTGCATTCTAGCATTTTTGGGGGGTTAAAAGCCCTGCTTTAATCACAGGAAATTGTTTTTCCCTTTGGTGCAGTTTGTTCGCTGTAGAATTTCACAACCTTTCTTAGATTATTAGCTCTAGTGTGTTTAGATTTGCAAAATATATGTGTTTTCTTTTTAAAGGAATACTTTTCTCCTTGATCAAAATGAAGGTCATCGATCTGTCATTCCTGTTCGCAGAATGCATATGGAAATATATATACAACAACTCCTATATTATTACTAATGTCAGCATGAAGAATAGGTAATATTTGTTTCCTTAACATTTCTATATCAAAGCTGACAAACTGCTTGAAAAACAGTACATGATCAGAACAGAAGTACATAATAAGTCAGCTTGACTTCTGTTGCTTCAAGGATAACCAGAACGTACAGTCTAAACTTGCTTTTGGGAGAACATGCATCACTCTCATACACAAATGAGTGTTTCACTGCACAATCAACAACAAATTGATGTAGTAGACAGGTAGTAGCCAAGAGTGTCACTTGAACAGTCAAGATGAGGAAACTGGTTAATGTGGACCTGTCACCCTGCAAGTTTAACCACACTATTCTACCTAATAGTAGAAGTGTTAGGGCGCTCGATCCCCTAGACTGTGATAATAATATATCTAAATACAATATCAGAAGGAAACATACATAAATATCAAGAAATTACCAAGTTAAAAGATAACATATGTGAAAAAATAAAAAATTTAAAAATGTTAAATTCCAAAATGTATCCGTGCCTGTGGTGAGTGCTGAGAATAATATTATTATTGAACAGTTCAAAAAAGAGATAACACCAAACAGTTATTTGATTTTTGATTTGATAGATGTAGACCAGTCTCTTCTTCAATTCCAGTTGATTTCCAGTTTTTTTCCCACGTCTTGGTGATAAACAGTCAGATCTCTCTCAACAGGGGATTTCTTCCAGATAACTCTGCCTGGGGATGCTGCCCTCACTAACGTTGGTGGACAAAGTAAATACACTAAAAAAAGACACAAAACAAAGGGCGCAAAACCCTCTAAGAGCGTATCTGATAGCAATATATATGTATATATTGTATAATGACCCCCTTCCAATCACTGCTCACCAGACCGATGGTTATATTGGGCTCTCATAAAACGACTGGTCTTCATTCCCTACAAGTTTAGTTGTTTTACATACAAGTGGATTCTCTGTATAAGTTTTACCAACCAATTTTCTGTAAAATAGTTTTTGAGAAATTAACCTTTATGTTTTTGGTGACACAATATAACAAATTATGTTAATTCTCTGCATAACATGCTTATTAGTTCTGTTGGAGACCAAACTTAGCTGTAGTAATGAAATTGTCCCCAGTGTTTGGGTTCTGCCTAGATTAGAGTGACCATGCATCCCGAATTGCCTAGGACAGTCCCTGATTTTAAATGTGTGTCCCAAGTGCTGGGCAGCCCCTTCTGGGACATTACAAAGTCCCTGAATGAAGACTCCGGAGCACAGAGTTCTAAACACTAGAAGGAGAACTGCCCATTGACTGCTATGACAGAAAGTGATGCCTCTGCTGGGCTACAAGAAAATGGCTTCCAGACAGAGCTCTAAACACTAGACAGAGAACTGACCCTCAATCCTGGCATCAAACAGGAGGTACAGTGCAATTTTTGTAGTATAATGATAGTGTAAGGCTTTGGGCTTGATGTACTTTTTCTTGTAGCCAACCACAGGCATCACTTTCTGTCACAGCAGTCAATGGGCAGTGCTCCTTCTAGTGTTTAAAACTCTGTGGTGTACTTTATCTCCGCTGTGTCCCTGAATGACAGAACTGAAAGGCGTTCACCCTAGCCTAGATTCATTCGTAGCACAGTGTGTTAACATTGGCCCAGCACACAAAAAATTACCGTACAGTGCTATATTGTGGCACTAACAAATAAGGGATATTTTCTCAAACACCGATTTGCATTACAAATACATGGCCTGTACAATATATAGGCAGATTTTGATTACCTGTAAAATTAACTAAACATCTAAGGGCTAGATTTAAAGCCAGCCGTTAACATAGCTGGTAGGGCCAAAGTGAATACCGGCTGTTAAACTAACATGTTTAACGCAGTATTTAAAGGCCCTACCAGCTAGAACTCCAAAGGACGTTAAGCCACAAAAACAGTCTTGTGGCTGAACGTCTGTTTGGTGCGTTTAGTTCCCAAAACACCGCTAAAACAGCGATATTGGGAACTGAACAGTGAAAAACAATTAACTATCGGTGCCTGACATACTGGCAAGCACCGATCGTTAACTGATCCATGTTACACTTACCTGTCATCCACTGTCCTTTTGTCTTCTCTTCTGTCTTCTCATCTTTGTATCTTCTATCATCCGCCTTCTCCCTGTAAAATAAAAGAAATGTATGAACATTAAGCATGAACGAATACATTCCAGAAAACTTTGAGTGGCAGAAGGGTATGCAACGTATTGCAAAGCAATGCGTTGCGTACCTCACTGTCACTCATAGGGTGTAATTCTATAGATATACCCATATATGCCTCCATGTAATGCCCCGAAAAATAAATGGCCATGAATATAAGCTCCATATATATATATATATAAACCAATGTAATTCATAAAAGCCCAATATGTAACTTAGCTTTTATGTTGTGTCTCCACCACTTCGAGTGGCTCCGAGGGCGGCGGCGGAGACACAAATGTCCCACAACGCTCCTCATCAGCTGTATATGGGCCAATGCCCGTAACACACTGAGGGCATTTGAAGTGAACCTGCCTTTATATATGGGCAGGCTCACTTCAATTGGCTGGGATGTTCTTCACATCCCAGCCAACCAGATTCAAGAACAGCCGCTTGAATCTGGTTGGCTGGGATGTGAAGAACATCCCAGCCAATGGCAGTGAGGGCAATTGAAGTGAGCCTGCCCATATATAAAGGCAGGTTCACTTCAAATGCCCTCAGTGTGTTACGGGCATCGGCCCGTACACAGCTGATGAGGAGTGTCGTGGGACATTTGTGTCTCCGCTGCCGCCGCCCTCGAGGCTGCTCCAAGCAGCGGAGACACAACATAAAAGCTAAGTTACATATTGGGCATTTATGACTGACATTGAATTATGTATATATGGAGCTTTTTATTCGTGGACATGTATTTTTCGGGGCATTACATGGAGGCATATATGGGTATATCTATGGAACACTAAAATTACACCCTTTGAGTGACAGTGAGGTACACAACACATTGCAATGCGTTGCGTACCCTTCTGCCACTCAAAGGTTTCTGGAATGTACTCGTTCATGCTTAATGTTCATACATTTCTTTTATTTTACAGGGAAAAGGTGAAAGATAGAAGAGAAGAACCAGATGGCTGAGGACTCCGCTGGACATCAGGATTAATGGTAAGTGTTAATGCAATGTTGCTTTATTCAGTCAGGTTAGCCCTATGAATGCTGGCTGGGTAATTATACCCCGCCAGCACTCATAGGGTTAATCCTACTAACTTTGAACATATTTTAGGAACTTTAGATGTATTGATGTGGGGCTTAGGGCCCCATATCAATACATCCACTGTGGGCATTGGGTTTATTTGCCAGTTAAATGCTGCGTTAGCTCGCAAAAGATCCGATAAGGGACTTTCCGCCTAACATAACTGGGTCTTAAGTTTTGCGTGGTAAGTGAGTCCCTTATCGGGTTTTTGCAGCTAACGCAATCCTTTAAATGACAAAATGGAACTTTTTTTTTTATGGGTCAAAACACACGTTAGTGTTGCGGCCGGCATACTAGATGAACTGCCATTAGCAGATCATTACATGGCCCTTTGTATGGCTTCCTACACGTTACAAAAACCATTGGTGTTTTTTTTTAGCTTTACGGCTGCCTTTAAATCTAGACCTTAAACTGAAAGGTCTACTTTAGGCATACAGTTTGCACAGATATCTCCATTTAGTTTAATTTGAAATGATCTGTTACATTTTAGTTGTTCTCTTTTGCTTTATTTTCGTCAGTTCTGTGTTTATTCAGAGTGTAAAAAGTAACATAGTAACATAGTAAAATAGGCTGAATAAAGACACAAGTCCATCAAGTTCAACCTTCTTCTCATACCCCAGTAACTGAGAATTATATAGCTTTCCTGCTACCAATTAAATTAGTCTTTATCAGACCTTCCTGGTCTGCCTACTGATAAACAGTATAACTCTGCATGTTCCCTTTTGAAAGAAATGTATCTAATCTTCGCTTAAATGTATCCATTGTATCTGCCATAACCACCTCCTTGGGCAATGAATTCCACAATTTAACAGACCTTACAGTAAAAAAACCCCTTCCTCTGCTGAAGTTTAAACCTCCTTTCCTCTAATCCCAAGGAGTGTCCCCTGGTCACCTGATAAGGCCTTGGAATAAATAGCTCACCACAGAGATCCTTGTATTGACCTCTCATGTACTTGTACAATGTGATAAGGTCTCCTCTTAGTCGTCTTTTCTTTAGAGCAAATAAACCAAGTTTGTCTAGTCGTTCCTCATATGTCAAGTCATCCATTCCCTTAATTAATTTTGTTGCTCTTCGCTGTACCCTCTCTAATTCTAGTATATCCTTTTTCAGAACCGGTGCCCAAAATTGCACTGCATACTCAAGGTGAGGTCTTACCAATGATTTGTATAATGGCAAAATAATGTTATCCACTCTTGCTTCGATACCTCTTTTTATGCAAGACAGGATTTTGTTTGCCTTTGCTACTGCTGTTTGACACTGGTCATTGTTTCCAAGTTTGTAGTTGACAAGGATACCCAGGTGTTTCTCTAGCAATGAGTCCCCTAAAATGATTTCATTACGTTCATAAGTAGCCTTGGGATTGTTTCCTCCCAAATGCATGACTTTACACTTCCCCACATTAAATTTCATATTCCATATGTTTGCCCAATCTGACACTGTATGTAAGTCCCTCTTTAGAGAGAAAATATCCTGTTCTGAATTAATGACCTTGCATAATTTAGTATCATCTGCAAATATTGATATTTTGCTTTCGATATATTTTCCAGGTCATTTATAAAAATGTTAAAAAGCAGCGGACCTAATACTGAACCCTGAGGTACTCCACTCTCCACTTTAACTGTATTGGAGAATTTTCCATTTACAACCAGACACTGTTCCCTATCCTTCAAACAGTTTGTATCCAATTGCAAAGGTTATCTCCTAGCCCCAATTTCCTTATTTTATACACCAGCCTTCTGTGTGGCACTGTATCAAATGCCTTTGCAAAGTCTAGATATACTATATCTACTGCCTTGCCATTGTCAAGGTTGTTGCTTACTTCCTCATAGAAGCTGAAAAGATTAGTTTGGCATGATCTATTCATCATAAAACCATGTTGATTCTTGCTAATTATCTTATTTTTTGTGTTGTAATCCTGAATATAGTCCCTTATTATCCCTTCTGGCAGTTTTCCCACTACAGAGGTCAAACTCACTGGTCTATAATTAACCCATTGTGTGCCAGAGGGGTATCCAATGCATTGGTACCCCTATGTCACGCAAAGCTTTAAATGAGGCGGATGTACTAAGAAAAGGCACAGCAATCCTGGGGCAAACCATCTGTATTCCCATGGGGGCAAAAACAAATTCCCATACTCACTGATTTTAAAAGGGGATTTTATCTCATTGAATCCTAGAGAGTAGAAACCCCCCACTGATAGGGATATACATTGTATACCCCTCAAGGGGTTAAAAGCCCCATGTATAATTGTACATTGATTGGGCTATACATTGTATAGCTCTCAAGAGGTTAAAACCCCATTTAAAATTCATATAAACTTTTTATGCCATCTAATACAGTTGGTTTGCCTCAAAATTGCTCTAGCCTTTCATAATAAATTAGCCTGATTTTTTTTTTTTTTAACACTTTGAGCTTCAGATGAGAATTAGTGTTGAGCGAGCACCCCGATGCTCGGGTGTTCGGGTGCTCTGACCGAGCACCCCCTGAGGCTCGAGTGCTCGGCCGAGCACCCGAACCCCATTGCATTAAATGGGAGGACTCGAGCATTACACCAGGCACCCCCTGCTCTGATGAGGGGAGGGTGCCTGGTCAATGCCCCCCTTCATCTCCACAATGCCCCTCTTCCACAATGTCCCCCTTCCACAATGTCCCCCTTCCACAATGTCCCCCTTCATCTCCGCAATGTCCCCCTTCATCTCCGCAATGCCCCCCTTCCACAATGTCCCCCTTCATCTCCGCAATGTCCCCCTTCATCTCCGCAATGCCCCCTTCATCTCCGCAATGCCCCCCTTCCACAATGTCCCCCTTCATCTCCACAATGTCCCCCTTCATCTCCGCAATGCCCCCTTCATCTCCGCAATGCCCCCTACCTCCAGTCCCTGGTGGTCCAGCGGAGCGTCTGCAAGATCTGTGCCTCCTCCGGCACAGATCCCTGCCACCCGAACATGGCGGGCGAGCACATGGCGGTACTCGTACGAGTACCGCCATGTGCCGAGCAGAGCGATGCTCGAGCCGATCCGAGCATCGGCCGAGCATGCTCGCTCAACACTAATGAGAATGCAAAGCATTACAAAGCAACTGAATGACTGGGTATAAATGTGGTAGATGAGGTTTAATATAGATAAATGTAAGGTTATGCATTTGGTTTGTAGAAACAGTCATGCTATCTGTCTGCCTGTCTGTCTGTCTGTCTATCTATCTATCCATCCACACACAAAATGGGAAACAACTCGGGCAATCCTTGTTAGAGAAAGATTTGGCAATACTGACAGGTAGACGATAAACTTCACAATGTGACTCAGCTGCTGCAAGAGCCAGTAGGGTACTATCCTATATATAATAATAATTCGCTAAAATGTTTGTCAGAAGCCATCATGCGCAGTAGAGACTGCCCGAAAGCACAGAATGCTGGGAGATCTGTGCTGGGAGCATTCTGTGCTTTTGGGCAGTCTCTACAGTGCATGACTGCATCGGTAGCAGGACGCAGAGCAGGACCGGCCTCTTTACCCTTTGAGTGCCAGAGAGGTACGCAACGCATTGCAAAGCAATGCGTTGATTACCCCTCTGGCACTCAAAGGGTTAACATCACCCAGACCTTGGCCTGTGTACACGGGCTTTTATACTAGTTCACTATAAAAGGCTGCAGAGGTGCACGGGGTGGGAATAGAATTCTTTCTAAAACCTACGTAAGGACTCATCTGAAGTACCTTTTTGTACTGGAAAAAGTACAGGGATGTGCAATAAATGGATTGGAGGCTAATTATAAAGAGACACTAGCCAAACTGTTTTTAATAGGGAAGCGAAGTATAAAGGGGGTGTGACTACAAAGACCTCTCTGGAGATGTCACAGAGTGACTAAGAAAAACGACACTGACAAGTACAGATACAGTAAAATCAATATCTTTATTAATCAGAAAAGATACGATCAGTACTTCCCCAACCCTCACAGGACCAGGTGTGGAGACAGTGCACAAGCACTTCCCCAACCTTTACTAGCCAGGTATGGAGACAGCACAGGATCCACTGACAGAAGAGAGGCTGATCGAAATCTGACTACAGACGGTACTGGTAGCAAGTATAGTAGTAGCTACTAGTGCGTGTGAAGCGGAAACGCCCAAGCAAAGCGAGAAGAACTTCCCTAGAAAGCTAGTGTAAACATACAGGCAATGGCAACTCACGGGTACCCCAGAACGCTAGGGTAGCGATAGGCAGTGGTGACAGAAATCCCTAGAACGCTAGGGAGTACCCAAGGCACTAACCGGTAGTAACAAGCAGGATGGAATAGCCAGAGACAAGGTCTGGCACAGAGGGAGGAGAACAGCTTGTACCATAGGGACAGCTAGAGCACGGTCTAGCGAGAGAAAGGAGTCAGTCAGGCCAAGGATCAAGAACACAGAGCAGTAAGTCAGCCACACCAAGATCAGTACTGTATCAGATAGTCAGCCAAGCTGGGGTCAGCACAGAGTGGGTAGTCAGACGGAGCCAAAGGGTCAGACCAGAGCGAGTAGTCAGACGGAGCCAAAGGTACATGCCAGAGCTGGTAGTCAGATGGAGCCAAAGGGTCAGACCGGAGCATCAAGTCAGGGATCAAACGGAACCGGAGTCAGACGTAGCCAGAGGTCATACACGGAACAGAGCATAGGAATATCACAAGAGCAAATGCACAGGTACACCACGAAAGGGCAAAGGAGTACTGGTAGACTAAGGCCTAGCAAGTAGGCAGAGACTCACTCTGGCAATTAACCATAGGCCTATAAGAATAGCGAATGCGCATAAATGCGACACTCAGGAAGTGAAAGACAATGTAGCCCACACCTCGCAGCAGCGCTCTTGGAGGGCAATCATGGGCACTGTGATAGGAGAACTCTTTACTAAAAAAGTTGAGCAAAAAAACAAGGGACATACTTTAAGAGAGGAGAAAAGATGCTTTCAGCTAAAACAAAGGCATGATTTTACAGAAAGCTTGCAGAATTCTTTGCCTTGGGAGACTATATTTGCATTTACAGCAGATGCTTTCAATAAGTATTGTACACATTTCTAGCTCAGAATGATAATGACCAGTTCATATGGGTGATATGGAAATGTTTATAAAGAAGAATGACTGGACAACCAACGTGAGCATCAGCTAATATTATATGGCTGACACCCATGTGGCCTGGCTTTCTGCATGGACTGCAGACAATTGTCTGTAAGAATAAGGCCTTACAGTTCATGTTTTAATGATTACCTTTCTGTGTATAATTAGTGTATCTGTCATTCTGAAAATTTAATCTGTGTCCAGGATGGAAATCCTTGAACACTGCATTTTTAATAGTACTTGAAGACCAGGGTTGAGACACTCTGCTACAGAGGACTTAAAGGGATAGTAATGTTTCAAAATAAAATCAGCTCCTATTGATCTTCATAGTATTTGGGCCATAGAGAGTGTTATTTCAATACTGTCAGAGTTGTAGTTCAAGAATAATTGAATGATAAAGTGTCCCTCTCCTGCCCATTTTACCTAGTACAAGCTGCCGCCCCTCAGACGTGGAAGCTGGTCTTAAGACTAGACAGATCACAGCAAGGAACAATCTTTATACTGTGAGAACAATGAAAAACCTGCCCCCTTGACAGGTTTTTCTGTTTGTTTCCCTTATGCTAATTGAATATTGTCCCTCTTTGCAAGCCATCTGGACACCAACTTTCTGTCCTGAGATGAGCAGTGTTACATCAGTAAAAGGGGCGGGAGGGGGATACTTTATTATTCAATTACTCTTGAACTACAGCTCTGACAATATTGAAATAACACTCTCCATGGCCCAAATACTATGAAGATTAATTGGAGCTGCTTTTATTTTGAAACATTACTATCCCTTCAACATAGGTCTGTTTTAAGGACAACATAAAAGTGGGTGTCCACTATAGGGATAGACAAAAGAATAGTCAGACAGAGCCACAGGTCAGCACCAGGTTGGATGGAAGACAAGCCAGGACATACACAGAGCCCAAGGTAATAGAACTGCTTTGACAACAACGCAAGGGCAACTGAGTTAGGACTCAGACTGCCCTTTAAATCACTCCTCGGGAAGTAGGTAGGAGGAGCAGGCTCAGAGGAAGGAAGTAGGTAGGAGGAGACTACAGGAAGCATGGCATAAAACAGAGGCCTGCTTCACTCTGAAGCCTCACACCTGCAGATGACGTGTGGAAAGAAGCTGAGCATCGCTGAAGCGGCAGCACTGGAAACAAGGTAAGCTATGACATCTTGTTTGGACACAGTAGTATGATCAAGTTAACAGTGCTTCCTTTCATAGACCAAGAGCCCCATCTGTGGTTCTAAAATTGTGTTCCGTGGAACCCCAGGGTTAATTGAAGAAGTACAAGAGGTTCCACTTAAAGGGATAGTAATGTTTCACAAAAACAGCAGCTCCAATTAATCTTCATAGTATTTGAGCCATAGAGAGTGTTCTTTCAATACTGTCAGTTGTAGTTCAAGAATAATTGAATGATAAAGTTTCCCCCTCCCGCCCCTTTTACCTAGTGTAAGCCACCTTCCCTCAGATGTGGAATCTGGTCCACAGACCAGACAGGTCACAGCAAGGGACAATCGTCTTACTGTGAGAACAATGCAAGCTCAGCCCCATTGACAGGTTTTACAGGTTTTTTCCCTTATCTTAATTGAAGATTGCCCCTCTCTGCGATCCACTTGGACACCACCCTGCTGCTCTGAGGTGAGCAGTGTTACATCAGTAAAAGGGGCGGGAGGGGGATACTTTATCATTCAATTACTCTTGAACTACAACTCTACAACAGTACTGAAATAACGATCTCCATGGCCCAAATACTATGAAGATTAATTGAGCAGCTTTTATTATGAAACATTACTATCCGTTTAACGCCTTTTGTAATGGCAGGCATGATAACTGGCTGGGTTTGCAGACTGTCTACGTAGCCTAATATATTAGTCAAGTTACCAGTACAAACTGATATTGTTATACTTTAATATTGATACTACTTTAACTCCTTGTGTGTTAGCTGGAATCTGCAGATGTTCACAACTCCCACATACGTTGCAAACTCCTCTGGTCCTTAAAGGGGTATGAAAACCAGATAGACAACATAGCTTTTTCCAGCATTTCATGAATGAAGCACATAACCATTTCTGGGGGAAGACATGATTTTGAGTCAAATGACTGACAGCATTATATCCTCCAGGAAGTATAAGGGGATTTACTGCATACTGAAGCATCGCTTATTAAAATCATGTTATCATAGAATTAAAATAGGCACATTTAATATCAATACATTTTAGCCAAATTAATGTAAAAAATTTTAAAACAAAAATTTATTTTTATGTACCAAGACATAGGCTTTGATATTTTTTGTTTCACAATACCTTTCAGTTAGAAATAAACTGCTGTATTATGCATACTATGTACAGAACAAGCTACTTGATGGGATTTATTAATTGGCATTTTAGTTGATACAGACTGACCCAATTTCATTTGATCATGAAAACATGTTGACATCTTCCAGCTCCAGCCTCAATAAATAATTCTGCCAAAAATCAATTAAATGAAATATGCGGCTTTATATAACTGGCAAAAACATTCTCATATCAACTTACTTGGCGATTGTAACAATAACTACAGGAAATATTGGATACCAGGTAGTGTAAAGCAGCACTAGGAGAGGGATGTATATCTGCCAAAAATAATTAGACCCAGAAAGATACAAAATGTTGGCAAAAACATACAAAATTCCCACAAACACTGAGCTTGTGTGATGTGTTTCTATACACTGCTGTAAGAAAGAATAGTCTGTTTACTAGTATCAGATATACATGTAGATTAAATAAACAAATAGGTCTAGATATGGCTAAATAGACCAATCGTATAGATTCAGTGTGGGGCAGTATGAATACACTTCAAAAGGTGAATATTCATTGATGTATTCTTCCCTCTGGGTTGGTGTATCACGTGGTTCTGGTTTCCTTTAGGCCGGTACTCAGTGCCACAAGATCAACTTGTTTTTGGATTTCATCTTCCTTTAGCAGGATAAAAAAAAGGGAAGGGAGACGAAATCTCAGAATGTGTGGTTCTTGCATCACTGAGCAATGACCTAAAGGAAACCAGCACCACATGGGATGCCAACCCAGAGGGGAGTACCATTAGGCTACTGGAGGCCGAATACAGGAGGCTGAACTTTCACTATATGTTGTTCAAGAGTGAAGTGGAGAGTGAAGTAAGCATTACACTGTAAGAAGTAGCATTTGAAGTGTGACACAGACATTCACTAAATAAATCGCCCCTCCAAGGGGGAGACACTATCTCCGAATATAAGAGTTTATCTTCACCTACTATTAGCTTATATATATTATATATATAATATATATATATATCAGGGCTCAAAATTTCCACTCGCCACTAGCCAATGAAGAGTAAAAATTTAGCCCTGGTGGGTATGTTATGGCTTGCAGTGGCGAGTAACTTTTCAGGTCTGGCTAGTAGCAAAGGACTTCAACTTTTAAGCCCTGTATATATATATAAATATATATATATATATATATATATATATATATATATATATATATATATATAAAATTCTATGATTAGTCTCCACTTCGCACCAGCCCACCTATTACTCTCCACTTCGCCCCAGCCCACCTATTACTCTCCACTTCTATTACTCTCCACCTCTCACCAGCCTACCTATTAGCCTCCATTTCACACAAGCCCACCTATTATTCCCACTTCACACCAGCCCAACTATCACTCTCCACTTCACACCAGCGCACCTATTACTCTCCACTTCACACCAGCCCACCTATTACTCTCCCCTTCACACCAGCCCACCTATTACTCTCCCCTTCACACCAGCCTACCTATTAGTCTCCACTTCACACCAGCCTACCTATTAGCCTCCATTTCACACAAGCCCACCTATTAATCTCCACTTCACACCAGCCCACCTATTAGTCTCCCCTTCACACCAGCCTACCTATTACTCTCCACTTCACACCAGCCTACCTATTAGTCTCCACTTCACACCAGCCCACCTATTAGTCTCCACTTCACACCAGCCCACCTATTAGTCTCCACTTCACACCAGCCCACCTATTAGTCCTCACTTCACACCAGCCCACCTATTAGTCTCCACTTCACAACAGCCCACCTATTAGTCCTCACTTCACACCAGCCCACCTATTAGTCTCCCCTTCACACCAGCCTACCTATTACTCTCCACTTCACACCAGCCCACCTATTAGCCTCCATTTCACACAAGCCCACCTATTACTCTCCACTTCTCACCAGCCCACCTATTACGCTCCACTTCACACCAGCCCACCTATTAGTCTCCACTTCACACCAGCCCACCTATTACTCTCCACTTCACACCAGCCCACCTATTACTCTCCGCTTCACACCAGCCCACCTATTACTCTCCACTTCTCACCAGCCCACCTATTATTCTCCACTTCACACCAGCCCACCTATTAGTCTCCACTTCACACCAGCCCACCTATTACTCTCCACTTCACACCAGCCTACCTATTATTCTCCACTTCTCACCAGCCCACCTATTAGTCTCCACTTCACACCAGCCCACCTATTAATCTCCACTTCACACCAGCTCACCTATTACTCTCCACTTCACACCAGCCCACTTATTACTCTCCACTTCACACCAGCCCAACTATTACTCTCCACTTCACACCAGCCCACCTATTAGTCTCCACTTCACACCAGCCCACCTATTACTCTCCACTTCACACCAGCCCAACTATTACCTCCACTTCACACCAGCCTACCTATTAGTCTCCACTTCACACCAGCCCACCTATTAGTCTCCACTTCACACCAGCCCACCTATCACTCTCCACTTCACACCAGCCCACCTATTAGTCCTCACTTCACACCAGCCCACCTATTCCTCTCCACTTCATGATCAATCAGTATTTTTAATAGTGTTTTGGGCTTATTTAAACCCAACTTGTATTTCAATTTGTGTTCATTTGTCTTGTTCTTTTGTTCCTACTGTTTGTCACTTTATGTTCTGATTATTTATACATGTAACTTTTATTATTATCAGATCTAAGAATCCACCATTAAATTGCTTTTATTATTACATAGAGTTTTAGCACTATTCCTTTATGCTGATTTCAGTGCCCTATTATACTATAATTTACATACACTCTACTGGTACAGGCACCAATTTAGTGCTCTGTTCTCTCTGATTATCTTTATACTTGGGGCATGAATTACTAGACTTAGAATATTCTGTTTCTGTTCTATTACATTTTATTTTGCTTGAGATTTGTAACTGTAAAATATATGTGAGAAAATATGTGACATATTTCAGTAGCACCTTTAACTAGATATCTTATTAAAACTTGTTTAATGAATATATAGTTTTTACCAATGAAAATACATTTGCTAAATTACTTGTTAACCCCATGGATTTTAAAGACATATACACAATATTTATTAATTGTGAATTGTAAAAGTTGTTAGCATCCAAGAGTTCAATGACACCTGCCAGAGTATAAGAACTCTCTACTGTATCCATGACCTTTTTGTGGGGTAAGCAATGGTATGCGGAAAGCTCACATTTTTTCCAAAAAATTAAAATATATACGTTATCAAGTACTAGTATTTTTTCCTCAACAGGTAGATATTATTTCATGAATAATACATCTCTGGGGGCCTTTCCTGATGAGTAAATCAAAATAAGTCTTACTGCTGGAATATTTTTCATTCAATTGTTGTAACAGTTCAATCTTATTTTTAATCAGTCAGTTAGCAACAGTTCCAACTAGTGTGTTTGAGCTGTATTAACATTTGATTGAAAACTCACCCAACAGTGGGAGTATAATTATTTTTCTAAACAGAAAAAAGCCCAAATATATTTATTATAAAATTAAAGTTTAAAGGGACAGTAATGTCTCAAAAAAAAATATGCTCCAAACCTGATCTCTCAAAGCTATGGTTTGAAAGATATAGGGATTCAAAGTTGCCCCCTCCCTCCCCTTCTCCTGATGTCAGCTGTAAAGCTGACAGCAGGAGAATCAAGTCATATGACTAGAGGAGGCTCTGCAGCAGAGCCTAGATTGCGTTATCTATAAATAATTAATTCATTGGAAAGATATACAAAGTGTGCCTGGTTTTCAAGCACACTTTGTAGACATTTCCAATGAATTAATTCTTTATAGATAACGTGATCTCGGCTCTGCTGCAGAACCGCCTGCTGGTCCCCTGACCAGGATCTCCTGCTGTTAGCTAGACTCTGATGTCAGGAGAAAGGGAGAGAAGGGCTAACTTTGAATCCCTATCGCTCTCAAACCATAGCGGTTTGAGAGATCGAGTTTGGACCATATTGATTTTTTTTTTTAAGGCTACAAAACTGGATTTTTTTGGGGGGATATTACTGTCCCTTTAATGCTCTCGTAAGGATTTCCCCGTTATATTACAGAAAGTGATCGGTGAATTGGTCAGTGAGGTGATTGTACAAAAACACTAGAGCAACTAGACTGGTATAAGCACATCATACCAGTGGCTGCACTTCAGGTTTTGCAATACACACAAAGAGGAGGCATAGGTAATGCCTTCCCACTCTTCTTTTCAGATGTTACATTTTTCTTTCATTCCCAAGTTTCAAGGCTCACACAATCCATTTCTTCTGGCAATCCACCTTTTCTTTCTGCTGTCATATACCACCTTCCATCACCATTTTTGACCATTTTCTTGCTTGACACCCTCACTTTCCATACTCTGAGTTACATCAGTGACTTCAGCATTCCAAAAGGCCCCACCACTTCAGCCACATCTCATTGTGTTTCATTAACATCCTCTTTGGTCTCTCTCAGTGGTCTCCTACATTCAAATATGTGCATTGTCGAGACCTTGTTTTACACCACTCTTACCTCTCTCAGGGCTCGATTCTATTACCAGTGCTAAAAATAAAACAGGCACTATGTTTTTTTCAGTCAGTTTTTGCTATCCTATTACCCAACTTGTGAAAACAAAACCAGCGGTAATTATATTTACCGCCAATCTAAAAAGAGCCCATAGGAAACAACTAAAAACAACGTGCAAATTAGTGTCTTATTACCCACGCTCAGTATTACCGCCTGTTTTGTGGTTACATTTAGGTTGGAAATTCTGTGTCTCAGAGGTTGAGGAGTAGAATCCATCTTTGTTCGAACAAAAGCAGCGCAGAATACAGTATACAGCATAGAAATCCGACATAAAGTGCCCCCCTTCTACATACTAACCCCCCCTTTTAAAAGTCGACTTAGGGTGCTTTCTTTCACCACTTTAATTCGACTAATATTGTTCACATTAAACATTTTAACCCCTCCCCCCTTTTACATTCGACTACAGTGCACCCATGACTTTTTCACCATTTTTATTCAATATTTTTCTTCTCCTTTGTTTTCAACATGCCCTCGTATTTTGTATTGCAAGATTAACCCTATGAGTACCAGAGAGGTAGCAGTGCATTGCAATGTGTTTGCTACCCCTCTGGCACTCATAGGGTTAGACAAGATAAAGAAAGAAAGAAGAAATGTGAATTGAAGGTGCAGACTTGTTAAAATGAAATTTTATTAATTATAATATAAAAATGTGTTAAAACACAGGGTCTTTGTCCCTCCTCACTCATATGCCTATACATATGCGTGAGGAGGGACGAAGATGTTCAGTGTGCGACTCAATATCGACGAGTGAGGAAGGGAGAGAGAGAGAGGTATCGGAGGAAGCTGACGGCTTATACAAGCTTGCCACTCCGCTTCCTCCAATACCTCTCTCCCCTCTACCCGCTTCCTCCAATGCCTCTCTCCCCTCCACCCGCTTCCTCCACCCGCGTCCTCCAATGCCTCTCTCCCCTCCATCTGCTTCCTCCACCCGCTTCCTCCAATGCCTCTCTCCCCTCCACCCCCTAAAAAAGAAGCTGGAATCGTCCTATGCCTGCTGATCGGCTATTTACTAACATAATTGAGCTAAAAAAAATCCTCCGTTTAACCCTTTGAGTGCCAGAGGGGTACGGAATACATTCTGTTGCAATGCATTCCGTTGCAATGCCACTTGCACCAAGGGGAGGGTAGTATAGGACTGTATGGGCATTTTGACATTCCATTCTTCTGCCTCATATTTAACCCTCTGAGTGGCAGAGGGGGAAAGCATTGCATTACGAAGCAATACATTGCTCATCCCTGGCACTCAAAGGGTTAACGCCATAAACTAAAAAAAGAGAGGCGGGAAGAGGATTTTCCACAGTCATGTTTCTGCCCAAGTAATAGGACTCACCTACATTATCAGCTTTGAGCTCCACTTAACACCCTGTGTTTTAACACAGTTTTAGATTATAATTAAAAAAGTTTCATTTTAACAAGTCTGCACCTTCAGTACACATTTCCTCTCTTTCTTTCTTTTGCCTGCATAACCCTATGAGTGCCAGAGGGGGAGCAAACACATTGCAATGCGTTGCTACCTCTCTGGTACTCATAGGGTTAATTTTGCAATACAAAATACGAGAAGAGAAAAGGAGAAGAAAAATGGATAAAATGGTGAAAGAAAGTCATGGGAGCACTGTAGTTGAATTTTAAAGGGGGAGGGGGGTTAAAATGTTTAATGTGAACAATATTAGTTGAATTAAAGTGGTGAAAGAAAGCACCGCAAGTCGACTTTTAAAAGGGGGGGGTTAATATGTTGAGGGGGGCACTCTGTCGGATTTTACTATGTGGGGAAGACATCTAACACTGAACTTGATCTTTCCGTCGTCAAACATACGCCTATTTCCTTGGACTTTGACATTTTGTGCGTTTCTTGTAGGCGGTAGTCGGGAAAAAAAGCAGACAGCGCCAGTTTTGTTACTACTCTGAAAAGTGCTGTCTACGCCAGTTTTGTTTTACTGTGGTTCTGCAATAGAATACCGATGTAACACGTTTGCAAAATTCACACTCCTTGTTTTTCTTGTAACGCCGGTTTTAGCGCAGGTAATAGAATCGAGCCCTCAGTCTCTAAATTCACTATCACTGTTTTATCTCTCTGATCACCATCTTGTGTCCTTTAGCTTTTCTTACCCTTCTATATCACTTCCAAATCCTTGCTTCCCTCACATTATTAGGCAACGACATTCAGTTTCCCACCCCAGTAGTGCAGACTCTCAGTACAACAGTTCACTCTCAGACAAAATGCCACCTGCTATACCTGCATACCTTAAATAACTCAAGTGCCAGCCTTGGCACACAAAATCTACATTTCTCCAGAGGTCCCACACTGCAGAATACCACAGGAAGAAGTCTAGATCAGCAGCTTACGTTTTCACTATTGCTTTGTCTTATCCACCTACTATCTACTCTTGCCAAACAACTTTTCTTTCCCTCCCTGATATCTACTCTTTCCTCCAACCCACAATGCATCTTCCCTACTTTTAAATCTCTTTTTGAGCCAACCTGCACCTGAGCCCCCCGTCCTTTAAGGCACCTTGCCACATACATTAAAAATGAAAACATCATGCATAACTTCTCTGCTCATTCATCAACACCCAAAACTCCCATATATTCTTCTCCTACTATCCCCTCATTCTCTTTCCTGTCACCAGCCACTGAGGATGAGAAATCAATCCTACTAACATCCTAACGGATGACCTGTTCCTTTAAGCCCATCCCTTCACACTTTCTCCGCTCACTATTCCACCCTCTGGCCAGCACATAACCACTACTTCAATATCTCACTGATCACAGGCACTTTCTCATTTGTATTCAAACAGGCACATATCTTGCCCATTCTCAAAAACCCTCTCTTGACCCTACAAATCTATCAAATGATCACTCTGTCTCTCTCTCTTCTTTATTCTCTAATCTTCTTGAACAGGTTGTGTAAAATCACTTAATCCAGTTTCTCTCCTCTAAATCGCTACGTGATGCACTACAGACTGAGAATGGATGGACTACAGTGTCTAATGATTTATTTCTGGCAAATTCTAAAGGACACTTTTCCATGCTAATTCTGCTTTACCTTTCTGCATCTTTCAACACTGTTGACCACCATCTCCTCCGTGACACTCTCTTCTCCATTGGCATAGGTGGCACAATGGTGTAATGACTCACCTTTTACCTATCTAACCCTTCCTTCTATGCCTCTTTTACAGGTGATATATCGTCTCCCTTCCCTTTTCAGTCCCACAAGGTTCCTTTCTTCACTGCCTTTTCTACTATATACACCTCATCACTTTGAAAACTCAAACTCTCATGCCTTTTGCTATCATCTTTATGCCTATGCCACCCAAATATACCTCTCCTGCCGTGATCTCTGTCCAATAGTCATGGCTCATGTCTCCAATTGCCTCTCTTATATCTCCTCTTGGATGTCCCTTTGCAACCTCAAACTCTTTTAGCTCATCCCTCACCCTTCACTCTTCATTACAGTTATAAACTTCCCCATCACATCTATTTCACAGTTCTGATGTCTAGGTGTTATCTTCAGCTCTGCTCTCTCCTTTATCCCCCACCTCCAATCCCTCTCTATGGTTTTACAAATTAAAACATTGCACTTATTCACTTATCTATTCACTAGTCATTTCTCATCTTGCTTACTTCAACCATCTACCGATTGAACTCCTACTAACTCACCTCTCTTCACTGCTGCCAGACTTATCTACCTAACCTGCCTGTACTCAATGACTTCCCTCTTTGTAAGTCCCTACACTAGGGTGACTACATTTCCATTCTGCCATTCAGGGACACTGTGGATATGAGAGCAGCAGAGTACCTGTCCTCAGCTCTAGGGTGGGTATGCAGGAGGGGTAATTATACATCAGTAGACATCAGGATGCAATCGCTCCTTGTCTAGAACACCACAGAGTTCTATACACTAGAGGGAGAACTGCCCATTGACTGCTGTGACAGAAAGTGATACCTGTGGTGGACTACAAGAAAATGTAAATCTCAGCCAAAGCAATAGACAAGCATTATACTACAACAACACTGCACTGCAGCTCCTGATTCATGTCATGATTAAGGCTCAGGCTTGTCTCTAGTGTTTAGACCTCTGTCTGGAAGCCATGTTCTTGTAGCCCAGCAGAGACATTACATCCTGTTACAGTAGACAATGAGCAGTTCTTCTAGTGTTTACAACTCTGTGCTCTGTAGTCTTCATTCAGGGACTTTGTAATGTCTCTGAAGGTGGCTGCCAGGGACATGGGACACATATTTAAAATCAGGGACTGTCCTGGGCAATCCGGGACATGTGCTTACCTTACCCTACACTGGTTTCATATATCATTCAGAGTTGATTCAAAATGCAAACACTGATCTACAAAAACTCTCTTCAACTCAGATCACCCAAACATTTCTTTTCATATATCCATGTATTCCCGTAGCTGCTTCCTGCGCTCTTCATATGACCGTCCACTCTCTTCCACCCTCATATACTCCTCTCACTCATATTTACAAGACTAGCCCCCCAGGCTGCAATCCTGCTATGCATATCATACTTTCATCTTTATTAGTTTCAAGAGGTCTTTGAAAACACTCCTTTTCATGGGTGTTTCCATGGGTCTCATCTAGTGTTCCATGTGGTGCCTTTTGTGTCCTGCTCCCCCTGTATATTTGGGACATATGTCCTTTTTATTTAGATTTGAATAAAGTCTTGTCTTTTATGCAAAGATTGGAGTTTGAACCGTTTTGTTTGGACCTTATGGAATAACACACCAGCAAGGAGGGTGCTCCCATATTTCTGGAGTTGTATTGCATTTTCTCACCCTTATTTTATACAGCTCTGCAGAATATGATGCTGGTCAGTAAATAAAGGGTACTGTTACTACTACTATTACTACTACTAATAAGACTGCCTCATTGTCCTTCCTTGGTGCAAGTAACCTCATGAAAGGAGTATGTAGCTTAGTAAATATGCTTTTGACAGGAGTAGGTTCTGTACATCAATTCCAGCTTGTGGTTAAGTACTGATGTGCTCAGAAGAACATGAAGGGTGAGAGTCACTAAGTGGTGATAAAGTGGAGATGACTTCTCCAGTGATTTCACCTCTACAATTCATATGTTATTCTATGGAGCCTATGCACTAAGAGCTCCGAAATTGGAGAAATCTTAATAGACTGGGGGAGATGCACTAAGCAGTGATGAAGAGGGGATAAAGTGGAGATGACGTCTCCACTTTATCACTTCTCCAATTCCTATGTTAGTCTATGGAGTCAATTCACTAAGATCTCTTCAACTTTGGAGATCTTAGTACATAGACTCCATAGATTAACATAGGAACTGGAGAAATTATATCACTGGAGAATTTATCACCGCTTTATCACCTTTTTATCACGCATTAGTGAATCTCCCCCCATTGTAATTTTGGGGCAAACCAACTGCACAATAGGGGAGAAATAAACATTCTCAGTGGGGCTTTTAACCATTTAAATGCTATTGAGCTCTCAATCACTTTACTCAGCATTGCTTTGGAGCAGAGGCGTAGCTAGAAGCCACTGGGCCCTGGTGCAAGAATTGCCATGGGCCCCCCGACAACATTGGCCACCTCCACATTGCCCCTCATCTCCACATTGCCCCCCCATCTCCACATTGCCCCTTGCACAATGCCCCTCAATCTCCACATTGCCCCTTCCACAATGCCCCCATCTCTACATTGCCCCTTCCACAATGCCCCCATCTTTACATTGCCCCTTCCACATTGACCCTTCGACATTGCCCCTAAATCTCCTATCTCCCTGGTGGTCCAGTGGCAGAGGACAGGTCTGTGCCTCGTTCTGCACAGACCTCTTCTCCTGCATGGTCCACTTCAATAATGCAGAGCGCTGGGAGATGATGTCATTACCCAGTTCTCTGCATTATGAGAGTGCCGGTCTGCTGGAGGGAATACTGATCTCCCTCTGGCAGACCAGCACTCTCGTAATGCAGAGCCCCAGTGCTCTGCATTACTTAATTGCGGGCGTCAGGAGAGGGGGTCGCAGGAGGAGGCCAGGCCCGTCACTGCGATCCCTGCAACTCCTATAGTTACGCCATTGCTTTGGAGTCCTCTCTAGCATTCAATGTGCTAAAAGCCCCATTTCAATAAAGGTAAGTTTAGGAAAATGTTATTTCTTTCCAATGGTGCAGTTGGTTTTCCCCAGAATTACTACAAATCCTCTAAGTATGAAAGTCTCATTATGATCGATCTATCTGTACTTAAGTTGCAGCGACCTTAAAATCTGACTTGCTGGCATGCCTCACATTGGGAATCACTCTCCTGTATGGTGCGATTCTTCAAAAATAAAAAAACTCTTTAGATAGAATTTGCACCTTTTTCAGAAACCAAAACTCTGACTTTAGTAATTTGAATGGATGACTTTGTAGCAAGACACTGCATCAACACACTTTTTCAACCGAAAGAGTAAGTTTACCATTAGTGTTGAGCGAGCACCCCGATGCTCGGGTGCTCGGGTGCTCTGACCGAGCACCCCCTGAGGCTCGAGTGCTCGGCCGAGCACCCGAGCCCCATTGAAATGAATGGGGCGACACGAGCATTACACCAGGCACCCCCTGCTCTGATGAGGGGAGGGTGCCTGGTCAATGCCCCCCTTCATCTCCGCTATGCCCCCTTCATCTCCGCAATGTCCCCCTTCATCTCCGCAATGTCCCCCTTCATCTCCGCTATGCCCCCTTCATCTCCGCTATGCCCCTCTTCCACAATGTCCCCCTTCATCTCCGCTATGCCCCTCTTCCACAATGTCCCCCTTCATCTCCGCTATGCCCCTCTTCCACAATGTCCCCCTTCATCTCCTCTATGCCATAGAGGAGATGAAGGGGGACATTGTGGAAGAGGGGCATAGCGGAGATGAAGGGGGACATTGTGGAAGAGGGGCATAGAGGAGATGAAGGGGGACATTGTGGAAGAGGGGCATAGCGGAGATGAAGGGGGACATTGTGGAAGAGGGGCATAGAGTCTATGCCCCTCTTCCACAATGTCCCCCTTCATCTCCGCAATGCCCCCTTCATCTCCGCAATGCCCCCGTACCTCCAGTCCCTGGTGGTCCAGCGGAGCGTCTTCAGATCTGTGCCTCTTCCGGCACAGATCCCCGCCACCCGAACATGGCGGGCGAGCACATGGCGGTACTCGACGAGTACCGCCATGTGCCAAGCAGAGCGATGCTCGAGCCGATCCGAGCATCGGCCGAGCACGCTCGCTCAACACTATTTACCATAGTTATTGTGTTATGGCTACCAAGCCATTGAGAAAAGAAATCTCAAGTAATTAGTTGGTGTTGTTTGCAGAGGGTTAAACTGATGTCAGCTGCAAGTCATGTATAATTGCAACTTGCTGCAACTTTCCTGAAACTGGCAGAATCCCTACATAGTTGCAGTAGGTTGTCCATTTTATGCACCTAAGGTGCCACTGTGCAGGAAGTTACTCAAGAAATGTTACCATTTCAATTCACATTGAAATGGCCAATCTCAGTAAGAATGAGTGCACAATTCTAGCATTAAATCAATTAGAATATTTTATTTGTTCCCTTTAGTGAAGCTGGACTGCTCTACATTTGCTTCCAGGGCATTTCTGGTACTGGCTGAGGGGGCTAAACCCAGGTCTTATGTTTAAGGCCTTGAGCCATGTTGCCACGGGGAGGTGTATAGTGGTGGTAATTATCCTACTAGTCATCGTGCAGTTGTACTGCAATCTGCAGTAATATTGCATTAGTTTGGACAAAGTCCCAGGTCTTTAGGGAAGCTAGTAATTCCCCTGATTCGTCCTCTTTTCTGTGTTCTTACTGTTGTTTTTTTACCATTGTGCTGCAAACATTGCTACTATACATAACCCCAATATGTTTTTGGATATTATTCACTGCTCCATATAATTATATGCTATTCTATCACTGTGTAAGTGATTGAGATTGACTGACACTTATCTTCACACTTGATGCAAACTGTCTATAAATCCCTTCACTGCCTAGTCATTAGTATTCATATGCCAGCAACAGAACACTATTTTCTGCAGAAAACAATCCTAACACAATTTAATTGGTCCCTTAATGGGTTGTTATTATTTTCTTGACTGAGATGATAATAGAAGTGTAACATCCCTGTAATGACACTTTTTAATGAAAACATACAGGCTATATCGATTTCATGCTGAGTAAAACAAGTACACCCCAATGTGGGGACAGGCTTCTTCCAAAAGATATTATTGAGCAAATTTGCATTTTTCTTGCAGCTTGATTTCAAGATGTTTTGCTTCCATTTGGTGCTTTTGCTGTTGCGATCTATGGGAAGCTTATATCTATGACACAACTCTTCACAGTTAGTAATAGCAACAGCGCCACCTGGCTACAAAATAATCTTAAAACAAAATGCAAGTTTTCACTGTAATAACTTTCTGAAACATCTGGATCAGTGGAAAGATCTTTGTTTTACTCAGCAGGAAAATCCTTCAATATAGTTTCATAACAAGGGTTTACTGCCCCTTTAACACTGATAGTCTAAGGATATGCCACAAGGGTGATTTGGCTTCTCTCTGTTTTTGCTAAGCTTCCTGTGCCTACTTACATCCAAAGTCCCACATTCCCCTCACTTAGATGTAGAGAGTGGAGGTGGTGTGTTGGAAGGCCCTCCCAAGTGGGTGTCAAACATAAAGCCTTACGTTATTAGCCATTACCCACATGGATCAGCCAGTCACTGGAAGATGCAAATGTCACTGCACCTTCAGAATTGCAGTGATAATTTCATGCAGCTGCCTATAGGCCGCCACCTGAATATGCCCAACACATGAGCTCACCCAGATTGCCGCTCCATTATGGTGCGTTTTGAGACATGGAAATAGTCCATATGTTGCCACTGTTTAGGAAAGCTGTTTTACATGGGTGCATGTAGCTCATCATTAATACTGCACTATAGATGCCGATGTGTGCCTTATGTTCACTTGTTCATCCTCAGTTGCTTCCTATGGATATGTTAAAATACTAAAATTACTCCATGGAATGATAGAAAAGAGGCCTCTCTAGCATTCAATGGGTTAACAGTCCACTTAGTGTAACATTATCAATGCAAAAACTAAAATAAGCAAACCACCTATACATTAATTAATTGACTCTAAGTAAGTAACCTAAATGCTGTTTTACCTAAGAAATTAAAAGAAATTAGGCAGATTGCTACTTCTGTTATAAAACTCATCATTATGTCTGCATAATTGAGGGAGCCGCATACAAGCTGCAGGTGTGTGTTTTGTTGGTTTTGAACTGAAGCCTGTTTTACCATTATTATTATTTTGGGTGAACACAGGATTTAGAAAAGATGAATAATTGAACTTAATACTGTTTCTCACAACATACATTATGCATTTACCATTAAAAATTAATGTTCCCTAGATAATTAGAGATCATTTAATACAGTGTTTGATTTGGTACACACAAAAAAATTGCTGACAATGGAAGCAATTTTAAGATTATTTTTCCTGATTTAATGTTTTAACCATTTAAATGCTGAGCCTTTTCACTTCCATGCTAAGAATGTTTTTACAATTTTGTTGCAGTTTACAATCAAAGAAAATGTTGGTGCTTTCCATGTAAAACTCACACATTATCCAATGTTTTTTCAGTAGAACCTACACTTTCGAAAAAGTGTAACTGGTTTGTGGATATCCTCTAATATCTCTATTATCTCAGGTATCAATTTTCTCACTAGTAATTTGTCACAACAAATCGATTTTCATCTTCAATACCATGTTAGGAACATGCCTTCGTATGTTAAGGATGTAGGAGATGTGCTGAATAAGCTCAATTGCATTAAACGGGAGAAAGATTTCATTTAGATGACATGTGATGTCATCTCCTTATATATCAACACAGCACATCAATGGGGACTGAAGGCAGTATCATGTTTTTTTAAACAACACAAGAGGATGGACACAAACACATTTTATTTTTATTAGAAGATATAAGCTTCATTCCATACCATCACAACTTTTTTCAAGGATCAACATTACCCGCAGGTTTGTGGTAGCACCAAGCTTTGCCCCACGTTATGCTAACTTATTTATGAGGTTTTGGGAGGACCAATATATGTGTGTAACAGATACATCTGTAATCTGGCCTTATAAATGCATTTTATAGATGAAATCCTTCTTATTTTCAAAGGTGAAAAAGAACAACTGGCAAGTTTTTTTTTTTTTAAAGTAACCAGCAATCATTGCAAACTATGGTTGAACAATGCTCCACCAGGCCAATTTCAATTATTAAAACTTACATCATGCTCTCTATCTGAAGAGGAAATTCAGAGAGAAGGGATATCATACTTTGTTAAACAATCAAACTCTTGAGAACATAAAAACATGGATTGGAAAGACCTATTAGCCTCTGATGAGAACTGTAATACATTTCCATCTGAACCCGTGTCTACTTTTCATCACCAACTATAATTGTGCCTGCCCATATAATTAAGAAAGTGTTTTCAAAACAATGGAAAATTCTGAAGGAGAATAAGTAGAACAATTTTTCCCAACAAATCCAATATAGTTGACAAGAAGTCAAATGATCTAAAGAGAAAACTAGCAGTTTGAGGAAGAGGAGACATAACAAAGGACACATTGAAATAAGTCTGGATGGAGGAGATCTAAGGGTAACATTGGATGTGGTTATACAACATGTCTAACTTGTGACTACATCGATCACAGAAGTTCATCATATAAGTCAACAGTCAATATTTAAAATAAAGGACTTTCTTAATTGCATTACGGATGATGTCATCTAGATATTAGAATGTCCATGTAATAAACAATCTCTTTGAAGAACTATCAGACCGTCCATGGAGAGATTCGAGAGCATCAGGTCTATGTTATTAAAAAATCGACAAGGCGTTGCATTTCTAAACACTATCCTGAATATCATTTGCATGAATGTTAAAGTGATGATTGGATACCCGACCATGAAAGAGGAAAACTTTTTAGTAAACTGGCTCAAAGATATTCAGATTTCAAATTTTAACTGCTTTTCCATCTAAATGTTGAAGGTAATCTATGGTGCTTTTGACACTGGAGTCTATTGAGGCATTCTATGTGTGTATTTATTAACATTACACATATATTATTCCAGTGTTTCTCAACGTTAGTCCTTGGGGCACACCAACAGTGCAGGTTTTCAGGTTGTTCCTGCTTAATCACAGGTGAGTAATTAGTGGCTCAGTCATTGTGATTGATTCACCTGTGATTAATTAGGGGTATCTCGAAAACATGACCTGTTGGTATGCCCCGAGGACTGGAGCTGAGAATCACTGCATTATTCATACGTACACTATTATTCATTTGTTTATACATGTTGCCTCTCACTTTAATACATTGCTAGTTCTGCAAACTTGGCAAATACTTGGTACTTATGGTTGGTATAGATCAGTGGTTCTCAATCTTTTTTTGCACCCCTAACATATTTACTGTACTTTATCAAGGGCATAAGAAGGTTACAATACATAAATATTATCACGGTGCCCGTGATTGGTGCTGTTCAGTGTCAGTAACTTGCATAGTATCATGATTGGCTGTCTGTGATTAGCCCTCCTCACACAGCCTTTTTAAACCCAGGCTGAGCACTTCCAGGTTGCCCTTTCGTGGTGTTTCTGACTCCACTCTGCCTGACCTGCTTGTCAGGCTTCTGGGCCTGTTCCTGCTGTTCCTGCTGAACTTGCTGATCCTGTGTTCCAGTGTTCCAGTGTTCCTGTATGCTAGTGTTCCTGTGTTCCAGAGTTCTAGTGTGCCTGTGTTCCAGCACCTCGCGGGTTAATCTTACTGAGTTCCTGAATCTCCTGCTCCAGCCGTCGCTCTGGCGACATTGTTCTTCTCGCTGCTGATCTTACCTTGTTGGTTTACTCCACTAAACCTGGTTGCGATATACATTGTTAGTCCCAGCGTGCGGACGCTGGTTTACTCCACTAAACCTGGTTGTGATATACATTGTTGGTCCCAGCGTGCGGACGCTGGTTTACTCCACTAAACCTGGTTGCAATATACATTGTTGGTCTCAGCGTGCAGACGCTGGTTTACTCCACTAAACCTGGTTGCGATATACATTGTTGGTCTCAGCGTGCGGACGCTGGTTTACTCCACTAAGCCTGGTTGCGATATACATTGTTGGTCCCAGCGTGTGGACGCTGGTTTACTCCACTCAACCTGGTTGCTATATATATTGTTGGTCTCAGCGTGTGGATGCTGGTTTACTCCACTAAACTGGTTGCGAGATACATTATTGGCTCCAGCATGCGGACGCTGGTTTGCTCCACTAAACCTGCTTGCGATATACGTTGTTTGTCCCAGTGTGCGGACGCTGGTTTACTCCACTAAACCTGGTTGCGATATACATTGTTGGTTCCAGGGTGTGGTCTCTGGTTTGCTCCATTAAACCTGGTGGCGCTATTACCATTAGTCCCAACGTGCGGACGTTGGTTTGCTCCTGAACATCCAGTACAGTGGTCAGTCGCTGTCCACTTCCTTGCAGTTGTCTGAGTATCCCTGGCAATAGACTCCTGCTGAGTAAGACCTCTATACATATGCTCTATGCTGTCTTAGTCATCTGACAGCTGGTCTACTCGCTCAGGCTGCCCTGCCCGGTATTGGTGAGGTCGGTAGAACCTTGACGATACCATCCTGTAGGTTGCCTCACCCGGTATTGGCAGGGCCGGTAGAGCCTACTCCAGTACTCCTTTGGGCTGCCCTGCCCGGTATTGGTAAGGCCGGTAGAACCTTGTATTCACCATCTTTAAGGTTGCCTTACCGGGTATTGGCAGGGCCGGTAGAGCCTACATTCAGCATTCCATAAGGGCTGCCTTGCCCGGTATTGGTAAGGCCGGTAGAACCGGTATATGTCATCTCACGGTTGCCTTACCCGGTATAGGCAAGGCCGGTAGAGCCTGTCATTAAAACTGTCACTTCAGTTGCCTTGCCCGGTATTTAGGCAAGGCCAGTAGAACCTATTATATGTTATATTACTGTTGTATGTTATGTATGTTTACCCTACGGGGACTGCCTTTTAATAAAGTTAAGTTATTTTACCAAACCTTAAGTCTGAGAGTCTTCAAATCCGTGACAAATATACAGTAATTATTAGGTATTGTAATCATAATAACAAAACTAAATATATAGTGCAGAACAATTTCTATAAATCTTTATTTAAAAGTCCATTTTTGTTAGTCTTCATAGAAAACATGGGGCACCCTAAGCTGATGTTCGTGGCACACCAAAGTGCCATGGCACCCTGGTTGAGAATCACTGGTATAGATTTTAACAAGTGATTTGCAATAGCATGTATATCTGTTAACACTTTGAGTATCCCTCTGGCACTCAAAGGGTTAAATTATTTCATATCACACATGTTTTAGCAAATAACTATATAATATATACTTCTATCTATAGTTGGTAATATCATAAGAGACATAGCTGACTCTTTGTTTAGATATTGGCAGGGCCACATCAATCACATTTTCATAATTTTAGGGATAATCATTACCATTATTTCTTCATTTCTTTCTTTCAAATTATAATCAAAGCTCTTTTTTCAGTAATAAATTATTTTTACATTGAGACAGAATTAACTATGGGTTTTATTCAAAGGAAGATGAGTACTATGCAATGTATTATTGCATCTTCATATATTTATATTGTTTCACTTTTTTATTGTACATTTTTAATTCCTATAGGGAGAAAACAGAATATATTGTTTGTGTGAATAGGTGGTATTTATTCATAGACCACAAGAGATCATTGAGGTCTGTTATCAGTTGGGATGGGCAAATATTTTGCCCCAAAAGCGAAGAAGAAAAATGAGAACAATGATACTTTTCACCTTCCAAAGGAATTGCAGTGAACAGTGCAATTTTTGCACTTTTTTCTACCTCAACCCTCAAAGCCACTTAACAACGCATTCTAACTGTGATGCCACTAATCCCACAAACAGAATGGTACAATACCAGTATCCAAACATGTATAAAGCTAATAGACTGGTGCAGTACATGAATAATGTCCTACAAATAGACAATATATATAGATAATTCAAATGATGAGTACAAAAGTGATCCTAAAGTGCAAATAATATAAATAAATAGACTAAAGAGGCACCTAAATTGAAAAGATAAAAATAGAAAATATAATAGTCGAAAAATGAGCCGCTGCTCTAAACAAACCAAAATAGTATATGGGCAAAAATAAAAATAAACCAGTGAAAAATGATGAGGCGCTCAAAAATTCAGAAGTTGCAGTATATCAATCAAACCCACAAAGTAAGTATTGATATAAAAACTAACAACATATTGGCCAATGTTGATAACATATAGCTACAAAATTGGGAAAAAAATTATATATGTTGGTAATATTGAATAAATAAAGTGCAATAAAACTCAACAATAACGTATCTTACAAAACCAATGAAAAGTGTGAACTCACATACCACCAAATATAAATGATTGTGGATAAACAGAGGATCTCTCCAAATATCAGATAGTGATGTATATGCAAAAAATAAAACATTAACACATAGTGTGATCTGATAATATGATAAAGTCTACAATAATGCCGTCAATTATTGTTGAGTCTTGTAGTTTTCAATCAAAAGATATCTGTACAGAAGATGAATGTCAACTCACTTGTTATGAATATAGAAGTGGACAATGGGGGAAAGTGGAGATGGATGGACAATGTGTAGGTGGACAATTATGGGGGATATGTGAAGGTCAGGCTAATGTGGAAGTGGACAATGGGGTCCAATGTGGAGATGGACAATGGGGGCTACTGTGGAGGTGGCCAGTGAGGGCTACTGTAGACATTGCCAGTGAGGGCTACTGTGGACATTGCCAGTGAGGGCTACTGTGGACATTGCCAGTGAGGGCTACTGTGGACATTGCCAGTGAGGGCTACTGTGGACATTGCCAGTGAGGGCTAATGTAGAGATTGGCAATGGGGCTCTGTGGAGACTGCCAATGGGGGCAATGTGGTCGGGGGCCCCATGCCAATTTTCTCACCAGGGCCTGGTGGCTTCTAGTTATGCCTCTGACTTTATTTATTCAATATTATATAAACAACATTATATAATGTTTTTCACAATTTTGTAGCTGTAGGTTATCAACATTGGCCAATTTGTTATTAGTTTTTATATCAACACATATATACTTACTCTGTGGGTTTGATTGATATACTGCAACTTCACAGTTTTTTGAGCGCCTCATCATTTTTCACTTTTTATTTTTAAATAATCTTAATAGGCTACATTAATTCCATGAAAAAGTGCAAAAAAGCACGTATAATGTAGAAATGCAAGTGACAAAAGCATGGATCATCAAAAATAAACAAATACTCATCTAGCTTGTAATGTGAGTCCAAAAGTAAGCATAGATGAAGTCTGATAAAGGGAAGCAGTAGGTCTTTCCAAGGAAAGAACCAGCACTTATCACCATAATTGGTTTTGTTACTCTTATACTTGCTTTTTTGCACAAACCCCAGCATTGCCCCACTGCACTGGTAGCCATGGAATCATATACTGACCCCCCCCCCCCCAGCCTTCTTCCTCTGCATTGGTAGTCATGGAAATACATAATGAACCCCATCTCCACCTTGTCCCACTGCACTGGTAGCTATAGAACTACATACTGACCTCCCCAACCTTGTCAAACATCATTGGTAGATATAGAACCACACTTTCTGACCCCCAGCTTTGTCACATGGTAGTTTGGAGAGTGATGGACAACGGGAGATCCTCCAGCTGCTTCCAGACTGCAAATCCCATCATTCTCTGCCAGACGTTGTCTGAAAAGAACGATGATAGCTGAAGTATGAAAACAGCTGGAGGGTCTTCCATTGCCCATCAGCCCAACCTTGTTCAATGGTAGCTATAGAACTACGCATACTGTCCCTCAGCCTTGTCCCATTCCACTGGTAGCAATAAAACCACACTGACCTCCCCCTCCAGCCTTGTTTGCTGCAATGGACACACACAGACACACACACACACAGACACACACACACACACACACACACACACACACACACACACACTGAGTCTGCATAGCTATGGGAATTCTTTGGAACAGGTGGAAAATGGCAAAGTTCTTACAGGAAATGTATTGGAATAAGTTATCAGTGCAGGAAAAGGGTATTTTATGCCATTAATATAAGCAGCAATGTAACCTGATCTATTCATAGGATAATTGTATCCTTATTAATTAACATATTACCAATCAATGAGAAAGACTGCTACTGTGATAATCTTGAATGATAGAATGTAGACTACATATCTGACTATACAGTCTCCTGACGCCTTACTTCATTCACATCCCCTACAAAGTGGATGAGGACAATGAAACATGTTGTAGTGATGGCTTAGTATTTCTATCCTGGTGTCCATGAGGAAAGCAATGCGTTGCGTACCCCTCTGGCACTCAAAGGGTTAACATCACCCGGACCTTGTCCCATGTACACGGGCTTTTACACTAGTATATATAGAAATGGATGAGAAAATGCGCACTCCTAATATCACTTTAAGTGTAGTAATGCCTCGGTGCTATGTATCCAAATACACAATTATGAAAAAAGAAATGGAGCAATGTCCATGTTGGAAAAAAGCACTCACAGGTCTTTCTTGCAGAGTTGCATTTGTCAACTTTTCGTCCCCCTAAAGGGCCTTCCTCAAGAGGAAGGCCTTTTAGGGGGCCGAAATGTTGACAATAATTCTGCTCTGCAAGAAAGAGTGCTTTGAGTGCTGTGAGTGCTTTTTTCCAACATGGTCATTGCTCCATTTCTTATTTTTTACACACATATATATATATATATATATATATATATGTGTGTGTGTGTGATGTAAGCAAATCAGTACTGTACAATTAGATGATAGTCCCCAAATACAAACTATTTATCAAATATTCAAAGCTATAGGAGAATCCATACATTTCAAATATATAATGAAAATGCTACATAAGACCCTATGTAAAGGACAAAAACTAGTGTAATGCCACTAAAATACAAAAAGTGCAAAACAATGGATCATCATAAAACTGACTGATACTCATCAAAGTAGTGTAATGCAGGCCAAAATTGGAGTATATATTAAATTAAAAGTTGGGAACAAGCAAACCAGATAATCTCTTCTGCCAAAATGTAACGTATATTGCATAAAGAGCCTTTGTAGAGGGATGCAGAAAGATCAAAAAGAGGTACCTTTAAAATGCAGGAGGGCCAATGGGAAGGTGTGCACAATGTCATATGACAGGAAAAAATATGGCAACATAATAGTAAGTCACACCAAGGTTAAAATGACATCATAATACACGGCACGGTGAAAAAATCGCCAAAGAATATAGAAGAGTGCAATTTTAACACATGAATAAAAATAATCTTACATATTTGAGCATATTAATCACACAAGATCTTATATGGCATATTGGCAGTATGTATGTATGTCTTTGACTCATATGATTCATATCCTTGTGAATACGATACCAATCCATCACAATCCGCAGACATCGGTATGAATCCACCATGCCTTTGACAGGTTTGCACTGACTACTTTGATAACAGTTCATTTGCATATTCAAATGTAGTTTAATGAGCCATTGTAGTATTCATATGGATGTGATTATGTTAAGAGGCACATCGCCACATGCACTAAGCTCCGATAGCAGCCTTTGCTGTCGGAGTTCACTGTCCCAACATCCCTAATCTTAGGTTGGTGAAGCTGGGATCTCCCTGTAGCTTTCTAAGCAGCTACAGCCATGGTCACCCCCACTGCCCTTTGAGGGCTACATATCAGTGCTGTTAAATTCACCCATGTGAACATTCAGTAAACTGTGATGAAGCTGTCAGAGCTGGTGCTAGCACTCACATGTACTGGGCTGTCATCTGTAGTGATTCTATGCTGCTCATTGGTGGAGAACATGCCTCCACACTATTAACCCCTTTAAGGTCCAGAAGGTTGCAGATCCTTTTGGCCCTTAACTGGTTAATCTTGCTATCCCATTGTCAAGAAGTTGCAGTGAGGCAATTAGAGCTGGTAGTCTCTAATTGCTTGAGAAAATCTGTGGTCCTTAAAGGGTAATGTGTCCTCTATAGGATCACCCCCTTCAGTGGCATCTCTTGGAGGCGATGAGGGGGGACAATGTACCCCCCATTCCCTCACAGCAAGTAGTCCTGCGACAGATTGGGATTCTACTGTAATTCTGTTAGAACTGGTTATAGGACTGGGAACTGCCTCCACTGTTCTAATGTCTAATGTCTTTTGTCCTGACTAATGCAGTCCCTATAGATCCTCTTCTTCAGGCTTAAGAGCCGGAGTAGATGGTCTATGAAGGCTGTACGTGCTGAGATCCACATACTTCTTAGATGTGTTCCAGACGAGGTGGTCAGTTTTCTGATCCCATGAACGACTGATAGGAGCATTTTGTGGCTGCACGGTGAATCCAAGGCTTTTTACTAAATAGGAACAGACAGTAAAAGATCATAATTGCACTTTAAAGGAGAATTATACCTAAAAATAGAATGAGAGCCTCATACACAAAAGAAAAGAGGAGCGATTCTGGGCAAACTATCTGCTTTATATGGGATAATTTTAAAAATTCACAAAATCCCCACTGATTTAATAGGACATTTAACCTATTGCTCAAGTGATCCAGTTGGAGGCTTCTTCTCCCAAGTCTTACATGGATAGTAACACAATGTGCAAAAACATACATATTGTTGGGTTTATCTTCCTGAGTAAAAAAGAAGGTACTCCCACAGCTGAAATGTGTTTTATTCAAGAGTTATTGCAACTCAGTCTCAAATTATTTAGGTGCAATATCTTAATGGCCTGAATGTTTAGAGTGTTACTGCTGCTACATCATTCTATGGACAGCTCTGGTGAATTGACCATAAATCTCCATAGGATGGTGTAGCAACAGCACCACTGTAAAATTTCAGCCCATGGAGAAACTTCAACTAAATAATTCAAGTTTGAACTGTAATAACTTTTGAATAAAATGCCTATCACCAGTGGGAGTTCCCTTGTTTTACTCAGGAGTATATACATTTTACTACAGATTAAGTGTTACTATCCCTTAAAGGGAGAACTGCATGATCAGCCATGTGGCTCTTTAAGTATTAAACCCTAAGTTGCTGAACCAGATTAGTGGTAGCCAGGTGTACATATCCTACATTTTAGTTAGTTTTGCTTATATGGGTTTACAGTTCCTTTAAAGGGGTATGATTTACCATGTAAAGTGAGCAGAGTTTGAGATCCTGTGGTTCTACTATCATGTCCACCTCTATGAACATGTTATCAAAAACTGGCTAATGATGTAATTTCTTGAACCAGGTAGCAAGAGCAAAATTAATAGACGCCATTATAATATACATGTCATTGTAAGGTAACTGGATAAGGTACTTATTAGAAGGTTTTAGGTCTTCTTTAACCATTTGAGTGCCAGAGGGGTACGCAACACATATGTTGCGTACCCCTCTGGCACTCAAAGGGTTAAGACTGGCACTATACAGCATGCACAGTGTTGGTATTTTTTTGAATGTCATTAGACTCACTTGAAAGAATTGTAGTTTAGCAGGAGCAGGGTGGAATTCATTTCACAGCAGGACATAATTCTATTTGCAAAGTAATCATTTTTTTCAGAAGTAAACAAAAAACACATTATTGATTGAGGAGATT